>CAIGQQ010007205.1:1251036-1272770 GCA_903798035.1 Danio albolineatus | reverse complement strand
TCAACTAAATATCACCGTCTAATGATGTTACAGCTTGACGTTGTGTGTACGTTACCACTATGACATCTATCAGATGTTGGATTTTAATTACCATAACTGACAAATGAATGTCAGTATTTGACATCAACATGATGTTGGTTTAAGATGTTAGCTGGACGTTGGATTTTGGTCACTTTTCGACACAACCTAAAATCAACCAAATATCAGCATCACTACACGTCATTATTGGACATCAAAATAATGTCCTCAGACTCTGGCTAGACATTGAATTTGGTCACCTGATGTCACGATCTAAATCTAGTCTAATAGTAATGTCTTAGGACGTTGTGTGCCTGTTGAGCAGTTACCAAAAATTGACACCTCTGACAGGTTTTGTGGCCCAAGGTCACATTTAAGTCATGTTTATATACTTTTCCCAGAACAAAAAATACAGATTAAAAATAATAAATAAATATTTTTTTTGTTATTAAACAAAAAATACAGATCAAAAATATGATAAATAAAAAGTTTTGTTTGTAGTGTAACTTCTGAATTTATGCTGCAATTCATGTGTGTTTATTTGGAAAAACACCTAAAAAATAACGCTAACTGGTTGACAACACAATTTATCTCATTATTTGCAAACTAAGACATTTACATGAGAAATTTCAGAAGAAACGCATATGATGGCATTGCATGACATATTGTGCGAATGAGTACTTTCTTCTTCATTTTTGTTGCGTTTTATTGCACACGCAGCTCTTCAGCCTGATGCAATGATCAAACACGCTGTCCTCAAATGCTCTGCTTTTAAAAAGCCATTAGCTGATTCGTTTCGGTCCCTGTGAGACTTGTGATGTCTTATTTTGAGTAGAAAAATATGAAATAATGCTGTTCATCAATACGAAAAAGAAAGAATTACACAAGTATTATCCATATTAAGACAGATAGGCTTATAATGACAGAACGTCAACGCTTAATATCACATTGATGTTAATTACAACCTAGGGGTTTGTTAATTATTCATGTGAGTGACATTTTATTGGTTATATTAAATCCACCAATTAACAGAATCTAAATGTGTGTTATATTGGGAATTTTAAAATTTATTTATAATTAATTATTTTTCTTAATTATAATTGTTGGAAGTTGATCAATTAAGTTTCTTTTACGTTTGTTCCTCTAATTTCTGCTTATGTTTTTTTGGGGGAGGTCTGATTCTTCATTAAATGTTTTAAGTTTGTAAATTGAATTGCTTCCGCTTATGCAGATTGGTCATGGGCTATTTAATAAAAATGCATGACTTGTGGTTATGTAATTACAGCATTATAAATACCTTGTTATTGTATTTGTTATTTTTAGACATTTGAAGAAAGAGAATATTAGGCTTCTTGTAAAACACCCAAGTGATGTTTAACAGAGCTATGACTTCTATTTTCCTATTATATTTTTTCCTCTGAAGACAGTCACATTTATTGTAGTTTGGCTGGAATTAATGAATGAATGAATGAATGCATGAATGAATGAACGAACGAATGAGTTTGTATGCATGTATGTATGTATGTATGTACTGTATGTATGTAAAACTACTAATGTCAATTTTATTTCCTAGAATCACATTACCCTGACTCTATTCCTCATCTTATAAGTAATGGTGTTTTGATTTACAGCTGTAGTTCTGAGTGCTGCAAAATAGGGGGCAGGGTGGAGGGCTTCTACTGCACTGTTGCTTTAAGTTATAACAGCTCGGCTGGACTGCTGAATATACTATTTAGCATTGGTATCATGATATTTAATTTTAGGATCTTATTGAAGTCAAAATTTTGGGATTGTGACAACACAAGTATCCATTCAGTCTGAGCACTCCTAGTGTTTACTGTAGCATTTGTTTTCCTGAGAATAGCTAATTCTAGTAACTTGTTGTTGGACAAACAAAAGTCTATTAACTGACCAAACAGATCAATGTATTGAAAACCCAATAGCGTGAAAACTTTTCAGTGGAGAAAAGTATGGGAGAGAGTATTTCAGTAAAAGATGCAGTACGTAGAGTTGACATTTAAACTCACAATGAAATCAAAATGTACTCTTCTTATTTTTATATGTGTATAATATTGTTTGTTATATTGTTTGTTGAATCTTTAATCAAATATCATAATCTTCTCTCCCCCTCAGAAAGGTTTTTCTTTACTTCTGGTCAAATGGAATCAGGTCAGTATGGGACTATCAGTACTTTAGGGCGGGGCTATCAGTGCTTTAGGGCTGGGCAATCAGTGCTTTAGGGTGGGGCTATCATTACTTTAGTATGGGACTATCAGTACTTTAGGGCGGGGCTATCAGTGCTTTTGGGCGGGGCTATTAGTGCTTTAGGGCTGGGCTATCAGTGCTTTAGGGCGGGGCTATGAATGCTTTAGGACTGGGCTATCAGTGCTTTAGGACTTGGCTATCAGTGCTTTAGTATGGGACTATCATTACTTTAGGGCGGGGCTATCAGTGCTTTAGGGCGGGGCTATCAGTGCTTTAGGGCTGAGCAATCAGTGCTTTAGGACTGGGCTATCAGTGCTTTAGTATGGGACTATCAGTACTTTAAGGCGGGGATATCATTGCTTTAGGGCAGGGCTATCAGTGCTTTAGGACTTGGCTATCAGTGCTTTAGGATGGGACTATCAGTGCTTTAGGCCAGGGCTATCAGTCCTTTAGGGCGGGGCTATCAGTGCTTTAGGACTGGGCTGTCAGTGCTTTAGGGCGGGGCTATCAGTGCTTTAAGACTGGGCTATCAGTGCTCTAGGATGGGGTAATCAGTGCTTTGGGACTGGGTTATCAGTGCTTCAGGGCGAGGCTATCAGTGCTTTAGGAATGGGCTATCAGTGGTTTAGGGCAGAGTGATCAGTGCTTTATGGCAGAGTTATCAGTGCTTTAGGATGGTGCTATGAGTGCTTTAGGACTGGGCTATCAGTGCTTCTGGGCAGGGCTATCAGTGCTTTAGGATGGGGCTATCAGGGATTTAGGGTGGGGCTATCAGTGGTTTAGAATGGGGCTATCAGTGATTTAGGGTGGGGCTATCAGTGCTTTAGGATGGGGCTATCAGTGATATAGGGTGGGGCTAACAGTGCTTTAGGGCAGGGTTGTTAGGGTGTGTCTCATTTCTGCTCTGCCTTCATCCATTTGTCAATCTTCTCTCAATTTGTTAGCTACACCCATCTTTCAACAATCCAATCAGTTTCCAAAAGACAGAATTATGCTCCGCCCAACTTGTTTTCTAATTTCAGAAGCATTTCAAGTTGATGTAGAAGAAAAAAGCACAATCTAATCTTCCATTTAATGGCAAATTTTATTTATATTGACCAAAATTTAATTAGATAAACTGGCTGTGGGTGGGTTATAGAGAACAAAACAAAGACAAAGAAGAATAACTGAGTTAAGCATTGTTTTTCAGATAAACAAGTAAGTTTCTTGTTCTATGTATTTTTATGCTTTAGAGGAGTCAATAACTCTAACGCAATCTCACAACAATTCATAACTTTTTGATTTAGTGGCTAATTCGTATGAATTTGTATAATCATATTTGTACAATTTAGTTTGATTTGCTTTCCCACAATGATGGTTAGGTCTAGGGGTGGTGTTGGGTGCCACGCCTCCTATTTAAAATCGCACATTTTTGCATAAATGAACTAAATTTGAATCAGCCACTAAACTGACAAAATGTAAAATAGTTCTGTTTCCTAATGGGATCATGCTAACAACTCACATACAGCACCTTTAACTAACTAGTTTTAAAGTCGCTTCCACAACACTGGCCCTGTTTATCCTTCAGTATGACTAAGCATTATGCTATTGCTGCCAAAAACCAGCAAACTCCCAACACACAAGTACTGCTCGGCATGCTTACTAAAAAAAGCAAGGAAACCAGAATAAAGCAGCTTTATCTCACCTCTGCAAACGTGCTGCCTGCGTTTCATCTGCCCCAAGCACGGCCCTCCCTTGTGAAATCCATTCCTTTTTTCCCCTGCTAGTTCCCACAGGGCCGTGTGGGAGCTGAGCGCCTTATTGAACTGCCATCTTATCCTAAAAAAGAGAGAGAAATCACACAGACACACCACTTCTCAGATAGACCAGTAATAAGTCTTGGTCAAGAGACGGACTCTTTTATTTTTTGGGGAAGCATAAATTGGCCTCAGGCTTTACATTTAAAGCAATTTTTGTATTACTCTGATGTTCTGAATATAAAATAAGTGGGAGAGAGCTCCAAAAATTGTGCAGACAACAGCAGTTACTAACAGGAATGCCATCAGTCTGGTAACCAGGCGGCTAAAAGAAATGGCAAGCACATTTTAAAGAGGAAAAAAATGCTGAACTTTAAGGTCAGCAGATAGCGAGACATATAGATTTCCCTGGAGCTCTTTGATTTAGACAATGCCACTGTAATATTATTTATGATTCTGCTTACATTTTTTTCCATAATCTGACCTTACATTTTGAGCAGTAAAGGGCAAGGATTGCTGTAATATCTCAAGCGGCCAAATACAGAATAAACTTTTTGGGGGAAATGTTTGTAGGGTTTTCAAGGCACCATAAAGTCACCACACATACCTGAATATAACTTTCACTTAGTTTGATTTTTATATTGATCATCATCTTTTAACTTTTCTCATCAAAATGTGAAGAAAAAAAACAGTGCATAGTGTTTATTTGGGAATTAAATTTGTTAATAAGGTTCAAATTCAAATCACCATTTCTTTATGAATGGTTCTTTAAAAGGACCAGCTTAAAAGAGTCATTTAGTCATAAATGTGACTGTGGTTGTTTTGCTGTTTGTGTTCAGCTCACTAGAAAGAATCAGTTCATAAGATGATTTGTTTCCAAATGTCATTACATTGATTGTATTGTATTTTTAATTCACTGAATACAATTGGTTTATAAGAATAATTTGTTCATGAATGTAGCTACAGAAGTTGTTCTGTATGTTTTCGATTCACTAAAAAGAATCAGAGTCATTTATTCAGGCTCTGATTGTTACAACTCAAAGATTTATTTCTTGAGAGTTGTTTTTTTCACATCAGTGTAGTCACATTGATGTTGTATGTTTTCAATTTCCTAAAATGAATCAGTTCTTGGGAGTCATTTGTCATACTAAATGTCATTACACTTTTCTTTTCAATTCACTGATTGCAACCGGTTCATAAGAATCATTTTTTCATGAATACGACTATGAATACGAAGGTTGTGCTATGTGTTTTCGACTCACTAAACAGAATCAGTTCATGAGAGGTTCATGAGAGTCATTTGTTCAGAACAAGATTACATTGGTAGTGCTGTTAGTTTCTTGAGAGGTGATTTTTTTTTTACCCCAACAGAGGCACTACGGCTCAGTGGTTGGCACTGTTGCCTCACAGCAAGAAGATCACTGGTTCGAGTCCTAGCTGGGCCAGTTGGCATTTCTGTGTGGAGTTCTGATTTTCTCCCCGTGTTTGCGTGGGTTTCCTCCGGGTGCTCCGGTTTCCCCCATAGTACAAAAAGACATGAGTTGGGCAAACAAAATTGGCCGTAGTCTGTGTGTGAATAAGGGTTGGCCGTATGTGTGTGTGAATGAAGGAGTGAATGGGTGGAATTTTGCTGGAAGGGCATCCGCTGTGTGTAACATGTATAGTTGGCGGTTCATTCCACTGTGGTGATCACTGATAATTAAGGGACTAAGCCAAAGGAAAATGAATGAATAAATGAATATCAGTTCCTGAGAGTCATTTGTTCACAAGGATAAACTAGTTGTGCCGTCTCTGATTCACTTAAAATAATCAGTTAATAAGACTGTTGTTTAATTCACAGAAAAAAGAATGACTTGTTTGAGAATAAAATAGCTTTGATCACGCTGTGTGTTCTTGCGTGCATCCAGAGAGGATGAAAGGTGTGTTTTCTTACTTTTACTATCACATCAGAATGATCACTCATTCATAATGTTTATTTGGCTGTTTAAGTGACCACAACTTTAAAAAGCTTCACAAGAATCACCTTCAAATTTTATGAACTCCTTCCTAAAATTAATCAGTTTCTGGGAGTCATTTGTAACTAAATTTCATTACACCGGTTGTGTTTTATTTTTTTATTTTTTTCAATTCACTGATTACAATCGGTTCAAAAGAATAATTTGTTCATGAAAACGATTACAAAGGTTGTGCTGTATGTTTTCGACTCACTAAACAGAATTAGTTCATGAGAGTCATTTGCTCAGAATAAGATTACATTGGTAGTGCTCCTAGTTTCTGATTCCTTTAAAAGATTAATTTCTTGTAAGTTGATTTTTTTTCCCCATCAGTGTGGTCACATTGGTTGTGTTGTATGTTTTCAACTCCCTAAAATAAATCAGTTCCTGCTTGGAGTCATTTGTTACTAAATAAGATTACACTGGTATTGTTTTTCTTTCTTTAATTGTCTGAATACAGCGGGTGCATAAGAATCATTTGTTGATGAATACAACTACAAATGTTGTGAGGTTTTCGACTCACTAAACAGAATTAGTTCATGAGAGTCATTTGCTCAGAATAAGATTACATTGGTAGTGCTTTTAGATTCTGATTCCTCTTAAAGATTCATTTCTTGAGAGTTGATTTTTTTTTCTTATTAATGTGTTGAGATTGGTTGTGTTGTATGTTTTCAATTCCCCAAAATATATCAGTTCTTGAGTCACTTGTTCACGAGGCTAAACTGGTTGTGCCATCTCTGATTCCCTTAAAACAATTAGTTCATAAGAGTCACTTATGTTTCATTCACAGCAAAGAGAATAATTTGTTTGGGATACAGATGTGTACTCTTGCATGCATCCAGAGAGGACGAAAGATGTGTTTTCTTACTTTTAATATCACAACATGATGGCTTATTCCTAAAATATTTCTTTTGCTGTAGTTTAAGTGACCACAACTAAAAAAGCAGCTCAAGAATCATTTTCAAATTGTATAAATCATTTCCCCTTCGCCCAGATCTAATATTTTGACACACCCAGCCTTCCGTCTCTTCTAGCCTGTGTCTGTTTTGTAGGATTCTCACCCAGCCAATCCTCTTTTTTGTATAACATTATCTTCACAGAGCCATCTGTCGCATGGCTAGCTCAACTAACAGGTCATATTACATTCCAGAGACTCGTCCTCCTGGCCTGTATGGGAATTGCTTTCCTCGATCTCTTCAACCCTGTCTCGACTGACTGAAGCACTGAAGATGAAGATCTACCCTTCTCATCCTCTCAGCATCTACTTCTTTTGAAAAGTGGCTCAAGGTGAGACTAACACAGTTCAACACAAACAGTTCAGCCCGTTGTCAACTCTGAATTCATATTCATATTCGTTTGATGCATTATTACTATTTGTATTGTATACTATTTATTTAACATCCATTGAGCTGTAGTGTGCCAGTGTGGCACACAGAGGTCCATATGCAAACTAGGTGAATTCGAATGTTATCAGTTGATTCAATGAGCGTTATCAGTGGTTGTCAGTTGATTGATATGGGCCAGTAAGAGCCTTTTGCGCCTACTGGTTGGCTCAGAAGGCTGTTATCAACCATCCGCATGGATAATTTACAAAGTTGGAAATAATTTTTATAAATGGGCAAAGTATTAAACATGTCACTGAATTCAAATTCTTAGGTATCACGTTGGACTCAAATCTTAATTTTAAAACTCATATTAAAAAACCTGCTGCCACACTGACATCTAATTTAATAAATTTTAAACATATCAGAGATTCACTCACTTATGAGTAGGGCCAGACAGAATCTGCAGACATTTTCTGCTATTAATGCAGAGTATTTTGTTAAAAATCTGTGGATTTATGCGTAATGGTTTTGGGAGAATCATAGCTAAAGCCTTAATATGTGAAATAAAAAGTAATATCTTTTTAACTTTTAAATAATGTTTACAATGTGAATCCAATTAGATCCACTTTATTTGGTAAACAAAGCAAGTCTCTTGTATAAAATCTCCACTAAAAGACAGAAAATATTACTGTCTTTTAAATAAATTAATCATATGAATATTTTCATATTAGTCAGTATTATTACTGAAATTAATTTAAAAACTTAAAAAATATAAATTTACACACATTTACACCAGTAAATAAACAGAATCAATGATGGGCTAAGAATCTGCGGAAAGATTCCGTGTGGCCCTACTTATGAGGCCTCTGTTATGAATTTAAATACTATGATTGTTCCACATTTGTTGTACTGTATAACGAGTTGGTCTCAGGCATGTAAATCATCTTAAACACCATTGGAATCATTATACAAGAGAGCACTTAAAATTCATGATAAGAAACCTCGGTTGTATCATCACTGCAATATCTTTAAAAAACTTTGTCTCCTAAGTTTTGAAAATATTATTAAATAATCTAATATTTGTTTTGTCTTTAAAATTATTCACAGTCTTTCTGCTCCATCGTTAAAAAAAATTCTTAACTCCAAATTAGAGAAAACATCACGAATGACACGTTCTATGGTAAAAGGGGAATGTATTGTCGCTAGACGTAAGACCTCTTTTGGTCAATCTTCTTTTATTTATAAAGCCATAAATCTATGGAATTCTCTCCCAACAGAAATAATCACATGCACAAATTATAAGATGTTTTCACGCCTGACTAGGAGGTGGTTTTTGTCCAGTCAAATTTGTACACACTGAGTGAGATGTTTTGATTAGTCAGTGTTTTAGTTTATTTGTGACTCTGTCTGTATGTTTTAAATTGACTTTTTAATCAATTGGATATTATTGTTTTACCTTTTACCTGTCCAGGGACTGCAGGTGGAAAATAGCAATCCTGCTACAACCTAGCACAATGCATCTTTCTTCTTTGTGGGCAATGTATTTTTTGTGCATTGTCCCTGTTAAATAAATAAATTCAAATTCAAATCAGCTACATGAGATATCAAATTTCTGCTCTTCTTGCGTAAATCCACCAGAGGCTGCTCAGATTTACCTGCCCTCCTTTCTTCCCTAAACCCAACCATCACTTTTTTTCAAAAGCACAGATTAACCCACCCTCGTCCTTCCCTAAACCCAACCATCTGATTTTTTTAAAAAAGCAATCAAAAGCTAATTATTTACTTGTTTGGCTTTTGTCTTACCCACTTTCTTCACTAGACTCGAACCCTGTCATCGCTGTCAACTCAGTACCGTGTCACAAGTCTGCCGACATACACTATGAGCTACTGGAGAAACTTGTTACTGCAGAAAAGCCATTCATATGGAGGTAAGCACGCACACCGATACATAGCGTTTGTTTTAAGACAAAATGCAGAATGAGCCTATGCTGGTTATTATATTAGTTTTTTTAATATTAATATTATATTAATTGTTATTTCAACAATATACAGTGCGGTATACAGTGAAACGAAATAATGTTCCTCCGGGACCAAGGTGCTACATCAAACAACATAAATTGACAGCATAACACAGGACTGTGCACTACTATAAAAAAATCTAGAGAATGAAATAAAATAAGATAAGATAAACTTAAATAAAAAAATTAATAAATGAAATAACTATGAATAAGAGCGCAAAGTGTGGTTTGTACAACATTTAGTGCAAATAAGACAGGACAGGACAGGAAACAGTAATGCCAACCAGTACACTATGGATATTGTGCACATGAAGCAGATATAAATACTGTACATGTAACCATTTAGCACTGAGGTAGAAATGTTGTACAGAGCAGTGTGGAAAAAGCATTTGTGCAAATTATTACATTTCCTATTAGTTGTATTTTATTAACGTCTACCTCTACCCCAACCCTAAACCCAACCGTCACAGTAATGTAGAAACAGATCTGGATCTGGAGTCTTCTCTATTAGTTTTGCTGATAAATCATGTGGATGGTTGATAACAGCTTTCTGAGCCTACCAGTTGGCACATTAGGGCCCAACTGGCTCATATCTATCATCTGATAACCACTGATAATGCCCATACAATTTACTGATAACATTCAAAGCGGGTGTTTCTGAAGAGTGCCAAGTATGTCCCAGGGGCTACATTTTTTGCAGTTTTTGTTTTTGCCAATCCACCAGAGGCCACTGTGTACACTTTTTGAGATTTCATATTTCTCTCCCAAATGCCATTCGTGCCTGCTGTTCTCATGTAATTCCACCAGAGGCTGCTGTCGGCCGACTGACCAATCAACTGACCCATCCTCCTCCTTATCCAAACCCAACCAATAGTGTTTTCAAAAGCACAGAGTGACCAGCGGCCACCCACTTGCCTAAACCCAACTGACAGAGTTTTCAAAAGAAATCCAGAAAAAAAGAAAAGTCGCCTGATTTTTACAACATTTTCAAACTTTACCATGTTCTCACCCTGTTATTTACTTGTTCATTTTACTTTTGGCTTCTGTTTTTGTCTTACCTGCTTTCTGGAACTGTTTTTCGCCAGACTCAAATCCCGTCGTCATGGTCAACTCCCCTCTGCGCCTCAAATCTGTTGACATGCATGGCGAGCTACTGGCCAAACAAGTAACAGCAGGAAAGCCATGCATATGGAGGTAAGCGGTCAGCAGGTAAACGCGAAAAGGAACGGCATCGTACCGCCCCGTAGCATTCATTTTAACCTCTTAAGTCCCAAGCTGTTTTTTTGCATGCATTTTTTTTTCTCTTTGCTATTTGGGCTTATTAGAACCTACTTAGAATAAAACCTAAGTAACATGTTTTGATATGATGTACTTTTAGAGAAAAATGATGTCCATATATGTGGACTTGTGGTTAATAACAAATACACACCTATTTTTTGAACATGTTTTGACTATCAGAGTGTAAAAACAGAATATTTTGCCCATTTTGGACAATTAAAAATAGTGTTTGGGACTTTTCAAATGCAACAAAACAGTTGCAGGATGACACTGTATGTCTGTAACAAAATATAAAACATTCAAAGTATACAATTATGGACATAAGAGCTAAAATGTGCTGTCCACGTATGTGGCCACTAAGCCCTTGGAGGTTAAAGATGAAATGCAGTTGTACTTACTGTACCTCTGGCTACATAATTCACGATCTCCTGAATTGTATATAGGGCTATGTTTTCAGAATGACCCTATGTTGTTCAAATCTATCTGGATGAGCTCCCCAAGTTTAGACGTTAGTTATTTAGAGTGTTGAAATATTAGTTAGTGTACAGTGTAGCCAACATATAATTCATCAGCTCAGCGAAATAAATAAATAAACGGCATTCTGGCAGAGAGAACATTTTCGTGCATTGGGGGAAAAAGTGAAGTACAAATTGCGTATAAATGAAAACAGATGTTGCAATTAAGAGTGAAATTTTCTACTTGGCAGCAGATATCGGACCATTGATCTACATTTACAGGACAGTAACTGTGAGAGAGGAGAGAGAGAGATGCACAGGTATAGAGCAGGCATAAGTTCCACAATCATCTGTTTCGAAAACGCAATTTCTCCACAACAATTAAATCGAAATTATTTGCAGCACGCGCGTTCCTCTCCCATCAAAAACATGCAACTGGGCAAATCCATTTTCTGTGGTGACTAATGCAGTTAGTGATTAATGAGTGTGCAGACAAAGCGGGAAAAGATGGGTGAAACTATAGAGCCGTTCCAAAATTATTATGATGTTTTTTTTTTCCCTCATTTTGACCAAATCCCAAGGCATGGTTTCTTTCAATTCATAGCAGCAAGCTTGGTTCAGATATGTATTCCAGCTGGCAGATGAAGAGAAGCGCTGTTTGCACATGTGGGCGAGCAAGTAACAGAATTTTCATTTTTGGGGAGAAATATTAAGTAGTTTATGGTGCCTCTATAATGATGATAATTAAGATTTGGATGTCTCCTTGATCTAAAATCAGTGTTATTTTCAATTAGACGCTGCAGTATCACCTCCTTGCAATAAACCATGCCTTTACAAGAGCTGCTCTGCTCTGATTGGTTGTGCTCTCTTTAGCTAATGGCCAACACCATTTCTACACACTGAATTGTGCCAACAAGCTCCAACATTAACCCGAAAAGAACCGATGTGTGGAACACACAAAACCAACTAGCTTGAGCAACTTGCTAATGAAGCCCAACGGCCGACTGTCAGCTTGGTGTGTCCTAGCCCTAAGTCTAAGCTAATTATTCCTTTACTACTTTTTCTGTTTGTTTGTTTCTTTAAAATAACTATCTTTGGCCCTAACATGGGCAGTTTTAAAGCCGAATTTTGGCTGTTTGTCCAGATTTGGCTGTTTGTCTGTGATCGTGTGGCCACTACATGAGTTTTTGCCTCCTGACATCAGAGCACGTTGTTGTCTCAGATCTATTTGACCAACATAGCTGAATTCACACCAAACACGGAAGACACGATTGAGGCAAATTCCACGCGCCAGCAACAAACACATCATGTGTTACCTCTGTTCTCACGTTTGCATTGACTTGTATGCAGTGTATTCACGCAATTAGAGGCCTACTGCAGCTTTGTGTAACAAACAAGTGGTTTTTTTGAATTACACAGTAAACCTTAAATTAAAAGGGACAAAAAAAATCTTATTGTGTAAATGTTCTGCTCCTGTACCCTTAAAATATTCTGCAGAAATCTGCAGATTTTTTATTTTTTGCAAATTTCTGCGCAGAAATGGATTAAAAAGTATGGCCAGAATACGAACCCAACAAATCTTAATTTCTCATGGGTCACCACAGTGGAATGAACCACCAATAACTGGCACAGGTTTTATGTGGTGGATACCCTTCCAGCTGCAACCCAGTGCTAGGAAACACCCATAGACTCTCTCATTCTCACACACACATTCATTCACAGCATCCAATTTAGTTTCCAGCTAATATCCAAAAGCTAAAACCAGCAGCTCCTTGAACAAAGCCACTAATAGACGATGACTGCTGGTTGACTGGTTTAAGGCTCGTACACACCAGGACGCTTTTCGTTTGTGTTTATCGTCAGCATTTTTCGAGACCTTTTCCGCATTCAAGTCATTTTCTCTGGCGTCGAGCAGAAGAGTATGCAAAATCACTCCTTGACATTAGATGGCGCACAGGGTGGCGCCAAACTTCTGACACCCGCTTGTTACACAGAAGAAAAGAGAAAGTTGACATGCTTGTTGTTAACAATCGGCAAAGCATGGATGGTTCAAGTAGTAGCTCCAGCTCTAGCATGAAGAAATGATTATTGTTCGCCAGCGCAATAAGCAACTCCACGTTCATATCACCTCTGGGCATTTTCTTCAATCGCATTGACAGTTTTGCTCTTGAGCACCTCCAAGGGGTGTTTACTGTAAGTTCAGCGGCTCTGTACACGTGAACAAAAATCAAAACAAAAAAACGAGCATGAGGCATTTCTTTAAAAATGATGCTTTTACACCTGCCGTTTTTCACGTTGGTGTGCATAATCACATTGGCGCCCTTTATTTAGTCACAAGGCTTCAAACTTCGACCGGAAACGTGAACAAAAAATGTCTCTGTGTGCATGGGCCTTTAGTTCCAGAAGTTATGATGAGCCAATGAATCAGTAGTTAGAAATCCTTGAAGCGTTTATATTTCATGAGGCCTTTTGATTCTCCAGATAGGCATGTCTCATTGCTCTTCCTTACGACGGGTAATATCAGACATCCGTGCCATCCTCGGTGACGAGTTATTTTTTGATATGTGGTTCCTTGGAGGTCAATGACAAGCTTTTGTGTTTTTACATCAAACATTGTGTCCTGGCCACCGAAAGGCATGACTTCTGTTCCCGGAGATTAATAGCCTTTTGCAGAGAGAAAAAGCTATTGAGCCTGATCACCTCAGCCATGACACGACCATGGCATCCGAGTCCTTCTCCATAATCGTTTCCTTTTTTCTCCTTTACAAAGCAGACATCACGGCAATCAGCGAACTCATTTTCTGGAGATTGGATATGACATTTGACACGGGAATGACAAATCTAATAAATACGCTCTTTATGCATGTGATGATTTCACTCGTGCATTCAGAGAGCATCTGCGAGGTCATTCGGGAGAGGACGAGCAGAAATCGATTGTGAAAGGTTTCTAGAGACTCTGAAAGTGTTACAGTGATGGATATTGTCTTAATAATTACTGTAGTGGGCTAACTTCTTTCAATAGATTCGTTTTTGTTGCTGTTTTGTTTATATTTTTGTCATAAGTTTTGTTGTTGTTGTTTTTAGTTCCTCTGGCTGCTGTTCTAAATTAACATCTTGTAGTTCAAATCCAGCTGGATTGAAAGTTCAAGAAGCCATGATGATTTCTATCATTTATAATAAATGCTCTGAATTCTTGAAGGTTAAAACTTTAAATCTGAAAATGAGACAACCCAGGCTTATTCTGATCACCGCTATATACATTTCTGAAGTGCACCAAATATGTCCCAGGAGCTACATTTTTTGCAGTTTTGGTTTTTGTGAATCCACCAGAGGCTGCTGTGTACGCTTTATGAGATCTCAAATTTCTCTCGCCAGTGCCATTCGATCCTGCTCTTCTCACGTAAATCCACCAGAGACCACTGTCCACTGACTGACTGACTTACTGACTGATACGCCCACCCACCCCCTTCCCGTAACCCAACCGACTGTGTTTTCAATAGCTATTCAGAAATATAAAAGCCCTCGCGGCAGCCTGACTTTTACCACATTTCTGACTTTTACCATGTTTTCAGATTTCAGTGTTCAAAATAAAGATGAAATCCTATCATACTTTCGTCTGGCTACATATTTCGTGATTTCCATAAATATGTAGAGCTACGTTTTCCTATGTTGCCTAAGTTGAAATTAGAAATGTACCTTGGCATCTGATTGAAAGAATCTGACAAAAATTTAAATTACTAAAATTGACAGCTTTTACATTTAATAAAAAATCTAAATATAATTAAATAGCTGACTGGCTGCATCGTGTAAATAAATTATTAATATCTTTTAAGATGATTTAAAGACATACAGATTAAAATCAGCAGAACAGGTTGACCAAACTGAATGCAAAAATTGTTTTTATAGATAGATTTAAATGAACCTATTTAATGGAAGTTTAAGCACAGAAACTGCCAGAGACTAAATAAAAAATAAATAAACTAGGCACAAATAGGAAATCCAAAAGCATAAATTAAAATTACAAAAGCACAAAACAGAAAGACTAAAAACATAAAAATCTAAACTTAAATAAATTATATATATACATGCATATGAAAGGTATCTTAAAATATCAAATGCCAAAATAGTTCATAATAAATACTACAATAGCAATAAAACAATTTTAAAAAATGAACGAAACCATTTGTCTGTCTGTCTGTCTGTCTGTCTGTCTGTCTGTCTAATGTAGAAAAACAGTAGGCGAGATTCTGAAGTGCTCATGCAACGGACATTCAGAGGAACTAGGACATATGACAGTCGTTTTCATGTTAGCTGAGTAGCTGTATATAATCAAAATAAGATATGTGAAAAATAATGTTTTTTTTTTTTTTAATTAATAAAATAGCACACCTTGCTTTGCACCCCATAAACACAACCAAGCCTTAAAAATACACTCTGGACCACCCCTTTAATGTTCAGGGACAAAACTAATGCAAATCCAACAGCAAGAATTTTGCATTGTATTTGATTGATATTATCACATAAATCTTGATCTTATTTGTTTAATTTATGTTTAACTAACAAATGTCAATCACATACAAGTTTATTAGTTCAATTTTGTTAAAAAGAATGTCATCCAAGTGGATGGAAGTTTTATATGCAATCAGAAAACAAATCTTATTGAGTATTCTTTTGAGTGTATGGTCAACTATTCTGGTGTGATTAAAAAATAAATAGGTTGTGACATGTTTTTCCAATGAACCTGGGCTGAAATATAGCCTATTACCATACCTGTCAACATTGGGATGTGAAAATAAGGGATTTTTGCTCCGCTTTAAATCACATGTACAGAATCCGTTTGAGAAACAGCGTCTATTTATCACTATGGAGCACGTCAGCTGACAGTCATGCACTGCTTTATGACTGTTTTGAGGATTGCACAGGAGCAACGACGGCACCTGTAATGAAAAGGAAAGGGAATCCCACCGTTTTAATATTTGTTTTCAAAGTGTTTCATTCCTAAATAAATCGAAAGCACAGAACAAACTCCCATTTAAGAGCAAGGGGCGGCCCCTTGTGTTTCGGCAGTATGGGTTGCGCATAGGGAGGATCGGCTCTGTAATGTTTATTGTCACCCTTCAGAGAAAAATAAAGAAAATACAGGAGATATTTGGGAAAATACCTTTATGGGATGATAGCAGGATAGAACTGTAAAATACGGGAATATCCCAGGAAAAATGGGAGGGTTGACAGGTATGCCTATTGCTAATGTGAATGCTAAATACTACCCACGTCTGGTTAGAAATGATGTTTCTGTTGCAGTAATGTCGGTTGTGGTGGCTCTACAGAGGTTAATGTTGGTTATGAAAGACTAAAGGCAATCAGGCTCCTCTCTACAGCTTAGTTTTGCCTCGGGCTAAAATCTCTGTTCTTCTCATTTCTTTTTTCTTGAATTGCTCTCATTTCATTTCATTTTCACAGTTTGCTGCCGTCTAGTCAGTCTGACTTCAAACTGCAGGGTGCAGATGAGCCCATGCGTTAAACGTGTGTAATATAAAAAACAATTATTTACATTTGCAATCATAGAATCGCAGCGTATGAGCAAATATAGCATTTAAAGGAAGCGTATTAAGTCTGCGGTTTTATCACATTGAGCGTGTTGGCTGTAGATATGCGAAGCCGTTTTCTTATTAAGGCAGAGATGAAGACATAATGGCTGCTCCTAAATGTGAAGCGAGGGAAGGGATATTAGATCTGGAAGCTGATGGGAGTTTGGACTCCGTTGTGGCCTTGCTCTGGCTCATTCTTGTACTCCCATTCCTCCTGTTGAATCTGTGTTTGCTTTTTGTTTTTTGCAGAAGCCATTATGTTGACACTTTAAATGAGGGTTTAATGATCTTGTAATCCCACAACACTATGTTTGAAAATGAGCAGCCATACGGAGGGACACACTTTTGTACCTCCCATTACTCCATGGTGTTTTTAAGTGTTCATTCATTCATTTTCTTTTCGGCTTAGTCCCTTTATTAATCCGGGGTCGCCACAGCGGATTGAACCGCCAACTTATCCAGCATTTGTTTTACGCAGCGGATGCCCTTCCAGCCACAACCCATCTCTGGGAAACACATCCATACATTCTCATTCACACACATACACTATGGACAATTTAGCTTACCCAATTCACCTGTACCGCATATCTTTGGACTGTGGGGGAAACCAGAGCACCCGGAGGAAACCCACGCAACCACGGGGAGAACATGCAAACTCCACACAGAAATGCCAACTGGCCTAGCCGGGGATCGAACCAGCGACCTTCTTGCTGTGAGGCGAATGTGCTACTCACTACGCCACCGTGGCTGTTTTTAAGTGTGTAAAATAGTTTTTAAATGTGTAAAATACTTTTAAAAGAAAAGGGTCTGGACAAAGCTGTTGTATGGGAGGGAAATATATGTGTAAGGTTGGTAACCCCTCAGTAAAGTATATGAAAATGTGAATAATTTTAACAAAATAAAAGAGATCAGGGCGGCACGGTGGCTCATTGGTTATCACTTTCATGTCACAGCAAGAAGATCGCTGGTTCGAGTCCTTGCTAGGCCAGTTGGCAGTTCTGTGTGCAGTTTGCATGTTCTCCCCATGTTGGTGTGGGTTTCCTCTGGGTGCTCCGGTTTCCCCCACAGTCCAAAGACATGTGGTAGTTATTATTATAAAAAATGCTAAAGCAAAAGTTAAAGGAAAATAATAATATTAAATAAAATATAAAGGCATAATCAAATGGCAAATAATCAAATCATTAGATAATGATCAATAAAAATAATATAATGATAATTATAAAAATGACCAATAATCATTTGATTAAAGAAAAAAATTTAATGACAAATAAATAAATATAAACAAATGAAAATTAAAACACAACACAAAAGATTGGTTGCTTTCTTGAGTCAACACACATATAAGTTTGCAAAGAAACTCAGCTGCTTAGATTCTTCAAACTGAAAAAAATATATATTTTAATACAAAAATGTAATATAAAAATTACAGAAACATCAATCAAAATAACTAAAACATAAATTTGTGTTTGAATGTGAATGATAAATGCTCTTTTACACTATTAAATATAACAATTTTATATAAATAATACTGATTGAGAACATTCAAAATGTGAAAGCAGTGAGCAATTAGGTTTAGTCAAATTAAAATGACACTTAATATGTTTATGACTGTCCTGTTATATATTTTTTATTCAAGTCATTTAAATAACTATTATTATGCGTTAAAAGATCTTATTTTGGTTTTGGCCGTCTCCAACAACAGTCTAATATGCATGCAAGATCAAAAAACACATTCATTGTCTTATAATATCCATTTATTTTTACCTAATTATCCCAGCGACTCCCATATGAATCGTTAAGCGATTCATTTGTTCCCAAACCACCTCATTAGCGTGATGCTAATCTGCGCTGATTGGTTCGATGACCCAGTCTATTGCAATTGGTTGACTGTGTTCAGCGTGAGACAGCGAGAAATGCCCACCATGGCCTATCAACATTGATGGTGGCCATAGCATTTTCAATGTGGCTAGATGCGATATGTCAAAATAAAAACTTAACCAGATACAGTACAAGCCGCGTGTAGCAGTTACAAGTAATAAAGTGCAATTAAATACACAATTTGCAAGCTAGAGAAAATAAGGAGGCAACCATTTTAATCACACGTACTTACACTTATGAAATGGAGGAAGAAACTGGTCCATGAACCATGTGCTGTGAAGTTCCTGTCAAGCTCTAACAAAGTCCCGTATATCAATCGTCTTTTCTGATCCGTCCTTTAACAAACGGCTGACGAATCCCATCGTAAGCGTGTAGATTGCTTAAGCACTCATCAGAAAAATGACGGGAACACAGCACAAGGCTGGGGCTATAATGCTGAGGTAATTTTGCAAAAATAAACTTCAACCACTCATTCTTTACAGCCTCTTTGAATAGAGAAAATCTTTAATATTATCTAATGATTGATGTAAATATGGCGCAACGGTGGCACAGTAGGTAGTGCTGTCGCCTCACAGCAAGAAGGTCGCTGGTTCGAGGCTCGGCTGGGTCAGTTGGCATTTAAGTTTGGAGTAGCACGTGAGGCGAACGTGCTACTCACTACTATAAAAAAAAAAAACATTATAGTGAATGACATTAATGGGTCTTCTGTAATGTAGGTCATAGTAAATCATAGTAAAAATGAATGACAGGCTTTGTCTTTTGCTTTGTAAGAACACTTTGTAATGTACAGTAAAATAAAAAAGTAAAAAATTAAGGCTGCATTACACTTTTATCATGTTGATGTTTGAAAACCCCATTTTGTCTTTGACTACAAAGTGTGTGTGTAACTCAAACAGAACAAAACCCTGCGAAAGGGATTACAATGTTTTATCCTGAGTAAAAGTCAACCATGCAGGAAGTGAAGCATAAAAAATTGAAAGAAAGAAAAAATCAATATAACATCAGTGATTTATGAAGAAGCTATCCCAGATTCTTGAGGGTCAGTCCTATTAATATTTGGATTCAGTTTCTAATCCTAAAACATGCAAACAGCCCCCGCGCGCTCTGTCACATGCAAGCCGTGAGGTCCAAAATATTGAGTTAAACATCAATGAATCACAGCTCACGTATAGCTTTTAAGACGTGCCGCGAATCCCTGGCAAAACCCTGCGGATGATTTGAGAAACGGCTCCCTCTCGCTTTTCTCCCTAAATCCACCAATGAGTTTATCACACATTAGTCAGCCTCGCTCTCTCACGAAGACAGCGATATTGGCCTGGAAAAAGCCGTGCTGCGGTATAATCCCTCTCTGTGTAATGATCATACAGAGCCCTGCTAATCTGGATTTAGAGTTTGAAACACTGCCACTTGCAGCGAGTCCAATCCGCGCCTGTTCGTTTCCACCCAAAAGCGGCTCAGAAAAAAACATTTCACCTGGCAGAGAAGGCCACAAGACAACTAAAGCGATGCCAGCCGGGAAACGTCTGGCAGATCAGGCTTTCCTGGATGGAGACGGATGTCAGGGTTTAGTGAAACCTGCTCGAGGAATTAGACTCTTTATCCCAGCAGGTAGAGCCATGGTTTTCTGGGAGTTTGACTTTTTGTTTTATAGTAATGCAGTTTTGTACTTTTTAAATGGCAAATTTGCAGCTTTCAAATCGTTTTGTTTGCATCACAGCAGGATGATGGTAATTATAGTCATATTTTATCTTTATAAGCAATCACAAACAAGTTAGAATAATTAAAGTCACTGTATATTCTTATTGTAAGTGTAATTGTCTTAAAGGTGCCGTCAAGTGCTTTGAAATGTGCATATTTTATTCAATGTTTGACGTACTCTCGACTGAAAAATGAAGAGAGGGGGGTTTTATCACAGCTCTGTCAGTGGGAGTGGTTGAGATCAAGCCATCAAATGCAGAGCAGATGAGAAAAAGGGGGCAGGGCATGTCAGATACCAGAGAGCATTTGATTGGTCAAGATTTGATGAGAAACCAAGGTGACGCTGAAGAGTCGCTGATCGATTTAGCTGAATGTTTATATCAGTTTTATATTTTCTAAACGCAAATTTTGTCGCTGTTTTGGAGCACTCTAGCTTAAAGATAACCTTAAAATGATCAGAATAAAATTATATTGCACCTTTAATTGTGATCTGCATGGATATATGTAATGTAATGTGTAATGTGTGTATTTATATACTGTAGTGCATTTATTGTGTATGGCCATACACCCAAAGCACTTCACAATCATGAGGGGGGTCTCTCTACACCACCACCAGTGTGCAGCATCCACTTGGATGATGCGACAGCAGCCACAGGACAACGGCGCCATTTCGCTCACCACACACCAGCTATTGGTGGAGTGGAGAGACAGTGTTTGAGTCAATTCGGTGGATGTGGATGATTGGGAAGCCATGATGGTTAAGGGCCGAGATGGAATTTGGCCAGGACACTGGGCTTACACCCCTACTCATTAAGAGAAGTGCCATGGGATTTTTTTTATAACAACAGATCGTCTCAATCGAAAGACATTATAGTGTTCCCTTCACTTTTTACTGGGGCATCAGGACTCACACATACTGCAGGTTGAGCGCCCTCTGCTGGCCTCACTAACACCACTTCCAACAGTCACCTAGTTTTCCCATGTGGTCTCCCATACAGGTACTGACCAAGCTCAGCCCTGCCTAGCTTTAGAGAGTAACCAGTCTTGGGCTGCAGGGTGATATGTCTGTGGCTGTATACACATATATACACATATAACTGCAGTTATACACATAACTGTATATGTAGTTTATGAGGGCGTCCTCATAATATGAAACTGCTTATAATCCAACTTAACAAAGTTTTTCCCATTTCAATTTTGCCACATTTTCAGGGAGGGTTGGGTTTTGGTGTGCGTTGTACAAAAAAGTTGACTCAACTCAAAGTTTAAAGTTAAGTCAACTCAACTCAAAATTTACAAAAATACAAAACATGTGTAAGAATTTAACAAGTGTAACAAGTGTAAGAATTTAAATGCCTTTTAACTTAAAACACCTCTAAGTTAAGATCTGATTTTTAAGTATTAAATAATCATTCAGAAATAATACTACAATAGCAATAAAAAGTGGTTATTAAGTTTTTGTATAGAATTTAAGATTTATATTAAGTGTTAAAAACATAAGTAAATTAAAAATCTTCATGTCCAAAAATGGTGTGTGTGTG
>CAIGQQ010007205.1:1235093-1246543 GCA_903798035.1 Danio albolineatus | reverse complement strand
GGTGGATAGGTGGATAGGTGGATAGGTGGATAGGTGGATAGGTGGATGGATAGGTGGATGGACGGATGGATGGAGTTGTTCTTGTTTGCTATTGTTCCACCAAGATCTAGCAGCACAAACAAGTCATTGTTCCTCTATACTTGTTAGTTTTGGCTCCGTGAGAATGATTCTTGTGTGCATACAGAAGAGATGATTTAAAGAGATTTCAAACAAAGCACTAGCCACTAGTCGTTAGCTGGTAAAGTACAAACTTCATGCAACTTTTTGTACAAATGCAGTTTTCCATTAATGTAATGTTCCATTAGACATCTCAACTTGGTCAAAATAGTTTGCGGGAGGGTCTCATAGGAGGTGTATTCCATAAACGGGCAAGAATGACACCAAGAGAAGGTATACGAAGATAAAGACTTGGGGGTGTTGGTGTTGGTTATATGTAGTTGAAGAGCGGGTGAGGGGAGGGCTCTTACATAAATGAAAAGTGTTGGAAGGTTGTTGGCTGTCGTATGAAGATAAAAATGGCGGGCAGATGGGGAGTTTGGGGGTAGTCTATGTGGGAAAGAGCTCAACCCAGGCTCATTCTGAAAATGTACCACTATTTGCATTTCTGGAGAGTGCCAAATACGTGCCAGGAGGTATGTTTTTTGCAGTTTTTGTTTTTGCGAATCCACCAGAGGCCGCTGTCGACTGATTGAATGACTGACCAACTCACTAACTGACTAATCAACTGACCCACCCTCCTCCTTTTTCTAAACCTAACCAATAATGTTTTCAAAAGCACCAATTGACAAGTTTGCCGACATACATGCTGAGCTAACTGGACAAACTGGTTAGCGGTCAGCTGCTAGCGAAAAAAGGAACGGCATCATACTGCCCTGTAGTGTTCGTTTTAAAGACAATATGCATCCATACGTACTTCTGGCTGCATAATTTGCGATCTCCAGTAATATATATATATATATATATATATATATATATATAGGGCTATGTTTTCAGAATAAGCCTATGGTGGCATTATTCATTGATTTCACTATTAGGGGGCCCAGAGAGACTGGCCAAGCTTGTTGACAGCGGAGCACTGCACCTTCATCCCGGACACCCTTACAACTGCCGCTCGCCTTCCTCTTGTAAACCATGACTGTTCAGAAACGTCTCAATCCAAAACTGACATGCTCCACTTGATAATAGAAAAACACACACTTTTCAATATTTCCCTGAGATGTTTCAGACAAACGGCGATGAAAATAAAATCAGACAGAAGAATAATCAATCGTGGAGCATTTGCCT
Source organism: Danio albolineatus (assembly GCA_903798035.1). Classification (NCBI taxonomy): domain Eukaryota; kingdom Metazoa; phylum Chordata; class Actinopteri; order Cypriniformes; family Danionidae; genus Danio; species Danio albolineatus. Next base: position 1,245,259 of record CAIGQQ010007205.1, on the reverse strand, counting down.
GCTGTAAGAAAGACCGAGTATTTCTGCCAGCCGCATTCTCAGAAGGGCAATCCTGCATAATATCTTCATCTAATAACTGCCATTTCTTTAATGTGTGCTCTTCCCTACCAGGCTTCTCAAAAAGGGTTTGAATAACTACCTTTCGAATTACCTGAGAGAGTCGTTTCTGTAATGGCTTTTTAATCACCTTGAAAATCACTATTCCATCACAAAAACTTTCTCACATGCTGCCGAAGAAAAAAAGTTTCCTTTGAATCTAATGGTCTTGGCAAAAGCATCTTGCAACCCCTCGCTTACAGTCTCTCTACCTCCATCAATCCTCAATCTTACTCACAGACCAATCTTATCCATTTTTGACAAATTGTACTGCAACTGCATTAAGAGAAACATAATGAAGAGCAGGGTATGGATTCAGTTCGTGTAGAGTGTGTGTGTCTCTGTTTGTGGTTGGTCTAACAAACAATGCAAATTGAGTAAAATCCATAAATAGATGTTATTAGTCTCAAGGATCGCTAAACGTGTTGATGTGGATCCTCCGTTAAGGAAAACTAATAGCCAGCGCTCCATGCTTGGCAAATTTCCTTTGTTGGTAAACACTCACTTTGCACACTTTAATCAGCCTACTGATAAAGAATTAAAGAGAAGAATACCAACACTTTAGCTCACTTCTTTTTGTTTTTTGTTTTCACATTCAGTCAGTGAACCTTCTATATTAGCCACATTTTTATCCCTTGTACACTGTTCAAATGTACTTTACTACCCTTTTGTTATGTTAGGGATGAAAACATCCATCAAATTAAACTGCTGTAAAAATGCATCAGATTATTTTTTTTACATTGTTTGCAGGATTACAGGATTTTAACTCTTTAATTGCCAAATTCACAAAGGATGTTACTTATTTCAAGAGTTCACACTTAGCTGATGATTGATAATAAAGCAAATTTTGCATGCTGTCCCTGGAGAGAGCCCTGAGCTCAGAATATCCTTGAGCCTGGGGCTCCCTACCGTTTAAAAGGCAAGAGGAGAGTTTGAGTTCAGGTGAGTCTCGAGAACTCCTCCCGCTTGTGAACGTGCTGAGATTTATCTAACTAAGTTGCCTTAAGATGCTATTTAAGAGTATTCAATTTACTTATGTAGTATGTTTTTTGGACGGTGGGAGGAAACCGGAGAACCCGGGGAAAACCCACGCGAACACAGGGAGAACATGCAAACTCCACACAAAAACTCCGACTGGCTTAAGGAGAGGCCAAACCAGCGGCGTTCTTGCTGTGAGGCAACAGTGCAAACCACTGGGCCACCGTGCCGCGCTATTAGAGAAGGGGAGGAGTTGGGGTGGAAGGGGGCATTCTTCAACACGAACGTGACTGGGGTAGAAAGCTCTGGTAATTTATAGTGTGTCAGGATTCGTCTGATTGGTGCAATATGCAGAGCTGATGTGGTACCAGCTGTGTTCAATCATAAGCACGTGATCCTCTCGAAATTAGTTTATAAATAAACCCCACTTGTTAAAAAAAACACAAAATGACAATAAAAAAAAGTAATTTTGGACTGGATTTTTTTTACCTTTCTTTTAACTAAAGTCTTGGACATGTGAACGATTAGCAGCAAAATTGCTTTTGATGCATTGTTAGATTTAATTTTTTCTCCCTACTTTACTGTTGGTGGCTGGTTTTGCCCCATTGACTTCTATTATAACCACATTTGATGGTGGATAAATACACAGTCTTTGTTTTTGTTTACTCCATGTAGTTCTGAGAGCTGAGATGCATATTTTGATTTTCAAAGACACATCAAGGTAAGTGCGTAAAGGTCACTCTCTCACACTCACACAGACACACACACACACATTTTATTTGCTGTTATACTCCATTTAAAACCCAGAAACTAAGCTTTTTTTGCACAGGCCTATCTAAAGGGTTAATGGTGCCAACTGATGATCAACAGTAAAATTGACAAATTTTACCTCTTTCCATCAGGGAAAACCAGCAATAATCAAAAATGCATGTTTATATGGTGTCATGGTTTTGCAATAAAAAAAAAAATGGTTAATATGGACGTCAATGGGGCAAAAACAGCCACCAACAGTAAATTAGGGAGGAAAAAATCATGAAAATTAATTATAAACAATGCATCAAGGGCAGTGTTGTTTCACATGTCAAAGACTTTGATAAAAGGTTAAAAAAATCGAGTCCACAGTTACTTTTTATATCATTTTGTGTGTGTTTTTTTTCACCAAATCAGCAAAAATTTTTATGATTTTGGCAATTAAAGAGTTAAAATCCTGTAATTTTCTAAGCAATTTAGTAGTTTTGATCAGGACTGAGGTTGATTAACAGATTTATGTAAAAAAAAATTGAAGAAAATATTAATCTGGTGCATTTTTAAGGCAGTTTATTTCAGTGATGTTTTCAAACATAACAGAAGGATTGTACATTTGCTCAGATTGTATTGTTGAGTGTTTAAGAAAATTTAAAGCATTTTCTCAAAATATGTGTCAAAATAAGATTTGTCACCAAAAATCATTCTGCTAGCTAAAACATAAAAATAATTATGGCCAAATTAAGGCTCAAAAGCACCCCAGAGTGGATGAAAACATCCCCAACAGAAAAAATGGTTAATGCCGAGCTCATGGAATGAGTGCAGATCTGAGATTCATTTTTAATGCTCACTATACGCAATCCTTCGACTCATCAGCAGATTTCTGATCAAATATGCCCTCAACATCTTGCAACTATACATATTTAACAACGCAAACACGGCTGGATTACAGAACTGCGACAGCTGTGGAATGTAAATGGCCTGTTTACTCGGCGTATCTGCATAGATAAGCAGCATTAACCCTGTTTTCACTTTGCCTAACATCTTACTGATGATCATAGTGGCTCTAATTTTTTATTCTATTTTAATGTAATATCCGGAAGCAGAATTATTGAATGATATTTCTTTCCATTAATGGTTTATTAAGATTTTAAATATAGTTTAAAGGGATATATTGTCTGGGTTGGTGTATATTATGGTACAAAAACGGTCAGTACAATTTCTGTTGTTTTACAGACTTGTATCTCTATGTATCATTTCTTGTACATTATATTATTTCAAACTACTAAAATGTCAATAAAAGTCACTTTGTTAAACTGTAGATATAAATTTTTAACATCAAAATTCGACAGAGCATAGATCAACGTCCCATAATGCAATTAACAACCGTAAATAAACGGCAAACACTTGTGAATCACAAACTACGTACACTGTAAACTAACAGATATTTATTTTACAGTGTATATAATCAGGGGCATTAGCCAGCCATTTCGGGCCCTATGCACAAAAATTCCATGAAGACACCCCCCACCCCAAATTCCCCTCCCGCCCCCGGCCCCCAACATTAACAATATATCAACTGAAGAGCGTAAATTGCCAGGGCCCAATGTACTCTGTCAATGCACTCTGTCAATGCACCCTTTCCCCCACTTACTACAACGCTACTGTATATAATATATAATATAATCAGACAGCATCACTTCAGTCACACTTTAAGATTTAATTGTGGTAATATTAAAAGCTAACATTATTAGGATTATGATTGCTATTTATTTACAATTCAGGTCAATGCTTTATTTCAAGCTACCACACCGATAAAGGCATCAAATTCCTTAGTCCAGAAAGCACTAGAAGCTTTAAGTATGTCTTCATTCTTTATAAAAGTGTTGATGGTGGTTGGAAAAGAAGACTGCCTTTCACTTTGTCTGAATGCACCCAAATCACTGTTGACAGGTGGAGCTTTGAAGAATTGTTGGAGAAAATGATGGTGCCGCAGGCTTCAGCCCCCCTCCAGCCCTCAGAAGTGTGCGCAGGTGAGCTGGGGATTGGACTTTGTGTCTAGACAAACACTCAGTGATGATACTACACAAAAAATTCAATTACGTTTCCCATATTGTGAAAGGTTAAATGTGTCATTTCTGCCACTGCAAAACTTCATTCATTTCTTTTTCGGCTTAGTCCCTTTATTAATCCGGGGTCGCCACAGCGGAATGAACCGCCAACTTATCCAGCATTTGTGTTACGCAGCGGATGCCCTTCCAGCTGCAACCCATCTCTGGGAAACACATCCATACATTCTCATTCACACTCATACACTGGAAAATTTAGCTTACCCAATTCACCTACTGCATGTCTTTGGACTGTGGGGGAAACCGGAGCACCCGGAGGAAACCCACGCAACCACGGGGAGAACATGCAAACTCCACACAGAAATGCCAACTGACCCATCCGGGGATCGAACCAGCGACCTTCTTGCTGTGAGGCGAACGTGCTACTCACTACGCCACCGTGGCACCCCACTGCAAAACTTGCAAAAGCAATTAATTTATGATAATGCTTCCAATACAACGGCCATCTTTTAATAGCATCAACATGAGAATTGTGCTGGTTATTTTTTAGAAAACACCATAATTAATTATTATTGTTAATTCAGTTAACTTTATTTATTCAGTTTGTAGTTTCAGCAAATTAAATTTATAAAAGTAGCATAGAATAATATGCACATAAAAGATGTCAATTTCAAGCAGAGTGAACATTGTTTCAAATTACCTTTGTGAAAAATAAATGTCCTGTTTTTTTGTTCTGTATTTCGGATCAAAGAAAGTCTTGGTAAGTGTAAAACCTTAAAAAAAACAAAAAGTTTTTTATGGTAATGTAATTTAAACTTTCTTAAATTCTTGCAAGTCAGCAGTTTAAAACATAGCCCTATATACATTTCTGGAGAGCCCCAAATACGTCCCAGGAGGTATGTTTTTATTATGCAGTTTTTGTTTTCCCGAATCCACTAGAGACCACTGTGTATGCTTTTTGAGATCTCAAATTTGTTATGTAAAGTTAGGTAAAAGTTATGCGCTATAAATAAAGCCATTTTAGATTAACCCTTATGTGCTGTTGGGGATGTTTTCATTCCCTCTGGGGTGATTTTGAGTCTTAATTTGTCCATAACTTTTTCTATGTTACAGCTAGCAGAACGATTTTTTTGTGGCAAATCTTATTATGACACATATCACACAATGTATAAATAAATATGTGTCAAAATAAAATTTGCCACAAAAAATCATTCTGCTAGCTGCAGAACGATGCTTTGAATAAAAAAAAAAACCTCAACAATACACTCTGGGCAAATGTGCTATCCTTCTGTTATGTTAAACTGCTGGAAAAAATGCATCAGATAAATATTTAAAACATAATATTTTTTTTACATAAATCTGTTATCCAACCTCAGTCCTGATAAAAACTACTGATAAACTTACAGAATTTTGACTCTTAAAATGCCAAATTTCTAAATTATCTCCCTGATTTGGTAAAAAAAAAACACACAAAATGGCGTATTTTTAATATAAAAAGTAATTGTGGACTCAATTTTTTAAAACTTTTATCAAAGTCTTGGATATTAATTTTAATTTCTTTCTTCTTGATTTACTCCTAAATTGGTGGCTGTTTTTGCCCTAGTGACTTCCATAATAATCAAAATTGTTTGATTGCAAAACCATGACACCATATAAACATTTTTGATTGTTGCTGGTTTTCCCTATTGGAAAGAGGTAAAATTTGTCATTTTTACTGTTGATCGTCAGTTGGCACCATTGCCCCTTTAGATAGGCCTGTGCAAAAAAGCTTAGTTTCTGGATTTTACATGGAGTATAACAGCAAATAAAGTGTGTTTTACGCACTTACCTTGTTGTGTCTGAGAAAATCAAAATGTATCTCAGCTCTCAGAACTACATGGAGTAAACAAAAACAAAGACTGTGTATTTATCCACCATCAAATGTGGTTATAATGGAAATCAATAAGGCAAAAACAGCCACCAGCAGTAAAGTAGGGAGAAAAAATGAAAATCTAACAATGCATCAAAAGCAATGTTGTTGTTAATCGTTTACATGACCAAGACTTTAGTTAAAAAAGGTTTAAAAATCCACTCCACAATTACTTTTTATATTGAAAATATGTCATTTTGTGTTTTTTTTTTCACCAAATCAGTGACATCATTTTTGAATTTGGCAATTAAAAGGTTAAAATCTTGTAATTTCCTAAAAATAAATTGTAGTTTTGATCAGGATTGAGGCTGATTAACAGATTTGTGCAACAAAAATAAAATAAAATTTATTCTGATGCATTTTTACAGCAGTTTAATTTAGAGGATGTTTTCATCCCGAACATAAATAAAGGTTAGTATATTTGAACAGTGCACAAGGGTTAATTAAACAGTTTAGCTACTGTAGGTCATATCAGCTCTAGTTGCCCACATACAGCAATTATTACAATACAAAAAAACAAAAACAAAAAAAAACAATCACAGCTTCCAGTTCATGCATACTTTGAAATTATGCTTGTATAAAACCAACCCAAACGTTTTTCTATTATTGTTTTTTGATTATTTTTTATAATTCACACCACTAGTGGCAACATCACCGTGCTATTTCACTCCAAACTGTTCAAGATATCTCAAATCAATGATTTCCCGCTGGAATACTTAGAGTTGCCATTTTCAAACAACTTCTCAAACCCAAGGTCATCGCTCCAGGTTGCCTTATGGAGTGCAATTCAAGCATTAGAAGTCAGAGACTGTGGGACTGAAGCTGGTAAATAACATCCTTAAAGACCATAAATATTTAATAGGTTAGTTCCTGTGCAGCAGAGTAAAACAGGGTAAAGGTTGAGCTGGGCTTCGAGATGATGTGGAGACGGAGCTCTGACTGGCTCAAAGGAGCAGCAGCAGAATGCAGAATTAGCGCATGTGTGATATGGAGCAGCGCTATATCTGAATGTCAGCATTCTCCACATCATACGGCTGTTTTCATTACTGCAGGCCTGTCCTTCTCAACTAAACGATACGCTTTCTGCTCTCCGCTCAGAAGTAATAAATTGTAGATATGCTGTTTTATTTGCAGTTTGAGGAGACGTTAAAGGCAAATGCTAATGCTGCATGTCTTTTTAAGGGGTGTTGCTGTTTTGTTGACAGAGATTTGTAGACTGAACTGTATTTAAGGGTAATGGAATTGGGACATGGCACAAACTGTATTCAGACCTACAGCTAACAATTAAGCACAAAATACAACTGGGCTTTTCGTTGACTACACTATTTGGGTTTTTGTTTGTTTGTTTGTTTGTTTGTTTGTTTGTTTGTTTGTTTGTTTGTTTGTTTTAATTACTTAATTTCTTTCTTTCCTTCTTTCTTTCTTTCTTTCTTTCTATCTGTCTTTCTTTCTTTTTATTTATTTTATTTTATTTATTAATTTTACTAATTTGTTAATTAATTTTTTCATTTTATTTATTTGTTTGTTTTCATTTAGTTTCTTAATTTCTTAATTTCTTTCTTTATTTTTTTTTCATTTTATTTATTTATTTGTTTGTTTGTTTTTATTTTATTTATTTTTTCATTTCTTTCTTTCTTTCTTTCTTTCTTTATTTGTATTTATTTATTATTTATTTATTTTCATTTCACTTATTTTTATTTATTTATTTTTATTTTATTTTTTTATTTATTAATTTCTTTCTTTTTATTTATTTATTAATTTATTTATTTTCATTAATTCATTACTTAATTTATTTTATTTTCATTTCACTTCATTTCTTTCTTTACTTTTTTATTTTCATTTCATTTATTTAAATTGTATTAATTTACATAATAATTTAATAATTTAATAATTGTTTTATTTGTATTTAATTATTTATTCCCTTATTTTCATTTATTTTCATTTCATTTGTTTATTTTTTTATTTTCATTTTATTTCTTTATATATTTCATGAATTTACTATTCATTTATTTGTTTATTTTCATTTCTTTCTTTCTTCTTTATTTTCAATTGTTATTTATTTATTTATTTTTAATTTATTTTTAATTTATTTTTAATTTATTTATCTATTTTTATTTATTTTATATTTATTTAATTATTTTGATTTCATTCATTTATTTTATTTTATTCATTTTGTGTTCTATAGAGATGTTTTACAGATATTTCAATAATAATAATAATAACTATTATTGTGAATGTGTAAAGGTTAGAGATATCTACACATAAGTATAAAAATGAATGAACTGTACAACCTGTATCAGTAATTTAATTCTAAATAATTAAATCACACTTTCTGAATTCCAATATCTGTAACAAATAATATTTATTTCTATTATTTAAAAAATACAATAAATGCACAAAAGTGTAACTAAAACTGAAGTATTTGCTGTTGAAACATTAGCTTTGCCCTGATGGGACGGCATTGCATTTTAAAATATAATACAATTGTAAATCGATATCTAATAAATTATAAAAAAATAAAAAAATTTTAAACTTTAAAAGTTACTTATAACTTATAACGTAAATTATTAAGAATTAATTTAGCAGTCAAATTAAAATCTGATAATTATGTATTTACATTAGAATATCCTGGTCCTCCTCGACAGAAAAACACATTAAAGCAATACTTTCTTCTGTAAAAGCAACCTAAATAGGCATAGCATTACAAGGAGTAATGATCCACTATATGCTATAATGTGAATGATGGCAGATGTGTATATATGTATATAAAGGTCTGATTAGCTAAATGGAAACCTGCTGGCTCAGCTCAGGTAATATAAAAACACTTAGACGGGAGACAATGATTCAGAGTGGCAGTCAGAGAAAATGGATGTGCCTGTTTCCATTAGAGCTACTGTTGTTCAGAGAACAATAACCCCAACACTTTTAATATTTTTTTCCACCTCTGATTCAACCAAATGGATGATAAAGACAGTAAATGTGCCAAAGTCTATCATCAAATATCTTTAGCATATGTCACTACAGTTTGTCATTTCTACTTATACTGTAGAAGTATAAACTGTATTATTCTGTGGTCTGTTGAAATTCTTAACTCTGATTGGCTGAAGGGTGCGCAATACAATTATTTAAGGTACATGTTCATTCAAAAAATTACATTATTAATTTTGCTGGCACACATTGTTATTATTTATGTGAACAATTAATCCATGCAAGTTATTCCATCTTCAACTATTCAGTGTTTGGAGTGGCCGTCCTTCTCTGTTGACATTAGTATGACAGTTTCAGCCACAATAATTTTAACCACGCCCCATTTACCAGTCATTTTTCTGTGAAGTATGATATGCAAAAACAAAGCCCCAGCCCCTATTCAATACAGCTGGAGTGATTCAACATACTAAAATAAAAGTCTCAGCACCTTACGATTCACACTGGCTGTAATGCACAAGTAGTTCCAGTCAGTTTTGATCAGAGTTTGAAATAAATGCGCTTCCTTCAGACATTAAAAACGAATAGTAACTCAGTGACCGTTGATGCAGTCTTCATTCCTCTGTGTAATCTCGAGGACATCAACATGTGCTTCTCCAGAGAGCCTACCAAGGATTAACCAAGTCACAAATTTGCTTAAAAATATGTATGAAGAGGTAGCTAATACATGTTACCATGAGGTATTATGTTTGCATACATGATCTCTCTCTCATGCGCACACTCCCTGTCTGTCTGCCTGTTACTCAGTAGGACTAGGAGACCTAACATGTCATGTTTGATAAAAGTTAAGTTAAATGTTGCTTTGCTAAGATCAAAATCAGTTTTAACCTGTCCATAACTAAGCAAATGTGCACAGAAATAACAGGATAAGTAAATGCTTTTTGGATTTGCAAGTGATTTTAGATGCACTCCTCCATGTCTTGCACTTAAAATCACTTAACAAGTAAAATCACTTCACAACTTCACACTTACAGGTATTTGAATGGACTGAATATACGTATTTGGCTTGTTGTGCAAGAAGAGAGCTCTGAGCTCGGAAAGACACCCTAATGCCGAGTTCAGACTGCATGATTGTTTAGACTGCATGATTTTAGCACCGATTTTGGTAACACTTGGTATTAGTAGACTGTCTAATTAATATCTGTTGATACTGACATTCAACAGACATTTAAATGACAACACACCTAGTCACTTGACTTCGCTTTCGGAAAGCACGTGCTCTCATGAATAGTTAAGATGCAGTATCTTCTCATAGGATAAGAAAACTCTACTATGAATAATAATGAGAAACTGATGCTCACTGATCACTCCACTTGCAGTTTCGCGTAACGTCACCGTTTTGATCCTGCCACAAAAAAATATGGTAACACTTTATTTCGATGGTC
>CAIGQQ010007205.1:1205145-1231228 GCA_903798035.1 Danio albolineatus | reverse complement strand
GGAGTTTGCGGTATTCTGCTGTAATCAACATAACTGCTACTGTAGTCGAAGACAAAAATTAGACCGTTAATCAAATAATTAGTCACTTGTTTGGAATTAGTTAAATACTAAAAATAAACGTTTTGTACTGCTAGTGTAAATGTAAATAAATTAGTTATTTGCTGCAAAAACACCCAATATAATACCACATACATTCTTTGCAGTTCACTACTGTAATATGTAATGCATTGTGTGTCATTTTAAACTTTTACAGTAACTTACTTCATATTAGGAATTGCGGTATTCGACTGTAATCAAAGTAACTGCTACTGTAGTTGAAGACAAAAATTAAACAATTAGCCGCTTGTTTGGAATTCATTAAATACCAAAAAAAAAAAAAAAGTTTAGTACTGCTAGTGTAAAGTGTAAATAAATTACAGTAAAAGTAGTGTAGAAATTGTCATACTGTAAAATTAAAATGTGGTAAAGGGCATTTTACCTTAAAAAGAAGTTGTAGTAAGGCTGTCTTATTGTAAAATGAAATTGCGGTAGGGTTCTGCTACTGTAAAACACATTTACAGGTAAGTTACTGTAAAAGGGCATTTGCGGTAAATTGCTGGCAACAGTGCTGCCAGTAAGTTACCGCAAAAATACAATAAAATGTCTAACAGTGTAGATACAATGGCATGGTTGCTTTGGTTTTGTAATTTTCATCCATTCATTTATTTATTTCATTCAATTTCCTTTAGCTTAGTTCCTTATTTATCATGGGTTGCCACAGCGGAATGAACCGCCAACTATTCCAGCACATATTTTATGCAGATACGTTCTTGCTGTGAGGCGACTGTTCTAACTGCTATGGCACCCTCCCGCTCTTTTGTAATTTTTTTTCAATCATTATTTTTCATGAAAGAAGATCCAAGCTGGTTGAATATCGTAACATCATGTGTTTCATATTTTCAAGCTGAGCATCCATACTGCACACATGCATGTTACATTCTAACAAAGGTGTTTGTGCCACAAGAACACAAACTCCATGAACTTGGTGTCAAAAACAAACTTGGTGTCAAAAACATCAGGAAACACAATCCATTAGTGAAACGTATTGCATACAAAAAAGTATATTTAGCCTGAAAACAGATATTTCAGGAGGCTGTCAGTGGAAAGAGATGTGTTTGCCTTCAAAATGGTTCTAGTTTCAACATCGATCAGCAAGAGCTGAATTTTTTTTTCAGTTAACTCTCTCGTTGACAAAATTTTCATTATCAAAGTGTAAAGGCACTTTGATTAAATGGTGCAAATGTACGATGCAATGGCACTCTTGAATTAAAACAATAGATCCCCATGGAGCTATTCACACTGGGAATGATTAATCACAGCATGACAGTCTTTTTTTATTAGCCAATGTGTCCTTTACTTTTGTCATACAATAAAATGTGCTATCCAATAAAAATTCGAGCTTTAGATCATGTGCTGCTGCTGTTGCACAAAAGGGCAAGATTTGTGATGCTTTAGGACAAAGGGAAAGAATCAATGTTGTTATCAGAAATACGAGTGTTTGTTATCGATGATGCATGGGAACAGATTACTTACTGATAAAAGTCACAGCCTTTGATTTTAATTTCATATATTTTTTTTGTCAAAAAAATTCTGTGGCAAGGAATAATAGAGAAAATGAGAATTGGTAAACAACACCCTCTTGTGGACACATTGAGCTCTATTTTAATGATAAGCGCAAAGTCTAAAGCGCGAAGTGCACAAGCATTAACAGGTCGTGAAATCCCCCTCTTTCGGTTTAAGCCTACCTCGGAATTTTTTCAAAAAATGCTCCGAGATGGGCGTGGAGTTCTGCGAGCTGAGGGAGGAGTGGGCATGGCTGGCAGAGCAGGGAAAAAAGAGGGCAGCAAACAACTGTCAGGTGGCTCACAAAATGAGACACAAATCATAAGAAGACCCTTGATTTTATAGTTTACAAAGTTAAATTGTAAATAAATAATAAACTGTAAGTAATTTAATTCGGGGCAACGCAGTGGTGCAGTGGGTAGTGGTGTCACCTCACAGCAAGAAGTTCGCTGATTCGAGCCTCGGCTGGGTCAGTTGGCGTTTCTGTGTGGAGCTTGCATGTTCTCCCTGCAATGTTTGCATGTTCTCCCTGGGTTTCCTCCGGGTGCTTAGGTTTCCTCCACATGTCCAAAGACATGTGGTATAGATGAATTGGATGAGCTAAATTGTCCGTAGTGTATGTGTGTAAATCAGAATGTATGAGAGTTTCCCAGTGATGGGTTGCAGCTGGAAGGGCATCAGCTGTGTAAAACAAATGCTGAATAATTTGGCGGTTCATTCTGCTGTGGCAAGATAATCATTCTTATATAAACACTGTAAATGAAAAGTACTTCTCTCCTCCTGAATCCCCAGGTCTGAGTGCAGACACAGTGGATAGCAGTGCAGCAGGTCTCTTTCTCTATCTATTCCAACAATTAGCCCTGCCGGTACACAGCAGCAAGGATAGACGACGTGTCTGAATAGTAATTAACTCAACTGATAAAAGACATCATTTTAAAATTCTCGTACAGCTCTCCCGACAAAAATGCTTGCTGCAAACCAACAGCTTTGCTGACAGCAAAAACCCCATGAATCATGGAAACAAACACATAACGTTACGATCCTTCATGAACGGCTAAATACTGCTTGCCGTGTGTAAACATGGTCTCACTCATTAGGTCTCACACCTTGGCAGGTCTGCCTTGCCTTCAGAAAAATTAGTTTCAAAACTATTTCTAAATTCAGTTCTAATATCCAGTAAACGAATAAGACAAGAATAATGAAGTGTGGTCAAAATGAGTTATATTTAAAGACACGTCCTATTCTTATGCCCCATATTGTGATGCAGATGTCTCCCAAACTTGACAAATCTAAACTAGTTTTTAGTAAAGCAAATATAAATATGCATATAATAAATAATACTGATAATAATAATAACATTATACAAATACAAATTCCCCCTCCCAACATCATTTTAATCGTTTATTTTTTTCATAAGTAAAGATATTTGTGTATTGCTGTACATCCTGTGTGTATTAAGCAATGTGTAAGCGTTTGGTCCTGCATATATGCATAAATAACACACTCTGCACTGGATTTTGGGCCAGCTTTAAGTTGGTCATTGGCGATATCTATTTCAGTTCTTCAAAATAGCAACGCACCAAGTGGCGCAAGTGAATTTGCTATTCAAACAATGTGGTGCAAAACGTGAATATTACTGTTGGGCTGGTCTGAAAACAGCAACAAATCGTGCCGGGTGTAAAATAGGGCCCATAATCTGAAAGAAACTGTAAACACATCATTTTTAACATGACATAAGATTTTCTTACCCAGCTTTTATTGTCGTTATTTTTTATTGTATCTATTGAATTCATCCCTGCAGTATAGATTAAAAAAAGAATGTTAAATGTTAAGCTGTGACTATCCTGTAATATTCCAATCACAACCTAAAAGGGTGTCCTTCATCCTCTAAAGCCAGAATGATTGCTTTCAGATAGCATCTTATAATCTGGGATATAAGAATCAATGCTTGCCGATCAATGCACATAATGCATATAAGGATGAGGGAAAATCCTCTGTCAAACGTAGTGTATGAATTCAAATGTGTCCGTGTAGACCAAGAAGCTCACGAGAGCTCTTACACACTTGGTCCAATTTCACATTCAAGTGTAAAATCCTCAGCAGATCCTTTGCAAACCTAATTGAAAATTCCATTTCACGTTATTCCAGCTATTTTCCACTCCGGGGGCTCTTATTCCTGCTCCAGATATAGATCTATACATTATCATCCCGGTGTAGCCTTGCAGCGCTACAGGTTCGAAATTAAGGATGAAATTAAGTTGAGCAAAACTAATGATGGCTGGATGAACTCTGCTTCTTATTCCCATTTATGGTTCCAGCAGAACGCAAAGCATGATTGATGTTGGCCCGGCGTCGCATATTACTTCTGGCTATACACACAGTGAAGCTTGTGTTTGTCTCACCTGAATGGCTGAGTGATGGACTGCGTGTCATTACTGACGATGCACGTTAGTCAAAATGGAGCCTGAAGACTTGGCACGCATCTATTCTAATGGCTCAGAGACGGTATGTAAGGAAAGCCCTGCGCCGCTGCTGTGGTAGTCAGTTGTGAAAAATGCCTGAGGTGATTCTTTTTGTTGTTTTTAATGCAATGATTCATTTTTTTGCAAATTGAAAAATAAGAGGCAAAAGACATTGGAATCGAGCACCTTGCTGGCAAGATACAGAAATGAAGCCTGGCTTTTTTTCAGAGGAGATACTTTTAATGGCTAGTAGGCATATGGTGGGCTTATTTAAGTCATCAGCTGTTTCATGGAATCATATAAAAGTCTGACCCTGAAGGTTGTAGCTCATGTGAGAATTAAAAATTCACTAGGTGAGGATTTTGAACAGACAGCTCACTAAATTAATCATTTTTACTTTTTATTATTATTTTTATATGGGCAACGCTTGCTACCAAATTGTTTGTTTCTCTCTGTACCCATCTACAGTTGCTAGCGAAGATGTTTTATGAACATTTGTTAGCATTGAAAGTAAGTTATAAAAAAGGTTACTGGAGATCACAATTAAAATTCGATTAACACTTTAGTTTACATCACAATTCATAATATTAACAACTTAACGACTTATTACCTGCCTATTATTAAGATATTAACTGATCATTAGTAGTTATGCAGTGTAATATTATTCATTCATTCTTTCATTTTCTTGTCGGCTTAGTCCCTTTATTAATCAGGATTCGCCACAGTGCAATGAACCGCCAACTTATCCAGCACGTTTTACACAGTGGATATCGTTTCAGCTATAACCCATCACTGGGAAACACCCATACATTCTCATTCACACACATACACTACAAAGAATTTAGCATACCCAATTTACCTATAGCGTATGTCTTTGGACTTGTGGGGGAAATCGGAGCACCCAGAGGAAACCCACGCAACCACGGGAAGAACATGCAAACTCCACACAGAAATGCCAACTGACCCAGCCGAAGCTCGAACCTGCGACCTTATTCTGACTACCAAAAACCTAAAATTAACTTCTACCTAGTACCTAGAAGCTAGTAGTGTTAGTTATTGGTTTGCTAATATTGCACAATTTTAAATTAACATGCAGTTGGTAAATATTTTTAATGCTTTAAAAAGATATTCTACAAGGCTGCATTTATTTGAACATAAATAAATATAGATATATATTAGATTATATTGCTAGATTATATAGATTAGATTAACTAATCTAAGCAAATACGTTAGAAACTGTCATTAATTTCTGAGATGGCAAAGCTTAATTTTCTGTAGTCATAGCCCAGTTTTCTTGTCACATAACACAAAAAGTCTGGAAATCTGTTTTTTTTTTCTGATTTGGTGCTAAAAGACATTTCTGATTATTAGCAATGTTTAAAGGATTAAAAGAAAGAAAGAAAGAAAGAAAGAAAGAAAGAAAGAAAAAAGAAAGAAAGAAAGAAAGAAAGAAAGAAAGAAAGAAAGAAAGAAAGAAAGAAAGAAAGAAAGAAAGAAAGAAAGAAAGAAAGAAAGAAACTTTTCTACAAAGATGTTAATTTCTTTATCCAGATAATAAAACATTTCTGAGAGTGTTTTGTATAGTTCATTATTGATATTTCCGAATGTTCTCTTTGTTATAGAAAGGTTTTATGCAAATTCTAAGGCTACATTAACCTGTGTAACAATTAAAAATCATGCAACAGCTTGGGGTTTGGCACATTTCATCATTATTTTAAAAGACATCACTTCTGTTCGCCAAGGCTGCATTTATTGGAATGAAAATACAATGCTGTTTTCCATTCAGAAATAAAATAAAATGCCATTTATTTCTGAGATGGCAAAGAGGAATTTTCAACATTAGCACTCAAGTCCTTGGTGACACAGAACATTCTTCAGAAATCATTCTGTAGAATTGAATTGAAGCATTTAATCTATTCTTTACACTATTACATGTTTTTAGTCAGTTTAAATAATAAAAAAACCTTATATAGGTTTGACCGATATATATAATTTGATGCATGTGCAACTAACGTGCTTCAGGGTGGAAAAAAAAATCCATGAACATTTTTGTATACAGTTTGTAAACATTATTAAAGACCAAATAACTCCCAATGAGCATTGTATTAACATTAAGCTTTCATATAAAACATAGAAACCCTCACCAGAACCAAATTTCCACTAATGTTCTGATCCAATCTATATTTTGAATAAGAGATTACTATGTAAATTTGTCATGCCTTTTGTATATTTGCTTATTTCTTTCTTCCCTACAGTATTCTGTAATACTGTGAATTTGGACGTATACATGATGCTTTTCATTTATAGGTCTATAAGGAAATGTGATTTCCGATGCAGCCTAAAAACATCATATTTGCATATATGCTTATTTTTAGCGGTTTGGGAATAATGATTGGATTTTCTCAGTAGGCTTGATCTGTGATGGGCTACTTCAACTGCAATTTTTCTTTTTTTAAAAGACATATCTTGATAAAAAGCTGCAAATTTGGCCAAAAAAAAAGTTTGCATCCCTGCACTGATGGTTGATCATAAAAGATCTTAAAAATATATAACAAACATGATTAAACATAACCATTTCGAAGAAAAGAGGGTGTTTATCATACATTTTAGTGCAAGGGCGCCGCCATCTTGGATTGCCGCAGCGTGTGACGTCACAGGGTTGGTTGCGTTTAATAGATAGACAGGTAAACAGATAACAGTAGCAAAAAACGACTAAATGATGGAGACTACAAAGTCAAATACCACAAGGCATATAAAAAGACAAAAGGGGGGCACCTCTCTATTGCTCCTGGATGTAAAAATGATTTTTACAGTGTCAAAGCTAAGGGTAAATTATTTCATTTTCATAAACTGCACTAAAACGCAGAACAAAACTGCTTCACTGGCTAGCAGCGATAAAAAGGGAAAACCCTCTTATGGGCCCTGAGGCACGAGTATGCAGTGACCATTTTTTAGAGGACGATTACACTGAGAAGAAGATCTTTGAGTCAGAAACATTATGGCCCGTTTCCACTGAGTGGTACGGTACGGTACGGTACGGTTCGGTACGCTTTTAAGGCCGTTTCCACTGTCTAAAAGCGTACCGAACTGAACCGTACCGTACCCCTTTTTGGTCACCCTTTCGAAAGGGTACCAAACCCAGAAAGGGTGCTGTAAGGCGGAGCTAGACGCGCTGCTGAACGCCATTGGCTTACAGAGTGACGTCATTTGCTCACGCTTCAGGCAGAATGAAAACAAAAGACCCGCCATGTTTAATACACAGCCGAGAGACAATGCTTCAAATAATATCAGCATATAATAACGAGCCATGGTCGACCCGAGCTTAAACAAACATTGTCGTCGTCTTGAACGGCCACAGAGCTGAGAGAAGAGCAGATTGTTATGGGTTACGAGCCCATCAGCGCGAGCGCGAGTGCTTTCGCTTTGTCGCTTGCGATCGCGTGCGCGTCAATATTTAAAATAACAAAGATCCTAACCTGGATTATTATCAACTGGGAATGACGGAGTTACTCTCTAACGAGAGAATAATGACAGAGAGGCTACATGTACTGGTGAAGATTACAGACACAGATGAGAGGTTTGCACAGACGGGGCTATATTTCGTATTGTTTTTGAACCTAAATAAGGCATACATGTCTGCTGTGTGTAGTTTTTCTGTAATTTGGTAACATCTGAGACTGTGTACGGGCTGTGTGTACATATATGCAGCATTTATTTATTTATTTAATATAATCGCGGACCGTAGGCTATTTCGCATCAATGATCTGCAGTTATAATCAGATCATGTTCAGTCAGTAATGACATTTTTACACCAGTGTTTATGTGTATAATAAAGCATCTGTTTTGTGATAAGTGCTTCTCGTATGATTTTTGAACGACCCATAAAGCTTTACTGTAGACATGTCCTCGAGGGAAAATGACGTCGACAAACTTTCTGTCGTACACCACGCCCATCAAAAGAGTACCCTTTTGCAGTGGAAACGCAAGCCTGATAAAGGTGACCCGTACCGACCCGTACCGTACCGTACTGTACCACTCAGTGGAAACGGGCCATTAGTAAGTCGTCGCACCAACAGACTGAGACCTGAAGCTGCTCCGTCTGTTTTCAGTTTCTCAGGCTATAACGCGAGCTCACCGGACCTCCCAACTTTCTCTGTCAAAAGTGACACATCAGTCCGTCGAAGAGAAAGGGCTCTAAACGGCGTTCCAAGATGGCGGCGCCCTTGCACTAAAATGTATGATAAAACACCCTCTTTTCTTCGAAATGGTTATGTTTAATCATGTTTGTTATATATTTTTCATTAAAGTGGAAATTGGTCCACAAAATAAGGTAAACTTGACTGAGTGCTTCATTTCCCCTTTAAGCTAAACCGTCTCCTTGGAATTAAAGTTCTGTGTTCTGAATGATTTTGAGAAATTGAGCTTCAAAGTTTTTGCATTCCAAATCAAACAGTGTGTGTAACATGTTTTTTATTCATTTTATTTTTTTAAGTCTTAAAATGTAAAAAAAACATCCCATGATATAAATAAGTTGTCAATTAATAAGAAAATGACAACTCAATTTTGACAAAAATTTAATGAGGTGACGAAATGTTGATGCAAATACCTATTTTAAGAACAAAACTGTCGTTTGAACACTTTTACTCATATGTCTGCACTGAATATTTTCCAGTATTTCTTTT
Organism: Danio albolineatus; assembly: GCA_903798035.1. Taxonomy (NCBI): domain Eukaryota; kingdom Metazoa; phylum Chordata; class Actinopteri; order Cypriniformes; family Danionidae; genus Danio; species Danio albolineatus. The sequence goes on along the minus strand of CAIGQQ010007205.1, from coordinate 1,222,482 downwards.
GGTCACGACCATGCATTGACAGGGGTATGAACTATAATAGTAGAGTTCATATATACATTTATATTACATTTTCTTCTTCTTTTTATTCTATGTTTCTTATTATTATTGTAAAAAATACTATTATATGGTTTTGATGTGGGGAATCAAGCATTAATTGCAGGTCAAACCCCCCTGTAATTCGCACCCTGATGGAAAATAATAGCTTTTATCAATCAGGGATAGGCATATAGGCATATATCAGTCAGAAACAGTTTACAGAAACAGAAATGTGCAGTTTTGAAATGAATCAGAGGCCTAAAGTCAATATTAGGCTATACTGAAACAAACACAGTAAATGGTCAGATAGTGCCCTCTTTCCTCTCCTCACGTTTCATGCCTCTTTATCTGTTTTGTGAGCATAATCTGCCATCTAGTGCCCCTGCACTAAAGTGAATGCTTAAAAATATTATGGAAACATATAGGCTTATTATGGACTGATAGCATGATATATGCATCATGCCAGATGTGTAGGCTCCCTCTAATCATCAACATTGTCAGACTTTAACTTCTAATGCAGAACCTGCAGCGAAGAAGCCCACCTTCGTTAACATCTGAGTGCAGCCGGACAGGCCTTAATAAATTCCCTGAATGGAAGAAGCAAAAACACTGAGCCAAATGAGCCTAATCAGCATTCAGCTCAGTGGAGGGCAGCGAGCTGGGGGATCTGCCCTGTGCCTTCGACGTGGGCCGAAACGCGGATGAGCCAATGGGACAGTAATTAGAGTGAGGAGGGCAGCGCCGGTGTCTATACCTTTATTAATTAAGTGCAGAGAAGCTGCAGATGTCACTCAAGAATCCGGCAAATGAGGTGAAATAAGCCAGAGAGCCAGATGTGTGAATTATTGATGTGAATGTGCACACATGACAGATGCGCAGAAGACTTTTGAACTGAAAGGAAGAAACACCGTTCCCAGATTAGCATGTAAAGTATACTCAAACGCATTCTTTATATGGTTTTATTTACATTCCTGTTTGCTGGTACCATTGGTCCATATGAGCAAAGAAAGGCTGTGGAAATACATTTGCATTGCTTTTTTAGCGAGGGGGAAATTATATTATGAAATAAATGTTTTACTGCAATACACATTGGCCACAGTTATTGTCACAATACAAATATCTGTATTTATCACATTCATATTCACAGTTAGATTTTTAGTTGTTGTTATTCTTTTGTTGTGGTTTGTGGTTAATGTAGCCTTAGAATTTGCAAAAAAAACTTTTTATAACAAAGCAAACATTCAGAAATATCAATACTAAACAACACAAAACACTCTTAGAAATGTTTCATTATCTAGATAAAGAAATAAAGTATAAACTTTTTAACTTTTTATAAAGTTTCTTTCTTTCTTTCTTTCTTTCTTTCTTTCTTTTGTTTGTTCTTTCGTTCTTTCTTTCTTTCTTTCTTTCTTTCTTTCTTTCGTCCGTCCGTCCGTCCGTTCGTCCGTCCGTTCTTTCTTTCTTTCTTTTTTCTTTCTTTCTTTCTTTCTTTCTTTCTTTCTTTCTTTCTTTCTTTCTTTCTTTCTTTCTTTCTTTCTTTCCTTCGTTTGTTCGTTCGTTCTTTCTATCTTTCTTTCATTCGTTCGTTCGTTCATTTGTTTTTTCTTTCTTTCTTTCTTTCTTTCTTTCTTTCTTTAAACATTGCTAATCAGAAATGATTCTTTAGCATCAAATCAGAAAAATATCTGATTTCTGATTTCTGGACTTTTTGTGTCATGTGTCATTGTGTCATAAAGAAAACACTGGGCTATGGCTACTGAAAATTGAGCTTTGCCATCTCAGAAATTAATGACAGTTTCTAACGTATTTCCTTAGATCTATAAAATATAATTCATTAATTCATTCATGTTTTTTTAGACCAGGCTGACTGGTCTATATGAAATTGTCCACCCTATAGCTTTCTAATATCAAGTAAAGGTTAGGCCAAATTCCATCATTCATTTATCATAACGACAGTGCAGCAGAATATATTTAAGCTTTTCAATTCTGTTTTGCTTTTGTCTTGCTTTTGAATATTATTTAAATTTGAGGGAAAAATGGATAGTTGACTTTTTTAGGATTAAAGGTTGGAATTTACATAAATGTATGAGAGAAACCATTGAAATTGTAGTTTTTCTAGCTTGATTTTTTTCAGTTTGACTTTTTGTTTCAGCAGGAGCGCTGCTAAGTTCGGGTAAGTTAGAACAATTCTAAGGGCCCCTGCACTTTGTGGGTCCCAGAGATCTGCTTTATTGGTATTAACCTTAGCAGGGGACCCAACCTCAAATATTCTTTCATAAGGCCTGGAATTGCCAGCCTTGCCAATGAGTTTTTGTAGTTTATTGTGGTTTTATATTTGTTTTATCTTATTTATTTATAAACTTTATATCGTTTTAATCAGGGCATCACAGTGGTGCAGAGGGTAGCACAATCACCTCACAGCAAGAAGGTTGCTGGTTCGAGCCCTGGCTGGGTCAGTTGGCATTTCTGTGTTGAGTTTCTGTGTGGGTCCAAGGACATGTGGTATAGGTGAATTGGAAAGCTAAATTGGCCGTGGTGTATGTGTGTAAAGGAGTGTGTATGATGTTTTGTTTCCCACAGTTGGGTTGCGGCTGGAAGGCCTTCTGCTGCGTGGAACATGTGCTGGATAAGTTGGCGGTTCATTCCGCTGTAGCGACCCCTGATTAATAAAGGGACTAAAAAAAATAAATGAATGAATGAATATGATTTTAATCCATTTCAGTTTTAAGTAGGCCTAAATTTAAATTAAGTGAAATTAAGTTGAAATTAAGTAAAAATGGTTAATAGTTTATTAACATGTGAGTTTATTTTATTTTTGTTTCTACCATTTTTAGTAGCTTTTTTTTGTTAAAAGCATATTAAAAATAAAATATCTTTACGTTTTTACTCTTAATGGCCCAAATTATTAATATTTAAATTGTGTTAAAATACAAGAACAGATGTGCCACTGAAACTAATTTAAAAAATGACAACTCACTACTTAGTTGTTCCCTTTTTTATTTTTAATACAAAACAAGGAATTTTATGACCTGGTGCAGTGCAATCTGAGCTGCATCCAATGCTTTATAATTGCTCACCTAACCAACCCCTATCCCTACCCTTCACAGTGACGTCACAAGCTCCATTGAGTGCATTGTGTCTGACATTGCATCGCTGAGATATGCAGTCTCAGCTTGCATGATCAAGGCTGCATCCAAATACTATTGAGGTATTTGGAAGAATGATGAAACCTGCAGCCACACGCGAACAAAAAAATAGGCTATAGAAGTCAATGGCTACTGGTTTTCAGCATTCTTAATTATGTCTTATTTTGTGCTCAACAGTAGAGACGAAAAGTGGAGGATGAGAATGGTCAAAAATGTGTTTTGGGATGATCAATTCCTTTAAGTATACATTTAAACATGATAAAATATCCTTGCTTAACCAGCAGACGTCGCTGTGAGTTTTGTCCTTCAGCAAAGACAGTCCCTCTTGAGCATCCGTAGCCGGTTTATATTAAGCATTCACGCGGAAGTCCCGCCCCTTTTCCCCCCCTCGCTCGCGGGACGTGTAAGTGTTAGCACTTTAGCTCTGTCAAAATAATCCGTGTAAATCTTTATCCATCCATGAATATACACATTTTAAACACGTATCATGTCAAAGTATATGTATAAATGTGTGCCTAAACGGAATATTTCGCAGGTGATGTGTCACAAAGTGTTAAAATAAAGTCTGTTTTGTTGCATTGCAGGGTCGAGTCGAAACTGAAACACTATGGTGAGAAATGGTTTTTATTTTCATCATTATGATGCTACATAATGAGCAATTGTGATGTTTAAATGTTTTCCTCACAATTACGTTAAAATGCCGTAGAAAAGAATTAAAAACACGGCACTTAGCATCGCATGTCAGCAGAATGTGGCTAATAGTAATGGTGGTGATGGGAATGATGGACACGCTCATGTACTTTAACATAAACACTTTAAGAAAACGCTGATTTGTTTCGTTTTTTTATCAGCGACTCGTACTGCATTAGCTGTTTTAAAAGGCTTGTTTTGTTGGAATATATCAATTTGTTGGGAACTGTAATTTTTTATGTTTAGTAAATTCTGATTTTAGCAAAGCTTGTTTTATATACATATATATTTTAAAGTGCTCTTATATTGGGGCTGATGTTGTATGTTTATTGCTCATTTAGATTAACTCGATCTTCAGAAAAGTATTTAGCCAATTTTAAAAGGGAACTCTTGTTAGCAGCTAATGGCTATCAAAGTACAATCGTGTCTAGTCAAATAAACTGCTAATGTTTTTAAGTCACTTGCATAATATTACAGACTGAATTTTCAAGACGCAAACGAACGCTGCTTGTACAAACTACATGTTTAAAATGTGCTGAAAACGACACAGTTTTGAGTATTTTTTTAGCTTAATTTTCATGTTCATTTCACTTACATTTGTAAAATGTTAATGAAAACGGGTTGTGTTGGGGAAACATAAAGGAATGCTGCTAAACTTAACATTGTTTTTACAGTCAAAGTAGTGTTGGAAACAATGTAGTGACCGTCTTAAGTTGTCATGTGCTCATAAATGTACATTATACAAAATGAAACCGTATTTGCCTTTTGAATTTGTGTTACTATTTTATTGAACTCTAAAGTCTGAATGTGGGAATAAACCAACTGCATCTCAATTGAGTTCTTTAATGTGTAGGTCATAATGAGTCTCAAATGTGCTTTTTGTTTTAACAGCCACGTAAAATCGAAGAAATCAAAGATTTCCTGCTTACAGCAAGGAGGAAGGATGCCAAGTGTAAGTTGTGGTTTTTAACATGCTAGTTTATTTGATGCTATTTATTAAGCAACCTTTGTGGAAAAAAAGTGAATCTTAACGCTGGAGTGCTGCACCTTTTCTGTGTTGTATTTAATATAAGCATATCTCTGCCCATTTTTAAATTGGCTGACATCACTTGTTCAGAGTTTTAAAATGTCCAGGAAGAAACATTATTCATGTGACCATCTATAAAGTCACTATAATGCAGTTAGCTGCTAGTGTTTGTGAGAAGTTTGCAAGTTGTCCAAACACTTTGGGTCTGTCCTGTGCCCACTGTGCATTTACACACTTGCTAGAGCAATGATGGACCTAGTGCTGAGTTTCGCATCTCTCAGAATCTTCAGTTCCACCGGTTCACTAACACGATTCATAGATTTTTTTTTTCTCTTTGTATAACGGTTCAAAGATACATATATATTTTTTATATATAAATGATGACAACATGACTGAACATTCTCTTGATTAGTAACTTGAAAACTGTCTAGTTGCAGAAATCTTTTAACTGATTTGTTTATAAATACCTCTAAATACTTTGAGATTGTGTTTCATTGATTGAAAACTTCTCAGGATTTTAAGCGTATTCTATGTTAGCATTCCCTGGAAAAATGTTTTATAGAAATAATTGAAAGTCTGGCTCTTTTTGGCTGCAAAAGCAACCTTCCAAATATGCATGGGCCAGTAAAAGATTCTAGCGGTATGATAATCTTGCATAAAAATAGCATGTTTTGACTATTGTGATTATTGTTCTAAAAAATTCTTTTTAAATGTCTGGATAAAAACCAAAAACTTTTCCCTCTTTGAACACAATATATTTTATTTTGAGAAACATTTCAATTATTTTGGAGGAGTAAACATGTCAGGCTAAATAATTCTACTGTCTTCATTTGTTTTAAAAGCACAGATTTCTTTATAATTTAAAACAGCAAGAGATACTGGTGTCCTAAAAAAAAATAAAAAAAAAAATTTTAAATAAAAAATCGTACATGTACTTTAGGAACGGTATAGCAGAAAATTTTGGTCGTTTTAAAACCTTGACTTTTTCAAAGCGCAATATACCTTGAATATGGTTATCGTCCCATACCTACTTCCAAACAGCTATTCGTTTAGCTTTTCTGTTATTCCTGAAACATTAAACACTGTAATATTGTGATAATGATAATATTGCAATCTGTTATGCAGCCCTAGTTAGATGACACCCTATTGTTTACCCCAAAGAGCAGATTTGTTTTTAAAGTACATCTAATTTCATGCCCTGCTATCCAACAGCTGTCAAGATCAAGAAGAACAAGGACAATGTGAAGTTTAAGGTGCGCTGCAGCAGATACCTGTACACATTGGTCATCACAGACAAAGAGAAGGCTGAGAAGCTCAAGCAGTCCCTGCCACCAGGTCAGTTTTCAGAAACAGCACATGAAATGCTCATAAGAGCATGCATCATGAAAACACCATGTTGACGTTTAATGTTGATGGCAAGATGGAACTAGATGGGCCCTTGAATTTTTATTTTTTTGCATTTGTGTGCAGCATATTGCTTTTTCAGGAATGTGATAGCTATTACAGGAATAGTTTAGTCAACATTGAAAATTGTCATTACACTTTTTTTTTTGATCAAAGGATGTTTGACTTCCATAGTATTTATTTTTCCTGCTATGGTGTCAGTGGTTATCAGTTTCAAACATTCTTTAAAATACCCTTTTTTTCTGTTGCACAAATGTTTGAAACCCCTTAAGAATACATATTCCTTTTAGAGTGATTTCCTTCAAGAATCTGGTTTTGTTTGCCTGTTGTAAAGTGTTTGATTATGAATATGTAAGATTTTAAAGTGTATAGTAGCTGAACCCAGAGTTCCATTTGCATGCATTTATGAATTGTCATGGTCACCAATAAACAAGCAATAACACACTTCAGTATTAATACATCTACTCAGAACATTTTCCTTATTGATGCATCATACCAACATAAATATGCCATTTATTCATTTTTTTGCAAAACCTTTAAGTATACATTTTCTGTTAAATGCAAAAGATATTTTGAACAATCCATCTTGTTTTGGTTACCTAATAATTTTCTTGCTACTTTTTATTTTTTAATCAAAACTATGAAAATCAGTGGAGACTAGCTACTGCTTTGTACTTGCTTTTTTAATATGTCTAGGAGTAATTAATATACTTTTTGGAATAGCTTTTGGGGATAAATGGCAACTTAAAATTTAAGTTTACACTAACTGGTTAAATGGTTAGGCAATTATTATTGTTTTATATATTTTTTACATTTTCACAATGTATTCGGTGAGAGTTCATAATAGTGTCTTGCTGTCTGTAAAGTCAATTGTATTGCTGTTGTGTTTGTGAGAAGTTTGCAAGTTGTCCAAACACTTTGGGTCTGTCCTGTGCCCACTGTGCATTTACACACTTGCTAGAGCAATGATGGACCTAGTGCTGAGTTTCGCATCTCAGAATCTTCAGTTCCACCGGTTCACTAACACTTACAACTGTGCTCCAACTCCACTGATCATCCTGCACAGATTAGTCAAAATAACACCTTTCTTTTTCTGCTTTCAGGTTTGGCTGTGAAGGAGCTGAAGTAGATGTCTCTTGTATAAATGTTGGAATAAAATTGGATAAAATTAATCCTTGTTTGTGTTTCTATATTTAAAAGTTTGGTGTCTGTGATTTATTTAAAGATTTGTTTCATGAAATTCATGTATTAGCTGTGGTGTTTTTTTTTTTTTTTTGAGCATCAAATAAGTTATCTGAAGAATCATGTCATCCTGAATATTGGAGCACTGCCTGCTAAAATGTAGCTTTTTTTTCTACACAACGGATTATGGTATATGTATTGAGGTTGTTTGTTTTTTAAACAGGCAATTAGTGTTACTGATTTTCTTGGAGGTGCAATCTAGATCAGGGATCACCAAACTTGTTCCCAGAGGTCCGGTGTCCTGCAGATTTTAGCTCCAACCCTAATCAAACACACCTGAACAAGCTAATCAAGCTCTCACTAGGTATACTTGAAACATCCAGGCAGGTGTTTTGAGACAAGTTGGAGCTAAACCCTGCAGAACACCGGACCTCCAGATTTATTTACTTGTTAGCTTTAAGCTCCAAGGCAGGGATGTCAAACTCAATTCCTGGAGGGCCACAACCCTGCACAGTTTAGTTCCAACCCTAATTAAACACACCTGATCAAACTAATTGAGTCATTCAGGCTTGTTTGAAACCTACCAGTAAGTGTGTTGAAGCAGGGTTGGAACTAAACTGCAGGGCTGCGGCCCTCCAGGAATTGAGTTTGACATCCCTGCAAGGCAGATCAACCAAATATTGATTGGCTTTCTATATTTGCTACTCAAACTTAAATTACTGTTGAATATATAATCAATGTGCAGTTACAATTAAATGGACCTGTTTAAAAAGGTAGTGCTGTTGATGGATTGCATTTGTTACAGCGCAAGTATATTTATAACACTCCCACAGATTAAGTAAAACTGACCAATTCCATTGTGTCTTTAATATATTTACATTTTTCAAAATAGCATTTTGAGTAGTTTGGAAATGCAACTTTATATGCTGGGATTATTTCGCTAAATATAGTAAATTATTGTATACAGCTTATATTACAGTCTTATTTAAACCTCACAATGTATCTAAAAAAACTTCATCTTGAGCTGACATTTAGAAAGTATTTTCTTGTTTTTAGGTGTTTTTTAAAACTTAAACATGCAGTTTGTGTATAACCATAAAAGGATTAACATTTTAAGATTTCCTACTTAAACCTGCTAAAAACCAATAGATGACCGTGCTCTTAAAGATTGCAAATGCAAAAATCTTGATTCGACAGTAGTTTGAGCGCTGAGGCTGTGCTCTATTTACCCTCTGCTGAGTGACAAGTAAAAAAGATTAAAAAAAAATTTAACAACAGTAGTGTTTGGGCTTCAGTTTACAGATAAATGAAGCATCATTTGAAATTTCCTTTCATACTTGCTTTTAAACGGTATGTTGTCCTACAATTACACGAGTTGTCCAATAGATGGCATCATTGCGCCAGACATTTCCATACGTGCTTCCAAACGTAGCGTATTATGTTTAAAAGTTTAATTTTAACGTAGTAAACTCAAACTGTCTTTTTCTACCGAATATTGTTATCAATATACTATAAGTGCCACACGAAAAAAGCTACAAAAGAAGCTGTCCCGTCGTCCTCATTCTCCACTTAGGCGCGTCCCCGAGTCCCATCCGTGCGCTCATTCAGGCTCGCTCCCGCCTGAGCACAACGCGCGGAGGAATGGCTGCGGCACGAGACCTGGATTTAATGCAATAATTCAACATTTCCCGTCAATTCCCATGGACTGCAAATTAGAGGAAGTATTCAGAGATCTGCTTAATTTCCTTTGAGCACTTTTGTTTTAGTACTTGTCTCTCTAATAATTCTAATCCATGGCTTTTGTTTGAGAGGACAAGACAGCGGAGAGTAAACGGCAAAGAAACACCCAAATTGTCAGAGCGTCTCTATCTGGGAAAGTGATTTTTTTTCGTCTGCTCGGCCACTGAAGGATGTCGTCTGCTCGGGTCGATTACATCGCTCCATGGTGGACTTACTGGCTGCATCAATTTCCTCATGTGAATCTTCGGTTTCAGCCGCTGGATCACACGTTTAAACCGCAGGAGGAGAACTATCAGCAGGTCAGACCTTTTGCTTTTACTGTCATACTGAGGTTTATGGTTCAAACATGGATGGGCTTTATACATTGTCACTGAATGTTTTTTTTTTTTGCACCTTGGAGTTGTATAACATTACAACAAAAATTGAGTTTCAGAAGTCCTCAGTGAGAGTGTTGTCATTTTGTTGTCATTGTGTTTGACGTCTCAGTTGCCCCTCACAAAATGAGAATGCGATGTAACTTATATTGTCTTAATAGGCTATGGAGATAGACTCTTTACGACTGTTTGAGTTTATTTATATGTTTTCCACAACGTGTTAATGTTAATTGTGTTTTTGTCGAAGTTGAGCTCAAACAAATGCTGTTGTTACTGTGATGGTCAGTGAGGATACTTTTGGGATTCACCCATGGATTCACCACACGAACAGTGTTTCTGTGATGGCTGTAATTTGGGTTTTCTTTAGGTCAGGAAAGCCTTATATCCTATAGAAATTAACAGTTTAATGCTTCTTATGATTTTATTCAGATAGTTAGCATTTATATATGTTTATGCTTTTTTTTTAAACTAAAACATTAATTTAATTGACCTTTAAAGTCAGAAGTGATTGTCTGTGTTTTGCAGTTTAGTTGTAAGGATAATGCAAACAAATAAAATGAATGATTATTTTTCCTTGCAGAAAAATGTTGTATTGAACAATTTTTTAACTGCACTTAAACTTACAAAATCATAGTATAAACACAGTTGGGACTAGCTTCTTGCTACAGTATGTCTTTTCATTCTTGTATTATGTTTGGAACTCAAAGTCCCTTTAAATAGCTTAAAATGTTACTCTGGTGGTCATGTTTTAAGGGAAAGATTATAAGTAAGACTGCAGCTTAAGCATTTTTTTATTTTATTTTTGGACATCTTTAATTACAGCACATTACATGACGAAGATGCACCAAAACATACTTTTTCCTTTGTGTTTTTGAAAAGCTCCCTGTTTAAGCTGATCCATGAAATCAACTAAAATGCTGCTTTATGCATTTCAGGCCAGTTAGTGATGTGACTTGTAAGAATCAATACACAATTTTGCGTATTCTCTAAAGCACTGAATCATACTTATTTCAAGACAAGTCTGCAGTGCAAACGCCTCTAAAATACTGCTGTAATGGTGTAAATAGGCCAAAATGCATAAACAAATCTTTTCAGTTTTTAGATGAAAATGGTGTCATGCAAATGCTTGCTTAGGGACCATTTATGCAATATAAATGAGGGGGGAAATGCTTGTTTTTGCATACATCGAGTGTCTGTTTGGACTACATGCTGTTATTGACTCTAAACAGAACTGATGTTATTGTCCTGGATAACAAAACCCTTCTTAAAAGTGCATAGTCTGCTTTATTCAACATGATCAAAATCTTAATTGCATCATAGTTTTAAATTTTTCAGGACATTAAAGATGATTTTTAGGTGAATTTGTGGCGCTTGGTATTTTTAAAAATGGAAGTCACTATGAAGGTCTACAAAACATCAACCCGCAATACAATATGAATTCATGTGGCTCTTAATGATAAATTTGATTTCTATATATGAAGGTTTCCATCCCGATGTGAAGCAAATCTTTTTCAAAAGAGGTTTGCAAAAAAGAAAAGAGAAATCCAAATGAGAGCAGCTGATTGTAGTATTGGTAACCTAGCAACCAAAAGTAAACAAGGCAAGCATAATTGAGACCGCTGATTAGTCACATGGATGTAATGTTTGCAGATTATTCACATGAACCCTTTTTCTCTCAAGTCGAATACCCCCTCAGAAGGTTTTTGCTAATTAAGGGATTTTAATTTGAAATGTGTAATTTCCATCACCTATTTCTAATGCGATAAACTGAACGTTACACACAGAAGATATATATATAAATAAAAAATGTGTCCTTTTTTGCTTTGAAACACCCCACTTTTTTTGGAAATGGGCTCATTTTACAGCTCACCTAGAGTTGGGTTTTATCATTTTTTTAAACCATTTAGCTGATTTCCATGTCTGGCTAGAGCACTTTCATTTTAACTTAGCATAAATCATTGAATCGGATTAGACCATTAGCATCTTCCTCAAGAAATTGGCAAAAATATTTTGATAATTTCGTTTCCTATTTAAAGTTTGATTCCTCTGCTGTTACATTGTGTTTTAAGAATGATGGAAAATGAGAGTTTGCTATTTTCTATAGTCAATATGGCTACTCTCATTCCCACGTAATAATCAAGGAACTTTGCTGCTGTACCACGGCTGCAGCAGTCGCATTGATATTACGCAGTACCTAAACATAATCCCTAGTTTGTTAACTTGGTAACATCGCTGCATAATATCATTATGACTGCTGCAGCCATGATTGCAGAAGCAAAGTTCCTAATTTTTACACCAAAATGAGAGTATATAATTCCTAACCATATCAGCCTCGATAAAAGCAACTATTCTAGTGTTTCCTCTAGGATTTTTCAAAACTTCTTGCACGCCCACAAATATATGCTGCTCAAGTGCAGGTTTTCTTGTGCGCTCTCAAATAAACACGGCTGAAGTGCAATTTAGTGCGTTTATGTAACGATATGTCTCTAACATTTATTAGATTTGCTAGGAGAACTTCTAAATTTGTCCAATAGATCTACTAGCGGCATTAATGCATCCTGAAGTAAAGCGAAACGGCCATAAACTCCAGCAAGCTATGCCGTGGCTAAAAGCTATGCCGTGTTTGTTAACCTCATGCATCATGCACCTGGAAGTCATTCAATCAGTCAGCATGGCACCTTAAAGGGATAAACAAATACAGTACAGCACTACTATGATTACAGAAAAGTTTGCGCTGTTATAATTCCTGTACCTTTTAATACATTTTGGTGCGATTATAACCCGCTATTAAAAAATGACGACTACTGTATGTTTTGAATGAGTAGTAATGTAGCAGTGGCGGTGTGAATTTTGGTGTGGCGCCCCACCATGGAAGAATGAATGTAGCGGAAACCATGTATTCAATATATATCCCTCTCAGCACACACAATGTAACTACTGTACAGAAGAGTCAAGCTTTAAGTAGAAAAAATAATTAGGAAATAATCTAAACTCTAAAAGTGATTTGCTAATGGTCTAATCTGATTCAATGAACTATGCTAAGCTATGCTAAAAGTTTTCTCCTCAGACCCAGAAATCAGCTGAATTGATTCAAAAAATGTAAAACTCTACTGTTAAAATTTTGGAGAGCTATAAAATGAGCCAACTTCCAAAAAGCGGAGTGTTCCCTTAAACAGATAGTTCACCCAAACATAAAAACTCATATAAAATCATATATTCATCATCCTCCGCTTTTTCCAAACCGGTTTGAGTTTCTTTTATCTCTTTGAAGGTTTTCTGAACAATATTGGCCGGGAAAAAATACCTTTCATGGCCCATCCTGTTTGTTGATCCAAAGAAAAAAGATAGTGAACGCTGAAAAGCACAGTCATAGATCTCATTTTGAAACAATTCTTTGACTCGGGTCTTGAAAACACCTATTTCCCACTCAATAAGTTTCTGTAATCTCCTCTGCACCTGTCTTCCTTTGTGACGGGGATGGTGTGTGTTTCTGCTGACCAGTATCAGCATCCAGTTGATCAGAGATGGAGTGAGGGGGGATAGGGAGAGAGGATGGACGGGCACGGTGCTCATTTCTGTAGCTGTCTGTTTCTATTAAAGCAGATGGTGTAAATGGAGGCAGAGCGAGACCAGATGCTTTGGTGTGAGATCAGGAGCTCACGCTGGGTCTTCCGCCGTCTCCAAATCAACACTGAGGCATTTTCCGATGGCCCGAGGGATCCTCCTTCATAACCCATTTTCCCCCCAGTTTGTGAATCTAAATGCTCTGTTCCCGCTGACACTGCTCTTTGAATCCTAATATAGCTTTTCAGCAGTACAGGAAACTGCCGGGATCTTTTTCCTCTGTGGGTTTTTTTATAAGCGCTCAGGGAGTTTGTGCATATGAGCTTTGCAAATCTTAGAGACTGTTGTTATTGTGCTTTAAATGAAATTGTGGATGTTTGTTATGAGCACTGTAGGTGAGATGTACTTTCTGTGGAGAATCGCTAGTTTCAGCAATTCCCGCCGACACTAAATGTGCCAAATGATTATGAGAGGACTATTTAATTAGGAGTGAAAAATCAGTTTGGATTCATTCTTCCTCTGAATTTGTTGGATCAAACCTTCTTGTAATGCAAAAGATGCCTGTTAAACACAGTTAATGGACTAATAACAGCTGTGTTTTTTTTAAATAGTATTAATATGCCTTTTTTTATTTGTCATGATTTTTCCAGATGTTTGTTTGTTTTGTTTATTGTTTGTGGGTTTTAGTTTCTTATTTGTTTTATTTTACTTTTAAGTTACAAAAAAAATATTAAATCATTCTAGAAATTGGGGTCATTCATTTGTTCATTTATTTGTTTATTTATTTATTTCATTTATTTATTTTCTTGCTTGCTTGCTTATTTTCTGCTTATTTATTAGTTCCCAAAAATTATTTTATTATTAAAGTAAATTATCTGTAATTATATTTATTTATTAAACAAATTGTAGAGCTCTTATATTTGTAATTGTATAGCTCTTATATTATCACTTTATTTACTTTTTTGGTTACAAATAAACCATTATTGTAACGGTTGAGTGACGCTGACAACGGAGTTGAGGATCCTAGTGCAGTTTAATATTAAATCTGTATAGCATATATATATATATATATATATATATATATATATATATATATATATATATATATACATACATATATACAGACACACACACACACACACACACAAATCAAAGGCCATAGTTGATTAAAACGTAGAATAATCAAGCAAGAACAAGAAGTGAAATGCATTTTTAAACTAGGTTTACAAATAAAAGAACAATAAAAATATTGACTGCGGTATAGATTGAGGTAATGAGCCCATTTCTAAAACTAGGCATTTTGAAGAGTTTTAAACAAATGAAAAACATAACATTGTTATAGTTTTTAACTAAACCACACACTAAACAATTCACTGTAATCTAATCAGTGTTGTATTTAAATTAAATCTATTTATTAATTTAAATATATATCTTCTGTAAGGTAAAGGTTCCATTCATGAAACTCACCTCAGTCACTGTCATGTGTTGTCATAACTCTAATATTAATTTAAATACATTTAAGTTAATATATGCACATTTCAGGAGGGGTGCAATTTACGGCAGGGTGCGTTTCTTGGCACAACACCGCTTAATCTGTTATTTCTCTCTATAAGTTAAGTCTACAATGAATAATTCTAGCCAACGTTTTTAAACAAATTGATTAATTCAATAGAATAAATAAATGAATTAAAAGCGTATGTATACAATTATGTCTGTTTTTTGACACATTAATTAAAATATGTGGCTAAGAAACAGCTATTAACTACTTTTTTTTGGTGGGGCCAGTGAAAATTTTGGCAGGGCAAGTAAAAATCTGAACCACTGGCCCGATCGGGCCAGTAGAAAAAATCCTTAGCGTTGAACCCTGGGCAGTGGTTATCGGGGGCAAACAGGTATGTAGACCAAATCCAGAATCATAGTCAAAAACAGTTGGAAGGTCAATAAGGCTGGTAGTAAGCACAGATAAACAAACAAGCAAGGCTGGGATCAAACACAAAAGACTAGACAAAGTAAATGCGTTGTAAGGTCACTATACAGGGAACAATACTAAGCAAAGACTTTGTGCGAGTGTGCGGTTTATAAAGTGTGTGTAATCAGTCCAGAAGCAGCTTCAGCTGAGAGAGTCTAATCAGATGGTGACTTGGAGCAGGAGTGCATGTGTGTGCTGCATGACTGGAATTGTAGTCTGTTAACAAGCAGATTTGTAGTTCATGGAATGTGTGCGTGTGTCAACCAGTGATCTCTGGCTGTAGATTGCTGGTGATCGTGACAATTATTAATTAATTCATTCATTCATTCATTTTCTTTCGGCTTAGTCTTTTATTTTTCAAGGGTTGCCACAGTAGAATGAACCTCCAAATATTCCAGCATATGTTTTACGCAGCGGATGCCCTTCCAGCTGCAGCCCAGATCTAGGAAATAGATACACTCACACATTCACACACACTCATACACTACGGCGAATTCAGTTTATTCAATTCACCTATAACGCATGTCTTTGGACTGTGGGGGGAACCGGAACACCCGGAGGAAACCCACGCCAACACAGGGCGGAGCATGAAAACTCCACACAGAAATACCAACTGCAGCCGGGACTCAAACCAGTGACCTTCTTGCTGTTAGGCGACAGTGCTAACTACTGAGCCACCATGCCACGCCATTATTAATTGTAATATATCGTCAAAGGATGGTTGTTTGTTTGTATATGCTTGTTTATATTGAATATTGATACCAATTTTGTAGGATTTTCGCACCTTTTTTATCACCGACCCGTGCAAAAATATTTCTGCTCTGTATTTACGCCAAGGAGCATGTCCAGATGGAATCTGCAGATGATTTTTGTCTATCTTCTCTGTGCTATTTTAGGAGGAAATCTGTGGAATAAATTTCTCCAATATAACAACAAACAGATTCTTTTTTTCTTGGAATTTTGTGTAGGTAGATAGATCCCTACTGGGTCTGTAAGTCAGTACAGCAACCAAGTAAACGTACAAAAGAATCAATCCTCAAGTTATGCCTGAGTGGATATCTCCGTGTTTGTGCATTAAATGGGTCACAGGTCATCTGTCCATATGATTCTCTTATTTCCTGCGGGGATGAATTGCTAACAGCTGTTTTTGTTTTCTTCCATCCCAGACTGAGGATGCATCTGTTTGGTTCACACCATAAAGGGCTGTTTGTGCCCATTTATTTAAAATCAGCTGCCATTTTTTATGGTTAAAACTACTGCGATCTACAAGAAATGTGACTCCATTTTTGAATAAGATGTAATATTTACCTTCTTGGGAGTTGCGAAAATGTTTGGGATGGCATTTTAGTGTGTTGCTGTGTGGTTGAAAAGGCGTTCTTGGTTG
Source organism: Danio albolineatus (assembly GCA_903798035.1). NCBI lineage: Eukaryota > Metazoa > Chordata > Actinopteri > Cypriniformes > Danionidae > Danio > Danio albolineatus. The sequence goes on along the minus strand of CAIGQQ010007205.1, from coordinate 1,205,966 downwards.
TCATGAGTAGGGCTGAGCAATATGTTGTTTGAGCATCGATATCGCACTGTGTGTGTACGCAATAGTAACCTTGTTAAATATTATTTTAAGTAATTTTATACAACGATGACCATGTTCTTTTACAGTAATTTCTGTGCTTGTACTGTTAGACTCCAGAAAACCATGAAGCATTCACGCATTCGTTTTCTTTTTGGCTTAGTCCCTTTATTAATCTGGGGTCGCCCCTGCGGATGCCCTTCCAGCCGCAACCCATCACTGGGAAACATAACCATGAAGCAGTGTTTATTTATTTATTTATTTATTTATTTATTTATTTATTTATTTCTGCTTATAATTTATTATACTGCACTGACTAGATCATCCTAAATGAATGAAATACTTCCAAATAGAGCTATTCATCTGGTAAAATCTTATTTATACCGCAATGTTAATCTGACACCACAATATATCCGATATTGTGCAACCCTAGTTATTTGTTATTTTGAAAGATGCTTATTTTAAGGTATCATTTAGGGTCAAGTTGATATTGCTAACCACAAACATGGTACTATTACACTGCTAAAATGTTAAGAGGAATGCAGAGAGGATAGAGGAGATCTGTGTTTTAGTGACCTCTATGAGCCATAGAGCAGTTCCCAGTCATCTGACATCTGACTCATCTGACCCTCAGGTGGTCTAGCCTACTTCTATTATAATATGCTGGTAAAGACAAACTGTTGAAATCAGAATTATTAAACCCCCTTTGAATTTTTTTTCTTTAAAAAATATTTCCCAAATGATGTTTAACAAAGCAAGGAAATTTACACAGTATGTCTGAGATA
>CAIGQQ010007205.1:1190894-1204745 GCA_903798035.1 Danio albolineatus | reverse complement strand
CTCGAAAAAGTCTTATTTGTTTTATTTCTGATAGAATAAAAGCAGTGTTTATTTTAAAATAATTTAAAAAACATAATTTAAGCAACATTTAAGGTCAAAATTATTAGACCCTTTAAGCTATATATTTTTCAATAGTCTACAGAACAAAACAGTCTTTTACAATAACTTGCCTAATTACCCTAAATGCCTAGTTAACCTAATTAACCTAGTTAACTTTAAATGTCACTTTAAGCTGTATAGAAGTGTCTTAAAATGTCTAGTAAAATATTATGTGCTGTCATCATAGCAAAGATAAAATAAATCAGTTATTAGAAATGAGTTATTAAAACTATTATGTTTGATGTAAAAAAAAATCTTCTCTCTGTTAAACAGAAATTGGGGAAAATAATAAACGGGGGCTAATAATTCAGGGGGGTTAATAATTCTGACTTCAACTGTTGATACAATACAAAAAAATAAAATAAATAATAATAATCCAGTGACTATCACAGGCTGCTTTCCTGTCATTGAGGTTCCAACTTCCTTATTGGAAAAGCACAATAATGACACTTGAAAATCTTTGAAATATGCTCATTTATGAAATTGTGTTCTTCCATCTGCAAGTGGCTGATCAGTGGTCAAATGAACAGAACTTTTTTAAGCTTTCTATATTATTATTATTATTATTATTATTATTATTATTATTATTATTATTTATTTATTTTTTATTTTTTCCAATTTCATACTGAAAGTTGGGACAGGGGATTTTGCTTCAACATCAACATATTCCATACTTCAGCTTTTAGATGAAGAAATATTTGCTCAGATGTTGAAACGGACTGTGAGTCATAATGTCCTGTGATTTTTATTTATTGTTTTTATTTTTGTAAATGGATCCATATATTTTTAAATATTCTAGTTTGTCATATATTTTAGATGCAGCACATTTTATACCCATATACAATGTAAAATTAACTTCAGAGCCTTGAATCTTCTAGAAATCATTTGATAAGATAAAAACCTGTAATGTGGGGGAAATCATCAATATTGTTGGCTCTGTTTTTACTGTAGTTTGCTTGAATTTCTATTTCATACTCCATTAGGTTGTAGGGCCATGTCAGATACATGTATTTGTCATTTGTTCACCACCAAAAAGAAAAAAAAAGATTTCACAATAAAGAAAAAAATCTGCCTTTTTTCTAACAATTTTAATGTTTGTGTGATATAGCTTGCTCAAGGCTTGACTATAGTGTATTTTGTTTAATGAAAGTTTTTATTTATTGTCTGTTCTTGGGCTTTTTTTATACTTTCAATCTAAAAGATGGTACTTTAATTCAATGTTAAGATTAAGATAAGAGAAAAGATAAGATAAGAATTATTCTTCCAGGTTTGGTTGTTTCAGCCGCAGACTTTTTACATATTTTCTGCAGCTGATTCATGGGTGGCCCAGGTTTTTCTCAGGGAAAAAAGACTAAAATCCTAAAAAGGATGTGAAAGCTGTGTGGTAAACCACATTGACCTAAATTGAGCCAATCAGATCTATCAGGGATCCACAATTTGTTTTTGAGAAGTGCAGGATAAAAATATTTAGTTTCTGTTTGACATGTGGCAATAAGTCAAGAGCTCGTTGGATTTTTTTTGCAGTGCACTGCAAACAAACAGTATAACTAAAGAAATGACTTCTTGTATCCTTACACATAGCAAAAGCATATTCCCAGTATTTAGTCTGATGATGGTGGTGTGGCCAGACTGAGACAAAAGATGATTGTCAGCTTGTCAAATGTGGGTTAGGAATGTCAGTATACAATGACCCTGTGAACACCATTACTGTAAATGGAATGTTTTGCAAGCTCTTTTATAGTCAACATCACATCTCCTCTTGGGACAAATAACCAGAAGATAGCTGTAATTACTTTATTGCTCAATTTGAGTATTTATTTTTTAGCAAGACATTAAGTATTTTGTGTATGTGTTTTGAAGTATGCATGTTTTGCAAGGTGATTATTTTCCAAAAAATATCTAATTTCAGGTCTTCATGGCATTTTTGATAAAGCATTGTATATTTTACATATTTACAGTTTAATATGAACAAATTGTATTAATCGATTGGCATGGGCCGGTATAAGATTCTGACGGTATGATAACCTTGGGTAAAAATCACGCTTTCACGGTATTGTGATTACTGCTCTGAAATATATTCTTTTTAAATGTCTGGGTAATTTCGGAACAGTAAACATGTTAGGCTAAACAATTCAAATGAATCTTTGACCTCAGCTGTCTCTGATAGCTCTGATAGTTTCTCAAAAACACAGATTTAAAGCGGCATCTTTGGATATCTTTTCTTTTGGAAATACTGTTGTCCTCAAAAAACGTAAATAAAAAATCTTACACATACCCTAGGAATGGTATAGCAGAAAATTTTTGACGGTTTTAAAACCTTGACTTTTCCAAACTGCCTACTGCCTACATGCATTTTTTTTTTTTTTTTTTAGGTAAATTTATTTGAATAAAAGTATTGTGTTATTTATTCATTATAAATAAGTATTTTAATAGTTTATATGATTACAAACACAGTAAAAGAAATTTGATTTATAATTTAAAATGAATTGGCTATTTTAATATATTATGTTACACAATTTGTTCAGTGGGGTATATGCACAGTGTTTTTCAGCCAATGACGAACTTCCGGTGAAAGCTTTATGTGACTATTTTCAGTAAGGTTTCTTTAACAGCATCGATGTTGTAATCTAATGCAAATATAATAAGTTAAATGAACTTAAGGGGGTGGTCAGAGTGTATTTTTAAGGCTTGGTTGTGTTTATAAGATGCAAAGCAATGTGTCCTCATGCTTCATTTGTGAAAAATCACGTTATTGTTTTCATATATCTTACTTTAATTATACACCACTATTCAGCTATCATGAAAACGACGTATTTCCTAGTTCCTACAAAAGCCTGCCCTCTAGAGACTCGCATTATAGTCAGCTCGCATAATGTGCTGTGATTCGTGGATCTGCTCCATGTCACCAGGAAGTGTCCTGCTATAACATTACAGAACATCTGGCCACGCCTCTTCGCTGCACGGGGCGTATGCTTGTAACCTGAAGGGTTTATGACATCATTAACCAGGATGTATTTTTTGTAGTCCCCAAACTTTGTTTGCTGTAGGCTTTGCTAAGCTAACTCTGTAAAAGCCGATGTCTCCCAGATATGTTATTTATGTTCGCACAGCTACACTACACATCAACTAAAGTTTAAAATATGATATTGTAGTGGAACACCCCTTAAAGCATCCATTTGGTTGTTAAAGCGTAAAAAGAGACAAAAAACCATTTAAACGCAAACGCCATTATTAGCGGCCAGCTAGCGCAGAAACTCCGTTGAAAATACTAAGGTAAAACTAATTTCCACATTTTAAGGACATGGTGTGGAAAAATATAATTTAATGCAGTGCCACCTGTTTGGTCTGAGACTCACTTTATATCACATCTCAGCCAGACAGTAAAGATCGCTGTTTTATTTTAATTTTTTTTAAAGAATTCAGAAGCAGCGATTTTTGTATGCGATGACAATTAACAAAAAGCCCTAGGTCTGGTGGTCTGAATTTAAAAGTCGTGTGCATATACCCCATTGATGTCAAAGCTGATTTTATTTTATTATTATCAGCTATTATTGTCACTTCATCCTTCAGAAATCATTTTAGTAAGCTAATTTAGTGCTCAAAAATGATTGTTCTAGCAGTAGTGTCCTGCTTGTTATTTTTTTGTGGAAACCGTGATCAAAAGCAACTTACTGACACCAAACCTTTAAAACAGCAGTGTAAAAACAAGGTATGCTGCAGATCCCTTGTCATCATTCTTTCTTCCTCTCTGTGTCTTCTTCCTGATTCTTTATTCACCCAGAGCCCATGACCTGCTGCGCTCCGAGTTAATGATGTCCCAGCTGTGAGGGTGGGGAGGTTCATCCGAGCGCACTGTACTGGAAAAGCCCCCTGAGGTTTCCCCCAAACCCCTTACTCCCTTTCAAAAAGCAGTGTAGGAAAGACAGAGCAGATCTGAGTGAGGTCGACTGCTCCATTGAAGGCCTTTCTAAAGGCTTGCCTCTGTTTTAGCCTCGTCATCCAATGCTTTGCCTTGATCCAGATCTTCTGAAACATGTCACAGTTCAATTGATCAACCAAATTATTTGCATTCTTTGAGATCTTGTACACCGCTGGCACACAGAAAAAAACATCAGTACATTAAACTCGGATTTGAGTTTACCTTGATACTCCTTTGGTGTATTTATGACTCCCTTCATTTTGGAGTTAAAATAACACTTTCTAAAGAGAACTCAAACCAACTGAGTACTGTAAAACCTAATGAGTAAAGGCAACTAAAACCGTTTGAGGAAACTGATTGTTACAAACTATTTGATTTTAAAAAATCTATATGAGTACTGTGAACTGAATCCATTGCAGTTAAAGAGCCCATATGGTGGGTTGAGAACGGTTAAATTTCACTTTTTGAAGTCCCAAACAACAGGATGATATGTATGCAAGGTTAAAAAACACTTTCGATGTCTTATAATATCTATTTATTTTTACCTCATTTTCCCACCGACTCCCATATGAATCGTCTGAGCGAGTCTTTTTACCCAAGCACCTCCTTTACGTGACGCTACCACGTCACGTCACCACGTCACGTCCGTGTCAGCAGCCCAATGCCACAACATATTGAAAACAAATCACTGCAGTTGTACAGCGTATTGCTATATTATTCATCATAACAACAAACATTCAGTAATAATTAACACTTCATGGACTATTGTAAGCCAACAAATAGTTACATTCGGCAGTAAGCTAAATGGCTACCGCTACATGCTGCACAGAGCAGACACAATACAGACAACTACATCCATATTTACCTTGTAACAGTGAACAAGACTGGAAGAACATGCTGGTCCAAATAAACTGGGTATTGATCCATCCTTTAACAACAACCGTGCAAAAATTCCCGCGTCGTAAGCTGGTAGATTGGTGGTAGCTCTCTTCAGAGAGATGACGTGAACACAGCACCATGTTGGGGATGTAATTCTCAGTTATTTTACGAAAAAAAACTCAACCACTCCAGGTAGGAAAAAGAGGTTTCCAGGTAGGGAAAATAACACAGCTTTTCCCTCGCACTTCAGAGCACAGCCTCTACGGGACATGATTTAACCGGAATGCCGATAAGTTCAGTAAAGTTAGCAGCAGTCGTGTTTTCCGGATCAATAACTCATGACTGAAACATTGTTCCTACACAAATAGCACCTCTTTTCAACCGTCGCAATGTATACAATCACCTACAACCCTATTTTCCTAAAAATTAGCTTTCCTACGCGCTGGACGCATTATATTAAACTCTGTGCGCAGGCGGCAGAGACCGATCCTTAGGGACCGTCTACAAAGAGCAAAACGCGAAAACCAATACTACAAAAGCTGTCAATAACTTCTCTCTAAATCTTTATACTGCCATCAAACAGTATAAAGATTTACTTAGATATTACTCAGATCACACGTCACTGCTGTCCCGCTGGTTATGCTACAACACTTACTGCAATTACTTACTTACAAGGCACTTACTGCCTTCCACTTTTTCTTCCTGTCTGTGGGCGGGGCCGGGAAGTTCAATTTTCCCGGGGTCTGCGCGCGCAACTAGTATGTTTCGCGTTGACGTCAAGCCGAAACGGCTAAAAACTCGTTCTAATAAAGATTCATTTAAACAACATTGAGTCAACTCTTTTATAGATGAATCAATCGTTTTAAACACTTTGCACTTTCAGATTTAAGCCTCAGCTGGACATTTCACTTTACTTAGAGCTGTGTAACACACTGCATGGAAGGTCATTTTCAAAAATCCATAATATGGGCTCTTTAAACTCTGCTTTTTTTACTACAACATATATTCGCAAGAGGCAAGCTATTGTTCGAGCACTCGCTAATCGCTCGTGTTTCAAGCGGTGTAAGCCCTATTTAGAACGCCGGTTTTGGGTTAGCGTTTGTTAACTAACAATAACCAAATGCCGAGCGAGACACGTACTCGAACGCGCATGCCCAGAGTGCGCGAATGGTCATGTGATATACGTTTTTGGTGGAGTAGTGTGAACGGAGATATGTTCAGAAACGCTGGGTGAAACACTAGTGTGGACACAGATCGTTTTCATGCTAAAACGCCATTTTAAAACTAAAACGCACTAGTGTAAACGGGACCTAAGTTAACAACACTCCTTTCATTTAATAAAGTTGACTGTTGGCTTTTACAGTGTATCGAAATCATTGGTTTGTGAAAGAAACTAGGTTATTTACAGCATTGTAACCTTTTATCCACAACCTTGAGTCTTGAGCTTGAGCATTCACGAAAGTCTTATCAATAGTTGGGGTTCTGGATTAAAGGGTAATATTGTTGTATACATTCCTTGTGTTTTTCCATAGACCTGTTATTTCACTTCAAAAGAACTTGATGTATAACCAATAGCCACAGGCATTTATTTTGTTTTGGCTGCATATGTGTTTCTCATTCTCATTGTTGGTACCTACTGACTTGCTTTTTATGAATCGCCAAAGACCATGATTTCAGTTAAAAATCTTCTTCTAAATGTTTTACTTAGAAGATGTCACCGTCATCTTGTATGCCCTCAAGATGAGTACATTAAAAGCAAATTTTCATTTTAGCGTGAACTATCCCTTTAATACATAATAAACTGCCTTCCCTTCTGGAGCATTAGTCAGTTTTATCATGTCAAATATTTAATTCTGTGCCTCGCAGAGCGTTAAACTGTAAAATCGTAGGCTTCTGATCAGTAGGTTGAAGGTTCAATAGCCAGCGAGTGTAGTTTTCTTACAGCTCCCAGAAGATGTGCATATTCACAGCTGTTCTCCACCTGCTGTGACCATCACATAGCTGAAGTTTGGCTCAGAAGTTCCACAGAAAGCACAGCCAGCACAACTTAGCTCAACAAATGATGGCTGAATCCCAATTTGCATTCTTCTCCAAAAGGTCACCGCACTGGAGATGACAAATGCTGCACCAGAGTTGAGACGTTTCATTAATAAGGCATTGCTATACTGCGTTAAACAACTCAACATCTCAAACTTTTGGCAGTGTCTTATTGTGCTTTTTGTTTTTTTTTTACTGTGACAAGTCATAAAAAAGGCCGTTCACACTGACGTCTATTTGCAAAGACATTGATATTTTTATGACAGTAGCTACGTATGTGTCCGTCCACCTATTTTATGAGCATTTTGGATATGCACATAAAAAAAAAAAACAGATGATGGAAACGCCAAGATGCACATAAATATTGAAAACTTGATAGGATAAACGATTTTATCCAATAAGAACAGATGTGGATAAACTACGATGGAAACACTTTTACTGAACAAATTTCAGTATGTGCAATTAAAAAAAAAAAGTCAAGTGAATTTGTTATAAGAGCTCATGTGATTTATAAAAATGTGTGTCAATGGACAAACCGGCTGACTGAGCAAATTGTAAAACATCTGAAATGTTGTTAACAATTTCAGTATTAAGGCTCGTACACGCTTTTCATTAGCGTTTATTGTCAGCGTTTTATGACACATTTTTCTGCATTCCAACCCAAGCGATTTTTCACTTGCGTCAAGCAGAATGCAAAATCACTCCTTGTCGTTAGATGGCGCTTAATGAAAACAGAAAGACCCCGGTGCACAGGGTGGCGCTACACAAGTTTAAGCTTCTGACACCTGCTTAAAAACACAGTAGAAGAAGAGAGCAAGTTGACACGCTTGTTGTCAAAGAGGTTAGAATCACCAGTCAATAGTGATTCTATGGTCTTTGTTGAAGTCACTGGCAATTCAAACAATGTCGATGTCTCAATTATCATACAGCACTTTTCGTTTAGATACCAGTGCAATGAGCAGCTCCACGTTCATATCGCCTCTGGGCATCTTCTTCAATGGGCGCTCGCATTGACAGTTCTGCGCTTGAGCACCTCCAAGGGGTGTTTACTCTAACTTTAGCAGCTCCGTACATGTGAACAAAAGTGGCGGTCTGATTGGTGGAGAAGGTTTTGACGCGGCAAAACAGAAAAACGAGCATGAGGCTTTCTTTTTGTTTTTTTTGTAAATGACACTTTTGCGGCTGTCGTTTTGCGCATTGATGTGCACGATCACAGTGGCGCCCTTTATTTAGTCATGAGGCCTTAAACGCTGACGGAAAATGTGAGCAAAAAACCTCTAGGTGTGCACGGGCCTTTAGTGTTATTATATTATTATTACCTCCAGAACTGCCGACACGCAATGGACTTGTCTTCTGAGGCGCAAGTGATTTATTAAATAAAAAAAGATTGACGTAGCTTCTATCGCAGCAAATTCGGCTTTTACTGTTGATATTTGTCGCCAGTTAATCAGTAAGTGACGATTTTTGCTCTCTTTGACTCATTGGATGGAAACCCTGCTTTTTTCGCAAGTCTTTTATGGAATATTCCAGTTTTGGACATACTTTTAATTCGCATCTTTGGATAGTCAGTGGTGGAAAGTACTGCAAAATCATACTCAAGTGAAAGTGCCACTACTTGCCAAAAAATCTAGCGCAAGAGTAAAAGTGCCTGTGACAGAGTAAAAGTATCAAAGCATGAGTAAGTATAAGTACTCATGAGTAGTGAGCGAACAGCCTATGTGTTTACATGCCATGTGTATGTGTGTGAAAACGTAACATTCTGTAGTGCGTTTTGTTCTTGTTTAAGGCCATTTGGCGATTTCAGTCATCATACAGTAAACATCCTTCATCTTTTCATCATTGACATGCAGTCTAAATATGATCGTTTATTCGATCATTGCATGTCTCTCGATCATTGCATGAAAAGATTTTGGACACCTTATTGGACACTTTTGATGCTTACAAACAGTTTGCTGCATTTATAAAGTGCCCATGTCTTGAGGCTTTTCAGTATGATGCGATTTGATAGTAGTGACTGCATAGAAAGTAGGAACTGCAGTTTGAAGGAAAATCGTGGAGTAAAAGTACCGATACAGCACTAAAAGAGAATGTAAAAGTTTTTTTTAAAACTACTTGGTAAACTTCAATTCCTGAGAAAAACTACTCACAGTAATTTGAGTAGTTGTAATTACACCACTGATGACAGTTGGATACTTTCAGTGTCATGAGGGATGGTGACCCAAAGGCTTGAAAAATTGGCAACCCTTTAGAGCTGTGAAGGATTTTTTTTCACCTTATCAGCTATGGCAGGTGACAGTGGGGTATATGCACAGCTAGTGTTTTTCAGCCAATTATAATCTTCTGGTGAAAGGTTAATGTGACAATTTCATAAGGTTCCTTTTACAGCATCAATGTTGTAATGTGCAGTAATTGCAATACATTTAGTTGTTCAAGAGTAATCAGGGATCAGCAGGCGAGCTTAGAAACTCCATTGAAATATATTTTATAATTTTTCATGTCACAGACGAAAGTGAAGAGGGTTGGGGAGTCGTGAAAGAAAGTGAAAGTGAACAGCAGACAGGGGAGGAGGGCGGTTGTGGAGGGGAATCAGTAAAATGAGATGCCGGATCAGATTTCAGAGGTGCCAGATCCATATCTGGTGTGTTCTGGCACAAATTAAGCCCTGCATATATCTATCAGGCAGTGAAGATCTCTAATTTTTAAAGAAATGAGACCTTAAACATGGCAATTTTATAATGGAAAGGCAGTTCACCGGAAGCACTGAGGCTGGCTGGCTGAAATTAAAAGTCTGTGCCATTAATGAGTTCTCTTGGTTTCATAATTTGGTAGCACCGCCCTCAGTATAAGCCCATTCTCAACATGATTGGCATATTAAGCCAAAATAGTCTGATTGGCTGTGATTGTTGTCAGCTCACGCAGAACTGACACCTTCAGTGTAAACAGACAGTTTACATCTCACTGGAAGCTTGTTTGCTAGAGCTTTGTTGGAACACAGGATAACTGTTTATTATGTATAATTATGGGTTTGTGTTGGATGCAGATTTCATAATTAAAGGGATCGCTCATCCAAAAATTTAAATGGTGCAATTTCTCAATCAGCTTGCTCTTTCCTAACCTGTATGAATTTCTTTCTTCTGTTCTACACAGAAGATCATATTTTGAAGAATGCGGCTGACTTAAAAAGGTGCTGGTCCACACTGATTTGCACAGTTTGATAAAATCGATAGAAAAATGCCAAAGCTAAGGGAGATGGCAACTGTTTAGTTCATATAGCTTTGGAACCTGTAGTGTTTTTGAAGTATTACACTGCTGCTCATAACTGATATGTGTTCATATGCTGATACATCAAATACTGTGCATTCCTAATCGCTGGGTTAGCATTCTTTCATGTTTTGTTGCATATGTTTAGTTTTGAATAAAAGCATGTGATTTGGCCTTCCTTGTATAAATTATGTCATCTGATATAATTTCTTTGGAATTGATTTCACTGACTATACAATATATAAATACAGGAAAATGTCTGTTATTTGTTCTGAATGATTCTGAACTGTTTCTCCCTATATACAAGTGACAGTGTTTTAGTGACAAAGATGTTAATGTGCAGCACACCGTTCCCAGAGTTAACAGTGCAAAAGAAATATGCCTTTACTTGGGGGCTAACACACACACACACACAATTTTATAGCTATTTTTATGGGGACTTTCCAGATACGTAATGATGTTTATGTACTGTAGACTAAAAATGATTTGTAAATAGTTTTCTGTAAATGTTGATGAAGTTTTCTTTCACTTATTTATGCTTTTGAATTGCATTATTAGATCTTGTTCTTTCTTCCAAAAGCTTTTGATGTTTAAGTGAAGTTTTTACAAACTAATTTCGAGAAGAGCACGTGATACGATTGATCGCAGCTGGTCTCTCATCTGTAATCGCTTAGTAGACCAATCAGATTAATCCAAACTCAATATAAATAGCCCGACTAACATTACTCCCTCATCTTCATTTTTTGAAGAATCCCCCATCCACCCCATCTCCCTTTTTTCCTCCTTTACCAAGGGGAGCTCTTGAGAGCTACCTGATCTTGTACCCCCGTTACATGCTCATTGACCAGGCGGGAGCCCTGGGCTCAATTATCTCTAAAACCCCTATTATTATCAAGCAATATCTAAGTGTGAACTCTTGTTATGAGTTTGAAAATGAGAATTTTGTTAACACTTTTAATAGTTTGAAGTGATATGTTTGTTTTGTCAGCATATTTGTCACAAAAACCTGGTAATAAACTGCCAACATATATATTTTTTTCTGTGGTTTTACAGATTTAATTCTCTCTATATTATTTCTTAAACAACTGAAACCACTAAAAGTCACTTTGTTAATCTGCAGTGTTGAATATTCAACATCAAAAGTTGACAGAGCTGAGATAAAACTCCCATAATGCTATTCACTATCATGATGAACAGGAAACACCAACCTATTAATTAACAGAGATTTTTTTTACAGCATAGAGTCTGTATATTCAGTCCCCCTAACCCTAAACCCAACCCTTACTGTACACAATCAGCTTTTTTACATTTTCAAAATGCTTAATTCTGTGCATGTTTACCCATGGGGAAACAAACCTGAATGCACACAGACTCTTGGGGATTTAAGTCCCCACCGGGATATAAAAACAAATACACAAACACAGTGAGAGAGACAAGACACATCATTAGGTTTCTGTGAATTGCAGTTGTTTTAGGCTTCTTTTATTTTATTCTGACCAAAAACTTATCTCCCTAACCCATCCTACTCCTTAAAGAAATCCTGCATGCATTTTTACACTTTATCAGATATTCATTCATTCATTCATTCATTCATTTTCGTTTAGGCTTAGTTCCTTTATTATCAGGGGTCACCACAGCAGAATGAATGAATGAACCACCAACTTATTGAGCATATGTTTTACGCAGCGGATGCCCTTCCAGCTGCAACCCATTGTTGGGAAACATCCATTCACACACTACGAACCATTTTAACTTACCCAATTCACCTATATCACGTCTTTGGAAACTCCACACAGAAATGCCAACTGATCCAGCCGAAGCTCAAACCAGCGACCCTTTTTGCTGAGGTGATGGTGCTACCCACTGTGCCACCGTGATGCCCTCAGATATACATAATTAACTTTTTAAATAATTTTTAGTACACTTAAAAAAACATCCCAGACAACATGTTACTGTATTTTTTACTGTAAATTAGATTAGTATCACGTTACAAGATTTAACTGTGAAATTTAAAGTATTCAGAAGTTTCTGAAATTAAGACGGGCATCCAGATTAAATGATTACAGTAAATTACTGGGCTATATCTTTTGCATGTTATAGAAATTCAAATACTTTATTTTATTCAACATAGTTTTTTTTACAGTGTATTAATTTCTATGAACAATTCGTCATGACAGCATATGTTTTTTATATATTGTAACTTATTAAACTAAGTCAATCATGTTCTAATTTTATAGGTTACGCAACCCGTTTTAAGTCAGTTTAACGTACTATAAGTTCAATGGACTTGTAATGTTAATTTGATACAGCTTAAAAATTTAAGGCAACCAGGATTTTTGTACAGTGTACTTTTATGCTAGTACAGGCACTTGGGAGGGAAATATTTACATAATTGTTGTTATTATGAACTACCTCACAGCAGTTTTTTTTTCACAGCAGAATTAACATACAGTTTACTGTGAAAGTAATGCAATTATTAGCCAGTTGTTTACTGTAAATTGAACAGTATAAGGACCGAAAGCTGGTTTACATTCTTAGTTTGCATTCTTGCCTATCCCTGTCTTTCAGGAATTTGAAGAAAAAAAATAGGCCACTTTCCCTTAAAACATGACCTGGGTTCAGTCATCCTCCATGTGAAAATATTCCGTCTTGGCTTGTTTAAGTGTCCTAGACTCCAGTGTTTGACTCTATATGGATCTCCCCTCCGGCGGTAAACAGTACTTGATTCTGCCCTGTTTGTTCCTCGACGCTCCAGAGCTTTGTCTGCAGAACCTCATTCACGTCCAGTTTTACAGCATACCTATTCACGGGGATGGTGTGATTGGCAAATGAAAAGGGTGTTTTATCCGGGCCTGTAGCCAACTGTGCTCAGGTTGAGCTGTATGTCAATGACCGACCTCTAGGGAAACTCACTCTGGACACACACTATGCAAACAAGCCAAAGAACAACACAAAGCACTTCACCCAATCACTGACTTGAAGTGACCCAGGTCTGTTTGTGTTGCGTTGCGCATGATAGCAACTTCTTGTGTTTGAGAACAGCTGTGGTTGATGTACTGCAATTATTTTGAAATTGGAGCCATGTATGTGTTTGCATAACGGACAGCTAAAATGCATTTCAGATTCTGCCTGAATAACAAGATGTGTTCGTAGTGTGTATCAGCTGTCAGGATACTTTTAAAATCAGTCGTTTTTGAAGCAAAAATGGCAATTTTATTCAGAAAGAATGGACTGAATTGATAAAAAAATAAAAAATAATAATAATGTCTTTATTTAATTAAACTTATTTGATTATCAAATAACCTATAAATAACTGTAAGATAATTAATTATACAAATATAATAATAATAATAATAATAATAATAATAACAGTTATTATTATTATTATTATTATTATTATTATTATTATTATTATTATTATGTATACAATTACTATATTATTATTATTCATTCATTCATTCATTTTCTTTTCGGCTTAGTCCCTTTATTAATCCGGGGTCGCCACAGCGGAATGAACCGCCAACTTATCCAGCATTTGTTTTACGCAGCGGATGCCCTTCCAGCCACAACCCATCTCTGGGAAACACATCCGTACATTCTCATTCACACACATACACTATGGACAATTTAGCTTACCCAATTCACCTGTACCGCAC
>CAIGQQ010007205.1:1152900-1182666 GCA_903798035.1 Danio albolineatus | reverse complement strand
TATATATATATATATATATATATATATATATATATATATATATATGCTTGCGTCAGGAAAATATGTCTCAACGAAATCCCGTTATCACTAGAAAATACATTTTTATAACATAATTGAGTGACCAAAAGATACATGGGCGGACCGCTCACCGGCCCTGCACGCACTACTTGACATGAATGAATCTGTTAACATGCTGTGTTCTCACGGGTGATGTCTAATATTGCACAGTTGCTTTTGATATATACATTATTATTTGTATACGTAATTTTAATAGCAATACCGGTCTCTTTATGAGCTGCAATATTAGTTTAATCTTAGTCCATGCAAGCCCTTTTGCGATGGTGTACGTGGTGTTAACTTTTACTTATGGCTGCACAGCTGACAGCATCTAGCGATTAAATGAAGGATTCAACAGAACATCTCGTGCTTAAAATGTGTAGATGTGGCAGACAGTTACCTGAAAATTCCGTCCCACAGACTTTACAGTGAATGCTTTAGTTATTTTCATAGCGAACTTGAAGCCAATAGACAAATGTAGATTGTGGATTAACATTCAATTCAATTCAATTCAATTCATCTTTATTTGTATAGCGCTTTTACAATGTAGATTGTGTCAAAGCAGCTTCACATGCATTATAAAAATTGAAACAGTGTCAGTCCAGTTTTCAGTGTTGAAGTTCAGTTTAGTTCAGTTCAGCGTGGTTTAATAATCACTGCTGAGAGTCCAAACACTGAAGATTAATCCATCGATGCGCAGCCCTACAAGTCCCGAACCATGCAAGCCAGAGGCGACAGCGGCGAGGAAAAAACTTCACCAATTGGCGAAAGTGAAGAATTAAAAAACCTCGAGAGAAACCAGGCTCAGTTTGGGCACGACCATTTCTCCTATGGCCAGACGTCTTGTGCAGAGCTGCAGTCTATGGCGCCGGGGCTGGAGAACGCTGGACGTCCATCATGGAGAGACCACAGGCGGGTCACCGGCTGGTCATCAGGCTGGCCCTTCGGGAACAATGCGAGGACTCGTCTGTCACAGGGATCGTCTTACAGCAATCTGTCTCATGCTCTCCACTCCTCCATGACCACCACAGCAGCTGCTCAGGATGCGGCATGGTCCAGAATTATGGAAACCTCGGGAATAATAAGAAAAAACAGACTAATATGAGCAGAGATGCCATTCAAATTATAATGTCTTTTGGGAAGTGTACCCGGCTCCGGTTGCCCTAAATAAAGCAGACTAACAATCCTTTAGAGGATTTGGATTCCAAAGCATTTGTGTTTTATGTGTATGCTAATGTAAAGAGATGTGTCTTTAATCTAGTTTTAAACTGACAGAGTGTGTCTGCTTCCCGAACTGTGTTAGGAAGGCTGTTCCAGAGTTTAGGTGCCAGATAAGAGAAAGATCTACCACCTACAGTTAATTTTGATATTTTGGGAATAATTAATTGTCCAGAATTAATTGAGCGTAGCGGACGTGATGGACTATAATAAATCAGGAGCTCCTGCAAATACTGGGGAGCCAAGCCGTTCAGGGCTTTGTAGGTAGTCAGTAAGATTTTAAAATTTATACGATATTTAATAGGGAGCCAATGCAATGCTGAAAGAACTGGAGTAATATGATCATATTTCTTTGTTCTAAAAAGCACTCTAGCAGCTGCATTTTGAACTAGCTGAAGTTTGTTAATTAGGCCAACAGGGCAGCCGCCTAATAATGCATTACAGTAATCTAATCAAGACGTCATGAAAGCATGGATGAGCTTTTCCGCATCAGACATTGATAGCATGTGTCGAAGTTTGGCAATATTTTTAAGATGAAAAAAAGCAGTTTTACAGATGCTTGAAATCTTTGTTTACTGCAGCAAGTTGACATGACAACAGTTTTAAACAGTTATTGAGCGCTGCCTTTCAAGTGCAAAGATGCATTCTGCGTGAATGTGTCCTAAATCTGCGCATGCGGGGAACATTTTGCAGTGAAAACCAGTCGCGCGCAACAATTTTATGAACTCACACAAATGCTCCCAAATATATTTTGAGGTCACATAGATTCAATTTCAGACGCATATGCGACCAAAACGGTCGCAATTTCGAGCCCTGCTGAATGAGGTGATCTCGGCTCGATTGAAACAAACTCTGAAACGAATAGATTGTAGTGAGAAAGCAATATCCGAGCCAGCCTATATCACAGTGTATTATGGATACGTAATAGGAATATATGGTTATATGAAGAGAGAATTATGAGTAGGGCGGGATGCATAAGCCAACTGCTATGTATGAGAAAGTCTTACCTCTGATTTATATTTGGTGACGACGTCTGTGGGTGTCACTATTCAAAATGAAAGCGTAGCTTTTTGCTTATACTGTCTTATTGCTCATCGTCATAAATCAAAATAAGTACGCATGACAGCTGAGCGGGACTTTAATCAAAATAAACCGTGAAACTCTGACCAATGTGAGGAGATTTTTCTCGCATGTGATTTGTTTTAGCTCTTTTGGTCCGTTTAGAAACTCTGCCGTGTGAAAGCGAACCCCACCAAGAACAAAGAGCAACATTGAAACAATTTTAATCCCCGTTTCGGAACGAGAATTGATCCACAGGTGTGAAAGCACCCTAAATCTCCTAAAATGTCCGGGATTCAACTTTTGCTTTGCGTTTTTGCATTACTGTTTCATTAAAAAAGTTTGTTTGAAAGTTTCATTTGAAAGTTTGTTAGCATCAAAAGCAGTGTGTTTAGCAAAAGAGTCTATGTTGATGCGTTCCAAACGACTCAAAATAACATGACTAAAGAAATCGCTATTGTACTGAGCGAGTGCTCTACTCTTCCGATGAAGTAAGCATGCTCTGGCTTGGAAGGTAAAAATATTTTGTGAAACATTATACACTGTAAAAAAAAAAATGCTTGGTTCTACACAATCAATTTGTGTTGTGACAAGATGAAGCAATTAAGTCAACTTATTAGTTTTTGCAAATTTAAGTTTATTGAACAAAAAAGCATTTAGTTGTCCCCCCAAAAAAACTCAAGAATTGAGTTGTTTCAGCTCATTTTAAATAAGTCATTTGAACAAACAGGGAACGTCATTGTTTTTGAGTGTAGTGTTAGTATACCCTAAAACAATATATTGTACAGCCCTATAGGTTAGTGCAAAGCTGAATTTGAGGTCAAATGACATTTTCAGCATTCTTCAAAATCCAGTGTCTCATTATTCTTCTCACTGTTTACGGTTTACATTTTCAAAACATAAACAATTATTTCATAATTTCACAAATTCAAAAATGTGTGTTGTTGAAGTTTTGCTGCTGACATTTTTCAGTGTTTTTGGTGACTGGTGAAAGAATTGAGAAGTTGTAATTGCCGGACATAAACACATTTTACTAGTTGAAACCTTGTAATTATGATGACTATAAAACATGGTGTGAACTCACCTTTATGAATATGAGTTTTTCAGTACTAGTGCTAATAGAGTAGTGATAATTAAAACCGACCATTTATAAACCATTAGGCTTGCAGACATTTATAGGCAGTTTCAGACCTCGTGTTGAACCAGACTGTGAAACACATACAGTAGCACTATTTTAGAATTTTTGCTATTAAAAGTAAGCAGCACATTACAAGCTTTTTATGATAATTATTTTTTTTGTTGCTATATCCTCTAATATTTATATAAAACCCTATTCATCTCCAGCTAAAGATGTACTACAGAGATCAACAATAAGGACTGCCCGATGGCCCGGAGCCAGCATGCTAGATGTCT
The DNA here is from genome assembly GCA_903798035.1 of Danio albolineatus. Taxonomy (NCBI): domain Eukaryota; kingdom Metazoa; phylum Chordata; class Actinopteri; order Cypriniformes; family Danionidae; genus Danio; species Danio albolineatus. Next base: position 1,178,919 of record CAIGQQ010007205.1, on the reverse strand, counting down.
GGGACAGTAGACAGGATCGTTACTGGCCCTACCTTGTTACTAATGTTTAATTTCCCTGCAACTCTTTGTCAATTGCGTGCAAATAAAGTCTTAAAATCGAGTCTTAAAAACAGTTTGTGCTTTTAAGCCTTTAAATGCTACCTTTTTTGTAATGCTGTAAACACCAAACTGCTTTTCAGTTCCTCTTATGTGATTTGATGTTTTGAGCATATAATTTTTTCCATAACCTGGTAACAACCAGTCCAGCGAAGAGAAGGCAACATCAAATTATGAGGCTAAAAGAAAACGTCTATTTGTAACCTCTTGAAGCAGATACTTACGTGGGTACAACACAACAAACAAATGAATAATTTATATAAATAGTTATTTATTATTTATTTAAATAATTCAGAACTTCCATACTGCTCTATTTCTTTGCATAACACTTTGAATTTTGCTCAGTATATATTTATTAACATTTAAAAAACATTTAATTCTAGATTCACAGACATTATTTTTGACACAATATTTAAAATATGGGGCTAGGAAATAGCTATTACCTTCTTTTTTTGGTGGGGCCAGTGAAAATTTTGGCAGGGCTAGTACAAAAAATCCCTAGCATTGAATCCCTGTGATCAGGGATTTGCTGTTGTGCTAAAACAATTCATTTTCGTTCATTCATTCATTTTCTTGTCGGCTTAGTCCCTTTATTAATCTGGGGTAGCCACAGCGGAATCAACCGCCAACTTATCCAGCATATTTTTACGCAGCGGATGCCCTTCCAGCCGCAACCCATCCCTGGGAAACATCCACACACACACATTCACACTCATACACTATACGGTCAATTTAGCCTACCCAATTCACCTATGCCACATGTCTTTGGACTTGTGGGGGAAACCGGAGCACCCGGAGAAAACCCACGCAACCACGGGGAGAACATGCAAACTCCACACAGAAATGCCAACTGACCCAGCTGGGGCTTGAACCAGCGACCTTCTTGCTGTGAGGCGAACGTGCTAACCACTAGGCCACCGTGGCGCCCACAATTCATTTTAAATAAGTAATTTTAAATTACTAATAATAATTAGTTATAATTAATAATAATTAATAATTTTAAGTTAGCATTTCTGTGTAGAGTTTGCATGTTCCCCTATGTCACGATCACCAGCGATCTACAGCCAGAGATCTCTGGTTGACACACACACACTTTTCCGTGAACTACAGATCTGTTTAAAGACTACATTTCCAGTCATGCAGCACACACACTCCTGCTCCATATCACGACGGATTGCGCACACACACCACCGGAGGACTGTCAGAGACTGATTACACACACTACATAAGCAGCACATACACACTCTGTCGTTGCTGAGTATTGTTCCCTGTAAGTGACATACAACGCGTTTCCTTTGTTCCTGTTTTTCCGTGTTTTGATGTTAGCCTTGCTCGTTTGTTTATCCATGTCTGCTGCCAGCCTTTTTGACCTTCCGCCTGTTTAAAGACCACGATTTTTGATTAACCTGTATACATCTGTTCGCCCGCGATGACCACTGCTATGCTGACTTTAATTAAATCTGCAATTGGATCCTCACCACCGTTGTCAGTGTCACCACCCCGTTACACCCTGTGTTCGCGTGGGTTTCCTCTGGGTGCTTCGGTTTCCCCCACAGTCCAAAGACATGCGGTACAAGTGAATTGAATAAACTAAATTTGCCATAGTTTGTGTTTGAATTCGAGAGTGTATGGGTATTTCCCAGTACTGCGCTGCGGCTGTAAGGGCATCCGCTGTGTAAAACATATGCAGCGTTAGACCTAGTTTATCTTGTCTGTTGTGATTTCGAACCAGAATGAACGCAACCTCTGGAATTGTAGTTGACTCATTAGCCTGGCACTTAATAGATGGGGGTGAAGCAGATGGCTTTGGCTTTCCCACCACCCACAGAATGAAAGAGAGTGTGTTGAATGTAACCAAGAGAGACAATGCAAGAAACTGGGATGGTGATGCAGCAAATATAGACTCAGGGCTGCTTGCTATAGCTGTCCTACTTTCCCCTTCAGAGCCAAGAGCATGATGGGATACGACATTATGTGTGTGTATATATGCGAGTGTGGCTTTGGTGAATAATCGTGCTTCCTCGTCGCTTGTCATATTTATCTCCAGTCACTACCTAGGAGTCCTGTCTGGGTCAAGGTTTTCGGTCTAGTTAAGACTGAGAGATCATATCCTGTTTTTAATAGTGTGTATGTAGTATTAAGCATCAGCGGAGTGGTACCTAGTGCCCCCATTAAAGGCTGTGAGACTAAAATAGCTCCAGATCTATCAAGTGAAACTATGTTAAGTTATATGACAGTGTTGCAAGTGGAAATATCCACTGTGGTAATGCATTGCCTGGGCTCGGAAAGCATCTAATGAGGTCATGACTTTGTATGGTCAGGAACTACTGCCTTGTTCTACATTGACACAAACTTCACAGGCACTACAGATGGACACTTTAAACTGAACCTAGGGTTTTCTTCTTTGCATTGTGAGTTAATGTTCTATTTATTATTAACTTTCACATGACATGCACAAGGTTATGCAAGGTTTCTTGTACCATCGTTTCTCATAATTAGTCGTTTCTGCATTTCTACTGTACTGATATTTGAAGAAAATGTGAAGTGATGCTGCGCCTATGACAGAGTTTGAAACTTTGATCAAAATTAACAGCATCTGAACCAATTCTGCTTGTGCAATCAGACATATTTCACATAAATAAATGAAGGGAAAAAAACATGCTGGGAAGGAATCTATTTTATTTGTTAGGGTTGTTTGGATCTTAATAATTCCTGCTCTGAATTAGTAGCCCATTTTTTAAGTTTTGCTAAAATATTTTGTCTTTTTTTCATATAACATGCTGCAAGTTCTTTTAAAACCAACTGCATTCAAAACCCATTTTATTGGAAATAAGGGGTGGAAATGGACAGGCACTCATTTTATTTTATTTGCAGTATTTGACGTGTTTCCTGATGAAATGTGAAAAAGGAGTCCCTGTTTGGAGATGAACAAAAGGAGATGTTATTGAATTGACACATTAAAAATGATAAAATTATTAACTTGAAAATAATTAAATGTTTTCAGTCAATGAGAAGATGACTGCATTTCATATTTTATTTCACACACGTTTTATTTTTATTTAATTACATATTTTATTTAATTTATTTATTAAAAAATATATATATATACCCCACATTAATAAAGGGACTAGACTGAAAAGAAAATGAATGAATGAATATTTTTATTATATCTGCTTTTATTGTATATTTTATGTTTTTATTTGTAGATCATTTTGATTTTGTTTTAATAACCCATTTTATTAACAGTACTGGATGTATTTCAAGATAAAATGTGCAAATCAGTCAGATTTCACTGGATTATGATACATTTAAACATGATTATAAATTATGAAAAATTCAGTCGATGAGGAAAAAATGTTTACATTTCAAGAAAATTAATTTTTAAAAGAATATATATGTATATTTTATTTTATTCATTTTCTTTTGGCTTAGTCCCTGGTTTGGTTGCCACAGCAGAATGAACCACATTTATGTAATTTTTTTTGCTTACTTTTTTTAGGTTTTTAATGATGGGGTGGCTCAGTGGTTAGCATTATCACCTTACAGCAAGAAGGTCGCTTGTTTGAATACCTGCTGGGCCAGTTGACATTTCTTTGTGGAGTTTGCATGTTCTCCCTGTGTTGGCGTGGGTTTTCTCCTGGTGCTTTGGTTTCCCCCACAGTCTAAACTCATGCTCTATAAAGGCTGATTTATACTTCTGCATCAAGCGCATGCATATGCTCCTTCACAGCCTTCATGCGGTCACATAACCCTCACCGTGGCTGATGCTGATGGGGCGAGTGTTTACAGGTGTCAAGTACCGCAAAGGAGCTCCAGACGGAAACTTTTGTTTTGTGTTTACCTTATGATTAAAGTTGTTGCACGTCCGCCAATGAGCGAGTTTGAGCTACTTGTACATTAAGCTAACATTCAGAAAAAACAAAACACCCACAAGGAAAAACGACACTGAGTAACATAACCAACTGCCTGCTAGCTTTTTGGAAGTGTTATTGCAGAGCAACACAAACAGCACACAGACTTACTGTATAACTGCACGACTACGCGCAATGCAGGCATAGTGGGTCACACCAATTTCTCGACGCAGAGGTATAAACCAGCCTTAAGTGAATTGGGTAAACAAAATTGTGTTTGTGAATGATGTATGGGTGTTTCCCAATACTGGGTTGCAGCTAGAAGGCCATCCACTGCGTGAAACACAGGCGTTTCAAACTCAATTTAGCTGGGGGCCGCTCGAGGCCTAGTCTGGGTGAGTATGGGCCGCATCAGGTTTTCCACCAAAAAAATTATTTTTTTATTTATTATTTATTATACTATTTGTTTATTTTTCATCTTATTTTGTGTTAAATTTAAATTAAAAAGATTTGAGAATATTGGGATTTTTTTAACACAAAATAATAAGAAAAAAATAAACTAATTAGATTTACTGTTATGCTTTGCTTTTGTTACAGGGTAAAAAGCAACACTGTGTTGTTGTCATTGGTTTTGACAACTTTTACATCATCTAGAAATATATGTAATGTTTATTGTGTGAGGCAATACAGATATTATTTAGGCAGGCCGCTATTTCTACTATTTCTAATACCGGAAAGCAAAACACGAATATTTCCCGGAACAGAATCCGGCTCAATTTAAGCACTGATTTATATACATTTATCTCCGTATAATAAACTCTTTTGAAGTGTTGTGAATTAAGCGCATTGGGATGAATTCCCGCGTGTGCCCAATAGAAACTAGGCAGCTAGCAGGCACTGAAGAAAACACTCGCTGCTGTAACTTTCAGTCATTAAGAAATGTTTCTCTGTCTGCTTCAATCCGATGTCCTGCTTCCGAGAGCCATATACCCCACCGTGATTGGTAGGTTCATTCAGCTCCACACACAACACTCTAAAGTGCCATATATATCAATCTCATTTGCCCCGCGGACCCCGAGTTTGAGACCCCTGGTATAACATATGCTGGAACAGTTGGTGGTTCATTCTGCCGTGGTGACCTCTGAAATAGAGACTAAGCTGAAGGAAAATGAATTAATTAAAGGTTTTTAATAAACTGATCAGGATATTACATTGACTCAGATTCAATATGCAAATAATACTGTTGGTCATTTGTTAAATGTAAATCATGTAACATTACAGTGCCTGTTTCTGAACATATTCTTAAATTCTGGTTCTCATAACTAGGCTGAGTTGAATATTAAGGGAAATTTTTCATTATGAATGCCAAACATACTACATCAAACTATTTCATTTTAAGAGCGCACAATTTTTCTCTCTCTCATGTCTCTTTCAATGAAGAAACTCATATCTCATGTTTTTTCCCCCGTGCAGTCTCTCATCTTCCTGGGATGTGTAGCAGCGGCTGGGCTCGGTGTGAACCTGCTGTGTTTGGCCATATACCTGAGCTGCCTGTGCTGCTGTCGGAAAGATGAGGAGGAAGAGGAAAGTAAGAAATCCAACTCTTGCTGTGTGACTTGGGCTGCTGTTGCTGCCGGGCTCATCTGCTGGTACGTACCACCCACCGTTCACATGCTGAGAGGATAAACCTGCTCAAGATGCAGACAGCATAGTTAAGCAGTCAAGCGTGTGTGTGTGAGTTAAAATTGTGAGAATGATGTGGTTACATTTTCATTGTGGGTGTCACTGGTGTCTGGCATTGAGGAGAACTCCACACTTTAGGATTTGATGTTTGGAAATTTTACTTTTTGATTCATTGAAATGGGATTATGCTTTTGTCACATTAGCCGTTTACACACACACACACACACACACACACACACACACACGTTTGTTTTTGTGAAAAGTGGGTACATTACATAGGTTTCCATTCATTTGACCACTGACCAAACTGTATATTAAATTGCCCTCGGCCCACCCTACACTCTAAAAAAAAAGGTTCTTCAGTGGTTCTTCAGAAGTTCTTTGCGATATTTGAGGTGCTATTTAGCACTTTTACTGTGTAAAGAACCTTTAAAGCACCATAAAGGTTCCTCAGTGGTTCTTCAGTGGTTCTTTAAGGTGGTCAGGGTGCTATATAGCACTTTTACTGTGTAAAGAACATTTAAAGCACCATAAAGGTTTTTCAGTGGTTCTTTGGGGTGTTAAAAGTGCTATATAGCACCAATACTTCTGGTAAGCACTTGTTCTTATAGCTAATTCTCATAACTCTTATGCCGTTTTTATTTGCGGAAAGGGTAAAGTAACATTATGAGCACCTTAAAATATAGGTGCTTTATAGCACCATTTGACAAAAGTACTATATAGCACCTATTTTTTTAAGGTGCTGTATAGCACCAAAAAAGGTTCCCCCCTCGTTACGACCAAAGAACCAGTTTTGGTGCTATTTAGCACCTTTTTTTTTAGAGTGTACCCCTAAACCCAACCATCACAGGAGACTGTGTGCAGCTTTGCTCTCTGATTAAACTCATTCTGTGGGGTTTATAGGCTTTTTGAGAAATGAGGACGTCACCAATGTCCTCGTATTTCACCTCCTTTTTGTAATACCTCTGTCATACCTGTGTCATTATACAGATTTGTGTCCTGACATGTCACCAAAACACGTATACACACACTAGGGCTTGCATAGACTAGTCGACTAGTCGAGCGATCGACTACTTCAACCACTAGTCGGCGCTCTCAGAAACAATCGACTACTCGAGCGTGCATTTATAAATGACATCAAAACGACAAACGTACTCAACAAACACCATGATCCAAGGTTAAAGCTTCCAACTACAACTGAGGATTAAATTCAAGAATATTTACATTATCAACATCAACATTAACACCACAGGGAATCCTCTCGAATGGTAGTTATGTAATGAACATCGGTTTCCTCTACTATCCAAGCTAGCGAAAGCACGAAGTCAGATGAGTAAGATTCTATTCCTTATTTCTGTAGAAAACAGGGTAAATATAAAATGAATAAAATGCAAGATGCGCTTTTTATTCAGAATTGCTTTGCTGTTTTTTTTTTATTTTTTTATTTTAAATATAAAATACATTTTCTCATACATTATGTATGTGTGTTAAAATATCATGCTGTCATTTGTTTGTTTACCCTGTCTACGAATATTTTATTTATTATTTTAATATATATATACGCCACGGTGGCGTAGTGAGTAGCACGTTCGCCTCACAGCAAGAAGGTCGCTGGTTCGATCCCCGGCTAGGCCAGTTGGCATTTCTGTGTGGAGTTTGCATGTTCTCCCCGTGGTTGCGTGGGTTTCCTCCGGGTGCTCCGGTTTCCCCCACAGTCCAAAGACATGCGGTACAGGTGAATTGGGTAAGCTAAATTGTCCGTAGTGTATGTGTGTGAATGAGAATGTATGAATGTGTTTCCCAGAGATGGGTTGTGGCTGGAAGGGCATCCGCGGCGTAAAACAAATGCTGGATAAGTTGGTGGTTCAATCCGCTGTGGCGACCCCGGATTAATAAAGGGACTAAGCCGAAAAGAAAATGAATGAATGAATGAATATATATTTTTTATTTATTTAAATAATTTACTTATAAATAGTTTATTTATTATTTATTTTCCGTTTCGCTTTATAGGCTATTAACACTTGTTGAACTATTTCTTTTTTTAACCAAAATAATTTTCATTCCTGTTATCAATGCTGGAAACTTAAATATTAGAGTTTTTTTTTTTTTTTTTTTTAATCAGACTACTTGTTGTGTAACATACTTGCGCACACATGGTCTTTTCATAATCTTCAGGCCGGTTGAAGTAGGCTAATATATTCGTTCATTTTGCTATTTTAATAACTTTTTAAACGTAGCAGATATTAAATGATTGAATGAGATTTAGCCTAGCGCAGAACAATATTATTAATCTTTTGATTAGTTTTATGAATACTGCTTTATGAATATAGTTTTCAAGACGCATTTTAGGCTTCGGGTGTGGCTACTTTTATTTTCTATAGCCTACACTAAGTGCATCATTAAAACGTAATAATTATATAATAAATAAACGTAACAGCTTTTTTCTTTTTTTTTCTTAGTGGTATTAATATTATTTAGATATTTTCAATTTCAGCTTTTTATTTATGCATTATTAATTTAGGCTATTTAGTTTTTTGCGGGTCAGCCGTATTGTTGACGAGAACTATTTTTGTCTTTCTCAACTGGTTTAAGTAATTAAGTTTCACTTAGTTCTTACTGCTGAAAACATGTTAAATGATAAAGTTACTTTAATAGCTTATTAAAGCATTAGCCTACAGGATGAACACAAGTTCGCCTTGCATATACAGGTAGCTTATGACGCAGGTGTTAAATGACAATGTTGCGTGCAGCTTTTTATTTTTATATTACTTTGTAACTTAAAGTAATGTAAAGTTTTGTCTATTTATGTCAGGCCTATGAAATCGATGCATTCGGCTATGAATTAATAAAACGTGTATTGAGGAGGATTTATTTGTGTCTTTTTAACTAGTAGCGCAAAATACGGGTAGTCGAGTAACTCCAGGATTGTTTTGAAAAATTAAAATTTAGTCACTATTTACTCTTAAAGTGGTTCAAAACCTTGATGAATTTTTTTTTTTTTTTTTTTTTCCCTGACAAACTCAAAAGATGATACAATCCATCTGATACAAACTGATACAAAACCAATGGCATCGTTAACATGAATCTCTTAGGTTTAATGCTGCTTTTGAAGCCGTGAAAGACTTGCAATTATGATCAAGGTTGTTACGTTTCTGATGCACACAGATGTATTTAACCCAATCATAATGTACTTTGTCAGCGGACCAATCAGAGCACTTTTCCCTTTCCAGAAGGAGGAGCTTTTATTGACAAAACAGAACTCAAAACAAACTGATCCTTCAGTTAATGTGAACAATAAAGTGTTTTTTGAAGGTTAACCTATTTTAGTATGCCAGTCATCAAAATAATAGGATGGAATAATGGAACAGAATCATAAGACCTCCTTGAGATTTCATTAAGAAGGTCTTTGTTGTCATCTGTAGTACAGTTTTCAATGTTATATTGAGTGATGGGAAAACTACCAAAATCCCCTTTGGCAAATTAGATCAAAACTTGGGAATGTCATATTTTTCTCATTATGTCCCCACCTTATTTTGATTCTTCCCATCCCTGCTGTGCATTACTATCTGCCTTTTTTCTGCTTCTCATTGTCTCACTGTGAGTTGCTTCGACCACTGATGAGGTCTTGTCTGGTTAAAGCCTAGTGTCTAGATGAACTAATCAGCCAGAGAGAGAATAAACTGCTAAACGATTTCTTGTAAGGAAATAGACATCTGAGAGCAACTGATGAGACGGATTCAAATCATGTGTCATGCGAAAATAGGCCTCATTTCTGTGTTAAATGGGTTATATCATGAGGAATCAAATTGTCCTTGATTATTTGAGGAAGGAGTTCATTCTGCTGTGAAAACATTGACGACTCAAACTCTACTTGCACTGTTTATTTCCTATAAGCAAGAATGGGTGTATTATTCATTCAATCATTCATTTTCTTTTCGGCTTAGTCCCTTTATTAATCCGAGGTCGCCACAGCGGAATGAACCGTCAACTTATCCAGCATATGTTTTGCCCAGCGGATGCCCTTCCAGCTGCAACACATGTCTTTGGACTGTGGGGGAAACACAGACATCACTAGAGAAATATTTGAAGAAATAATAAAAATTTTACAATAATATGACTTCAACTAAATATATACTCTAAAAAAATGGGCAAAATATGGGAAAACCCAACCACCAGATTAAAATTTAAACCTAACACTTGCCTTCATTTTAATTTAAATAACCCAGCAGTTTTAACAACACAGGCTCATTGTGAATTGTATTCCCTATACATTTCTGGAGATTTCTGGACAAATTGAAATATGATGGAAACATGTAGCCAGAGCTACGTATAGCTGCATTTCGTATAGCTGCATTTTAAAACGAACGCAACAGAGCTGTATGACTTCTGGCTTCTGTTTCTTTTCACTCTACTAGCTGACCGCTTGCCTCCGTTCGGACAGCTTTTTCACTGATACCAGTTTGCCCAGTAGCTCACCACGTACGTTGGCGGACTTGAGACACAGAGAGGAGTTGACCCTGACGACAGGGTTTTAGTCTGGTAAAAAATGGTTCCAGAAAGCAGGTTAAACAAAAGGCAAAAAAATAATATAAACAAGTAACTACTGGGTGAGAACATGGTAAGATCTGAAAACATGGTAAAAATCAGGCTGCCGTGAGGGCTTTTCTTTTTCTGGATTGCTTTTGAAAACACTGTCGTTTGGGTTTAGGGAAGTTTCTGCAAGAACAGCAGGCTCAAATGGCACTCGCGAGATAAATTTGAGATCTGAAAAAGCGTACACAGCTGCCTCTGGCCGATTCACGAAAACAAAAACTGCAAAAATATGTGCCTCCTGGGATGTATTTTGTGGTGTCCAGAAATGTATACCGGGGTACATAACAATAATGAGCCTGGGTTGAGTTTTAGTGTATCCCCGTCCCTTTATTATTGTTTCAGGGGTAACTAATAACTAGGCCCATACGAATCTGCGCGCGCAGAATTCCGCAGATTTTTAGCCCATCATTGATTCGCTTTATTTATTTGTGTAAATGTGTGTACATTTTATATTTATTCAGTTTTTTTTTTTTATTAATTTCAGTAATAATATTGACTAATATGTAAATATTCATTTGATTTATTTAAAGTACAGTTTGTAAAGTAATATTTAATGTCTTTTAGTTGATCTATTATCTGAGAGACTTACTTTGTTTACGAAATAAAATGGATCTAATTGGATTTGTATTGTAAACATTAAATAAAGGTTAAACATGTATTACTTTTTTATTTCATATATTAATGTTTTAGTTATGAAACTTAGGAAATCATTTCGCATAAATCCGCAGATTTTAAACAAAATTCTGCGCAAAAATAGCAAAAAATGTCTGCAGATTCCGTCTGGCTCTACTAATAACCTTAACTTTTGCAAATTTGATTGTAATGCAATAATGTGCAATTTCTGTAAAGCTGCTTTGAGACTATAATTATTGTGAAAAGTGCTAACCAAATAACCTTGTATTGAATCGAACTGAAAAATAATTTTTAAAAAACAGAAGCCCAAAATAACTTAATTTGCTGTGTTAAGATATAACAGAACATCTAGTAAAGAGCTTATCTCTTTCACTTGTTCTCTGAGGTTTCGTATACTCAGCTGTCAGGTTTATTCTTTTGCTGTATAAAGATGACGGTTCACTGGGTCACTTCGGGTAACATTGCTCAGCTCAGATCCAGTGATCAGTCCACATTCCTGTCTAAACAGCACACACCGCCGACCGGCCATTCAAACACTCCAGTTTTGTTTCAGGCCTCATTGTCCCGTCAGGTCTGAGCTGGAGGAGGGGTTGTGGGAACACTCACAGTCTGACTAGTATGTAAGACTTTAACAAGGGGTTGAATAGTTTCGGACATACCGAGACGGCCCTGTGACCCCTGCTCAGACTCAGTGCAGTTTTCTGTCTCCGTCAGCCATTAACAACAAGCAGCATTCACTTCCAAAACGCTGCAGTTCGAAGTGACCATGGCCGCTCCAAAATAGGCCCAAAACTTTACAAAAGAACTAAGAAAATAGTTCCTTTGACTTGAATGTTCAAAGACTTTTGAAGCTATATAATTGTATCATGAAGTGAAAAGTAGGCTGACAATCTTCTCTGCCGCTCCTCAATTACGTTCTCCATTTTGTGTTTTTGAAAAAGAGATATGTGATAACATAAAATTGTAGCTGTGACAAAAAGGAATATTATGCAGGGATAGCGTCTTCACACTTATTTTTAAAATTACTTTATGCAAAGTGTGATGCAAAGAAATTCAAAATTATGTGACTGTAAGTAGTTCTTAAAAATAATGAGCATTGTTACATTAGGATTATATGTACTAAATGAAACAATTGTCTTTTTATTATAAGCCATATTATACAGATATTGATCAACTCTTTGACTGCCGCCCTACCAAACGCTTGACCTAGTTTTTACTGTTTTAAATAATGACTGTTAAAGTAATTTAAAGAATGACTGTTTTAAAAAATGGTTTATACACACAGCATTTGTTGGTTTGCAATAAAAATCAAACAAACATAATCGTGTTGCACTACTACTCTTGATTTTGGTTTTATTGTAAAAACAAAAAACAAGAAATCATGTTAAATGAGAAGCTAAAATATTGTATGGCATACTTCAAAAAATAAAGGTGATTTTAGTATTCAAAAATGTTTTATTTTGAATATTCTTAAAAATAAGTTTATTTCTATAGTGCTTGCTCTTACAAATTGCTCTTACATTGTATGCATTCAAAACCTGTACTTTTACCATAAACTGACATATCAACCATTTGGTATAGGCTGATATTTTAGAAATGATGGGATGTGTTGAAAAAACTTACGACTAGCTTATGTACTAGCGACATTAGGAGTTAGGAAACACAATCCGAAGATTTATTTCTTGGTGGGGCAGTTAAAGGTCAAAGGTAAGTTATCTTTTTTGCGTATTGCTTTTTAAAAAATGTATTATTGTTTACAACAACATGCACCTATACAATACAGTATTCCCATTATATGTTCACAATGCATTATATACTCACTACACATATTTGAAGTGGATCAAAACGTTTCATCAATGTTGTCCTAAAAATATTCAACAGCACTCATTCTTGTCTTAGGACAACTATGAAACTTTTTTTTTTGTTTTATCCACTTCAAATTTTCACTACTAGTGCATACAGTGTATATATACCAGGGATCACCAAACTTGTTCCCGGAGGTCCGGTGTCCTGCAGATTTTAGCTCCAACCCTAATCAAACACACCTGAACAAGCTAATCAAGCTCTCACTAGGTATACTTGAAACATCCAGGCAGGTGTTTTCAGACAAGTTGGAGCTAAACCCTGCAGGACACCGGACCTCCAGGACCGAGATAGGTGATCCCTGATATAGACAGTCAGACAGACAGACAGACAGACAGACAGACAGACAGACAGACAGACAGACAGACAGATAGATAGATAGATAGATTTGTGTTCAGACAACATTAATAAATTGTGTGGAACCCTGCATTTTTTAACAGTGTAGATATTACTATATTTGTAGAAATTAATAATTTATATTATGATAGATGGAAAACATAGTTAGCGGTTCATTCCACTATGGTGACCCCTGACTAATGAGGGGACTAAGCCAAAGGAAAGTGAAGGAAATGGAAAACATTGTTAACCTGAATAAAAGATCCAGTTTTTTAAAGATTGTTTTTAAAACTTGACAGTCAAAAGTCTCCTTTTTTGTATGCAATAATACACCTTGAGCATGAGTAAATAATGACAAGTTATAATAAAAAACTATATCATTTAATAAACTATACAGTCAGTTTTAGTGTCATTTTTCATGAAATGGTCAGCAAAATGGGTCTTTTTTTCACACAGCCAGAGTCACAGAGCTTTGAGGTCCTCACTCTTGCGACCTTTCTTACAGGAAGTAGCTGTTATTTTGACACGCTAATAGCAGAAGGGGAGTTATCTAATCTAACTCGGCTCTGCAGTCTCTTTATTCCAGCTGTTACATCATCTCAGCACTGCTGGAGAAATGCTGAGCCCTAAAGTGCTCAATTGAATTACTCTGTGTTGTGTATGAGTCTCTCTCTCTCTGTGTGTGTGTTTATGAGGGCACCATCCTCTCTCTTAATCCCATGACACTCATTTGGGTTGATATTATTAAGTTAGCATTACTGTTGCCGGTATTCTGAAAGCCTCTGTGGTGAAACAGAGCCCACTGTTGGGTTAAATACAGTTGGAATTTAGTCTGAATGTCACAGCTAAGCAGGAAATCTATCTATCTATCTATCTATCTATCTTTCTGTCTGTCTGTCTGTCTGTCTGTCTGTCTGTCTGTCTGTCTTACGGTCTGTCTGTCGGTCGGTCTGTCTGTTGGTCTCTCTATCTATCGGTCTGTCTGTCTGTCTGTCTGTCTGTCGGTCTTTCTGTCGGTCTGTCTGTCTGTCTGTCTGTCTGTCTGTCTGTCTGTCGGTCTTTCTGTCGGTCTGTCTGTCTGTCTGTCTGTCTGTCTGCCTGTCTGTCTTACGGTCTGTCTGTCTGTCTGTCGGTCTGTCTGTCTGTCTGTCTGTCTGTCTATCTATCTATCTGTGTCTGTCTGTCTGTCTGTCTGTCTGTCTTACAATCTATCTATCTATCTATCTGTCTTTCTATCTGTCTTTCTGTCTGTCTGTCTGTCTGTCTGTCTGTCTGTCTGTCTATCTATCTATCTATCTGTCTGTCTGTCTGTCTGTCTGTCTGTCTGACAATCTATCTATCTATCTATATATCTATCTATCTGTCTGTCTGTCATTACAATTTTTACAGTGCATGTTTTCACATCATAATGCATGTTCAGATTTTATTTTGCCAACAAGCTTACTGTATATCATGGATATTCAATATATCAGTCTTAATACATCTACTTAAATATGAGCTGAGTTATGTCATGCATTAACAGTGTCGCCTTTCTGACAATGGTTGTGTCATAAAATGTTATCCTTCACTAAAGAGGGCTGACTTTTCTGTTTAAAGTGATGGAAACTTTAAACACTTACAGTGTAACCTCACCTTCTATTATTGATGTGGTCTTGCTAAAATTGGTAGCATGTCTCAGCAAGGCTGACAGCATCTACATTAAATGTTAATGAGGGTTGTAGCAGAAGTGTTTCTGCAGTGGCCAGAGTTACTTGGTCGACTGGGTGAAGAGGTGGAGAAGATAGATATGCACATTTATTATAAAACCTTTCAGTCTTTTTTATGGATTCAAATCAATGTTACATCTCAATGAGAGTCTCAGGTCATGCAGTGTAACTTAATGACTCTCTTTAGGTGTCCTATATCTAGCTCAGATGAGGTGAAGGGAATAAGAGTACTGGTTAATTCACTAATACATTTGGATTTAACTGCTTGACCAAAGTACAAGTTTTTAAATATCATTAAGTAGTCTTGCTTGCTGTCGTGTGAGCTCTTTACCCAACAATGAAAAAGTATATTCAAGATCTTTTTGGGTGAAATCCATCGCCAGTGTGCAGCATCCACCTGAGTTACGCAATGGCAGCCATATTACACCAGACCGCATACCACACACCAGCTGATTAGTGGAGAGGAGACAGAGTGATGAAGCCAATTTTGATATGTTTAGGAGGCCATGATGGACAGAGGCTAGTGGGCAAATTTGTTCAGAATGCTGAGGTTAAGCCCCAACACTTTTTCTAAGGACATCTTGGGATTTTTAATAACCACAAAGATTCAGGATCTTGATTTAACATCTCATCCTAATGAACGCGCTCACTCAGTAGTATAGAGTCCCCATCAATATACTGGGGCGTTAGAACTCACACAGATCGCAGGTTGAGCACCCCTGCTAGTGTCACTAACACCACTTCCGGCAGCAACCTAGCTTTCCTATGTGGTCTCCCATCCATTGACCAGGCACAGCTCTGCTTAGCTTCAGCGGGCAACCATGTGAGAGTATTTATTTTTTCATGTTTATTTATGCTTTGAATTGCGTTATGGGACCTTCAAAAAAGGTTTTGTACCATAATTTGAAGTGCTATATTGTGAATGTACAACACCAACCCTGACAATATAGCACTTCAAATTATGGTACAAAACCTTCGAATAAACTGCCAGTACTTTTATTGCTATTTTACTTTATATTATGTATTATACATTATAAATAAATGTCACCTTGTTAAACTACACTCAAAAAAGATAACTAATTGGATGAACTCAATTTAATTGAGGGCAGGATTTCCATCCATTTGTTTAGCACCAACTTATTTTTTTTTTTTTACAATTAAATGCAATTGAGTTGGTCCAACGGGATTTTATTAAATGAAAGTTTAAATACATTTGTATTTTTATTTAACTTAAACTCAAAGGTCTGATAATATCATATGTGTCTATTATGTGTTGTACAGTCTCTTTGTTTTGAAGTTATTCTAAATGAACTAAAGGAGACATGTTTAGCATATTTCATGAGTTACATATACAGCTGATTGAGACTGATCTCAGAACTCATTTTAGGACACTTTTTGCTAATTTAGCTGCCAACATCCGAAACATGGGTGCTTCTGCAAGGTGGTAATCTCAAAACTCAAAGCATTACATTAAACTCTTCAAAAAATTTTAACTAAAGTGAAGATTAAACTTTACCAAGTCTTTCTGTTAACTTTAAACACCAATTAAAGATTACTTTTGTTATCAACATTTCATTCTCTTAATTCAATCCCACGCAAAGCATGCTAGGAACTACAAATCCCCTAACCAGGTAGTTGGACCAACACAATTCCTTCAGGTGGTCCAACATAAAATACTTAAGTTAACTTAATGGTTTACAAATTTAAGTGGGCTAGGCATAAAAAAATAAATTAGCCAAATAAATTACAAGAATTGTGTTGTTTCAGCTCATTTTAAACAGGTAATTTAAACAAGCAGCAGTAATCTTTTTTTTTTTTTAGTGTAGAGTTGAATTTTTTACATCAAAAGTCGACTGAGCAGAGATCAAGCTCCCAAAATACAATTCACAAACGAAAATAAACGGAAAACACTTCACTTGAATCAATTAAAACTGTATTTATTACAGTGTAGTACAAGTATAGTAACCTTTTTTGGCACATTGATTACTGTTTTTAGAACCACATTTGTAATACCAATGCCATTTTATATGGGTTTGGGTTATCAAAACCATGGTTGATTTGTGGTTAGCATGGTTTAACTACAACAACCATAGTTGATTATTTTTGTTTGCTGTTAAACCATGGTTCATTTCAATCTTAACAGAAGGGAAACAGCTGTAGAGCCTCCAATACTAGTATTCTGTGCTGGTGAAACTGGCCCTGGTTGCAGATGCTGCATTCTGGGATGCCACTCTAGATGTAGAGTGTCATATCGACTGCACAATGGGAAATTCTTTCTCTTATTTTCACCATTATGTTGCTGAATGACACAAGTTATGCAATGGGTTCTTTGGTGTTTAGATGTTCTGGTAGTCTACTGTTTTAGTTGCCATGGTTGCCCCGCATTCAGATGAACTGCTCTTTTTTAGGAGTCCCTTAGATCCCAGCATGAAGAGCAGATGATTTAAGAAATAAAATTATATCAATTGATCCATAAACAATTAGGTAATGCTACTGTTTAACCAAAGAAAGAATTCTGATACTGAACTGCATGAAATGAGTCAGTAATTTTCATTTTCACTTCCTGCACAGATTTATGTAGGATTGAGATTTGCACGCTAGTCTTTGGTGTTCATTGGTTGTTGTCAAATAACATTATCGTTGACCCTCAAACACTTTAGTTGTAGCTGAGGCCTGGAAGATTTTCTTGTATATTGGTGACATATGGAACTGACACTGTTTGTTGTGCTTTTAAAGGATAATCCTCTTTTCAGGCACTATCAGAGGATGAAGACTCAGGCTGTTAAGGTAAAATTAATGCCATCTTTGGTATCACTTAGCTGAGGAAAAACAGACATTCAGATATTGTGGTGGAAATGAAATTCCCATTATGTGGTGTGAACGGTAAACCAATGACAATAGACCCTGCCATCTGACCAATTAGAGCAGAACTGACTCTTGGAAGGCGGGGCTTAGAGATATACCCAATCACACAACAAGCTGTTTCAGACGTTACGAGAAAGAAGTTGATGCTGCATATTTGAAAAACTTACTGCTAAACCTTTTGTACTCACAGCATGTTTTATTAGTTTGTTCTTAGTTAAATCGTGTGAAAAAAAACTTTTATTCAGTTAAAGGTATAGTTTGCCCAAAAGGGAAAATTGCTAAATATGGAGAAAAAAAATAGCCCAAGAAACTGAAATGAAATGAAATTAAAAATATAAAATAAAAATGAAATAAATTAAGCATAAAATATATAGATTTTTTTTTCAGTTAAAGGGAATGATTCACTCAAAAGTGAAAATTGCAAAATATGGAAAAAACAGCCCAAGATGATTAAATTAAATTAAACTAAATTCAAATAAATTCACTTCAAATAAATTCAAATAAATTAACTTTATTTAATAAAATATAAAAATATGAAATAAAATATAAAATAAAAAGTAAAAATAAAATAAATAAAATAAAATATAAAATAAAATTCAGTTGTAAGGGATAGTTCACCCAAAAGTGAAAAATTCAAAATTTATGGGAAATTAAATTAAATTAAATTAAATTAAATTAAAAAATAAGATTAAAAATGAAATATTCATTCATTCATTTTCTTTTATTCACACGAACACGGTTAGAACATGCAAACTCCACACATGCCAACATCTATATAATATACATGTTTTATTATTATTTTCATATGATACTCAAATGCCAGTATTATACTCCATTTGATCTGATATAAAAATGACAACCAATTACTGTCAGGTGTAGTCGTTTTTATTGCTAAAGATGAAACAGGAAGTTATGGCCTACAGTTTGAGGGTCAGTGACCAATATGTTGTTCATCAGTCAATTTCTAATGAATCATGCAGGACCAAGATGGCTTGACAGATGGTTGCAGCTTCAGCAAACAATCCTGCCCACCCTCTTACAAAGCAATGTGCGGCTCTTGTTGTATTGAAGCTGTGTGGTGGCACGAACAAAGAACCCAACGCCTGAATAAACCAGCACAAATCTGTTCTGACCAAACGCTGCCCCCCACAGGGGAGGAGACGTATGAGAATCGGCTCAAATTAAATTCAGTGAAAGATGCTTCATTTCACAGACACAAACACCACACACTCACACTCAAATTAAAGTGAATGCAACTTTTATTTATTTGTTTTGTCTGTGAGTGGCTGATGTAAGGTACAGCTCTGTTGTACTTTTAATCCCGTACTTGAACTAGCATAGCTTTGTTCTCATTCTTTCTGCTCTCCATGCAGTTGATAAAAGCACTAGCGCTATTTTTGCCATTATTTATGAGCCTGCTTTCGGGCCTGGTTTTTGAGGCCAGAGTAGAGCTTTTTTGGTGCTGCTTGTGACCATTTAAAGGCAGAACGTCTTAAGGCCCTGCTGGTCTCTTACAGCATTAGTGCTATGGTTCTATTTTGAGGACTCTTAACTTATTATCCCAGCTGTTACTTTAACTTTAACTGCCCATGTGGCGTTCTTGCATTTATTGGGTGGACATTGCAACTTCTAATACTTTTTTGAAGCAGTGTGTGTTTGTGTGTGTGTGTGTGTGTTTTTGTGTTTGTGTGTGTGTTATTGACATTGTCATTCATTCATTCATTTTCTTTTTGGTTATTCCCTTTATGAATCAGGGGTCGCCAAAGTGGAATGAACCGCCAACTTATCCAGCATATGCTTTACGCAGTGGATGCCTTTCCAGCCATAACCCAACACTGGGAAACACCCATATACTCTCATTCACTCACATACAATGCAGGCAATTTAGCTTACTCAATTCACCTATTCACCTTATCCTCCGTGTACGCGGGCACAGCCATTTGAATCATTTTGGCTCGAGACTTCCAGTCTAATTCCGTTCATTTTAGACTCTAAAGCTTGATTTTGCTGCTTGATGTTGCAAACTAATATTTTCTCATTATATGTTCCTACTTAGCCTGTATAGTCATGCAAACACTTGCAAGTAGTTGATCGTTTTCTGCTGTTTATTACTCGTAGTCATTGCAAACAATCTCAAAAATGAGCACACTTTTACATTGATGAATAAGGTCAATACCGCATGTCTTTGGACTTGTGGGGGTAACCAGTGCACATTGAGGAAACCCATGCGACCACGGGGAGAACATGCAAACTCCGCACAGAAATGCCAACTGATCCAGCCGAGGCTCAGAACAGCGACCTTCTTGCTGTGAGGCGATCGTGCTACCCACTGTGCCACGATGACACTACTGACATACATAGAGTGGAGGAACTATGACGTCAATTTGTATGTTAAAACCCAGAAGTGAGTTAGCATTTTAGCAGTTTCTGTCCCCTCATCCCGAAGTCAATGGGTTTTTTGAATGGGATTTTGGTTAAATAGCTTAAATTAGGTTCGTGGCTAACACAACCTCAAGATACTTTCACATTTTATTCTACGACATAAAATACATTAGTTACATCACACTCTTGATTTTTTTATTTATTTATTTATTTATTTATTATGCTTCTTTAAAAAGACGGTTGCTATTAAGTTGCTAAACGAGACTACAAGCAGTGTTGGAGACATTATATGTCATCGAGCTGAATGAACATTTGAGTATTTTCATAAATAATATTTTAGATTTTGTAGTATTTTTCTAATTGGGAATTAATATTAATGCCTTTCACTTGTTGAGACCATCATGACAGATTAATTTGCTGATCATTTATTGTAATTAAACAATATTATGGGGATACTGCTTACCATAGTGCAGCATGTCTCTTTCCTGCTCTCAGTAATGCATATGTGTGAATAAATTCATAAAAATACCTAAATATTAACTGTCATTTTAACATGATCAATTGATTTTTATTTATTTTTTCCGTTGTTGTTTTTAATCTGAATGCATTTAACTCTATCATAACTGCAGTATTTACACTGCAGTATTTTTATAGCATATGTGACTGTATGGGTTGCTTTTCGCTGTACTTGCGATACTTGTGACAAAAACAATACTGAATGTAGTTCTCTGTCCATGAAGGAATTTGCAGGCATTTGATAGGCCTGCCAATCATACCTCCTCAAGGTAAGTGGGCTGTATGCACGCGCAATACACTTATTTAAATAAGTCTCATGATAATACTATGTAGAAACATAGTGTTTT
Source organism: Danio albolineatus (assembly GCA_903798035.1). NCBI lineage: Eukaryota > Metazoa > Chordata > Actinopteri > Cypriniformes > Danionidae > Danio > Danio albolineatus. The sequence continues at coordinate 1,158,048 of CAIGQQ010007205.1, read as the reverse complement.
AAAGCTTTTACAACAACCATAAAGCAAAACAAATGTATTTCCCACTGTCCAAAAAACCTATCCAAAAGGTGCGTAGGACTATATACAGATGTGTTTTTATTTTGCGTATTTGTAATATACGTATTTATAATATATAGCGTAGATTATAGTATAATAAACCTAGAGATTAAGCCTTTGTCATGGACCATATTTCTAAAAATAAGCTTGAAAACTTATCGTTGGCAGGGTGGTGCTGACGTAACAAGTGTGCGCCTAGAAGTCAGTGTTGTCCGTTTATAGCCTAATGTTAGCTTTTCAGTTCTTGCGTTTCCATATAAGATCCAAAAGTGCTGAAAAGTGATATTTTCACATGAGGATTATCCAGTTGGACAGAGCGTGTAAGTGTAATGAACTGTGTTTGAACACAGAGCTTATTATTTGCAATCTTTAAAAAGCCTATGTGAAAATCCTATGGGAATTTTATTGAGGGAAGCGGTTTTATAGTTTTATGCTAGCAGCCGATTGACCTACAAAGTGACGTCAAAGTTCCTCCACTCTATGTTAAGGCTCAGGTAAGAATCATTAGGGTTTTAATTTATAATGGGCTTGTTGCTGTTTTCTAACATAGTCTGTCAACACCTGTGAGTCAAGACATTCCCTGTACAGCCTATAGAGAGTAGAGACACAACCCTGATGCATGTTTAAATTCACAATTAACAACTACTTCTTCACATACAGTTTTTGTAAATGTGGTTGTCACTATACTTGCATTTTGCAGGAGTTCGTTTGGTTGTTGAATGTTGTTGGCATTTTTATAAATTGTAAATAAGGACGCTGGCATCTTTCTGTTTCTCTCTCCCCTCCTGAAAGCATTTTATTTCTTCGATTTTATTTTTTTCTCATGCACTTTTTCAATCGGAGATAGATCAGGAGAATAATGCAGTTTGGCTAGAGGCCTCCAGCTAATGAGAATTCACTCTTCCAATCATTTTAATAAAGTCCCCAGTTGCAGACCGCTGTCATTCTCCTGTTTGTTGTTTGTTGCACGTGGCCTCAGGGCGCTGTGCATTCTTTATGTGTTTGTGTTTGTTATGGTGTGTCTTTATCACTCTCCGTTCACTCCAAAGGCAGGAAACTTTGGGGGATTCATTATGCTTTCCCAGGAGTCCCATACTGCCAGTCTGATCTGAAATCAGTTTCTAATTTTTTTAGCTGACACAGGACTGAGAATGGAGTTTGTCTTTCATTATTGTGCTCATTATGGCACCAAATGTCAAATTCAAGTTTAAGGGTGTGTTCACACTTGACAGGTTTGGTTCAATTAAAACAAACTCTGGTGCGATTGTTCTATTATTTTGGGTTATGTGAATAAGTGTGAGGGCTGTCATTCAAACCTTGGTTGAATGAGATCGTGGAAAAGATTGGTCACAGTCTGCTTCTGCATCTGGCCATCTAAACCAGGGGTGTCAAACTGTCAACCCTACTTTAACACACTTACCTGTAGCTTTCAAACAAGCCTGAAGGACTCAATTATCAGGAGTGGTTAATGAGGGTTGGAACTAAACTGTGCAGGGTTGCGGCCCTCCTGGAACTGAGTTTGACACCTGTGATCTAAACAAACCCAAAACAGGACATGATGTCATAATACATACCTGCTTTTTGATGTTGCTGATCACAGTTCAATACAGGCATCAGAACTGTATATGTTTGTCTGTGTGTGACAGAGATTTATGACATTCTGTGATTCCTTTATAGCCCGTTTCCACTGAGTAGTATGTTATGGTAAGGTTCAGTATGGGTTTCCTTTATCAGGCTTGTGTATCTCCACTTCGTGGTGTACGACAGAAAGTTGCAGTCGATGTCATTCTTGCTCTACACTCTAAAAAAAAAGGTGCTAAATAGCACCAAAACTGGTTCTTTGGTCGTAACGAGGGGGGAACCTTTTTTGGTGCTATACAACACCTTAAAAAAATAGGTGCTATATAGTACTTTTGTCAAATGGTGCTATATAGCACCTATATTTTAAGGTGCTCTTAATGTTACTTTACCCTTTGCGCAAATAAAACTGGCATAAGAGTTATGAGAATTAGCTATAAGAACAAGTGCTTACCAGTAGTAGTGGTGCTATATAGCACTTTAAACCACCCAAAGAACCACTGAAATACCTTTATGGTGCTTTAAAGGTTCTTTATACAGTAAAAGTGCTATATAGCACCATAACCACCTTAAAGAACCACTGAAGAACCTTTATGGTGCTTTAAAGGTTCTTTACACAGTAAAAGTGCTAAATAGCACCTCAAATACCGTAAAGAACTACTGAAGAACCACTGAAGAACTTTTTTTTTTTTAGAGTGTAGTAAATGTCAAAGTAAAGCTGTATGGTTCGTTCACTTATCATACAACAAAACAGATGCTTTATACACACAAATACTTATGTATAAATGTTCATTACTAACCTTTCAATGAACATGATTTGATTATAACTGCAGATCATTGAGAGCCTATACCGTAACATCAGCAATTATATTAAATAAATAAATGCAACACATATGAACACAAGCCACTTAAAGTCTCCCGATATGTTACTAATTACAGAAAAACTACACACAGCATACCTTTAGTTCTTGAAAAACAACATACAACATCTAGCCCACAGTCAGTGGATGGGAGTCAGGGGGTAGCTGGGGCCCCTTATAGTTTATCTGGAGGCCCCATAACGCCGTGGGCCCTCTGAATCGTCCCAAAAATTTGCCCCTAAAAGCGCACCGTACCGTACCGTATCATGCTGTAACACTCAGTGAAAACAGGCCATTTGTACAATTTATAAGCACTTTACAAATTTACAACTAAAAAACATTTAGGTCCACACAACATGCTTGTTTAGCCTAGATCAAAGTATATATGTTAAAGTATAAATTCTGTGCAGAATTTGTCTGTGAGTAATTCCAGCATTATGGATGTAACGTTTGCAGTAAAAACTCAAAACATAAATTCACATAGAAAGTATATGTTAACACTATATTGAAACATCTGTTTATATTTTCCAAAACGCCTAACCGGGATATGGGATCAGAAAAATAATAATCTGTAAACATTTTTTATATTTTAAATGAGTGAAATAAACATGCGATATGGATGTAACAAAAAAAGTCTGTGAGTTCACAGTATTCAACATACTTTGAAGAAACTCTTTGAATTAAACTTCACAACCCAACAGAAATTATGATAATCAAAATGATAACAGTCGGCTCACTGTAGAACAAAAATCGTGGATTTTATTTTATTTGACATTTTTACAATTAAAAAGCTTTTTTATGGATGTGACACTTTTCTGTTATGGATGTGACATATGTGAAGTTGCCATTTGTGTGAATTTGGTAAATCAAATATAATAGTTTGAAACACTTACACAGACATTTTTGAGCATTTTTTAAGTACTGTAAAATACTTGCTTACACAAAAATTTTTGAAAAATTTAGTTTCTGATGAACGTAATTTTTTTTTTTTTATGGAATTGCTCCTATATCCTTGTGCTAAACATGTATTAAAAATTTCAGGAGAAAACAATGTCATGTTTTATACAACTTCATATATGCAGATGCTCATTAAGAGTAATACAAAATCTCTAACATTAGAAGCAACTGTAGATCTGATTTCCATATGTATGCACATTGTAAATTAGACAATATATACAATATAAAGTTGTATATTAGCTTTATATTGTATAAATAGTTATTATACAATATAAATAATAACTATTAGAGTTATTAAAATTATTAGAAAGTTATTAGAAATTAGCTCTTGAAAAGTTATTAGAAATTAGCTCTTGAAACTATTATTAGAAAGTTATTAGAAGTTAGCTATTAGAAATGTATTAGTTATTAGATATTAGCTCTTGAAACTATTATGTTTAACAATTTGCTGAAGAAAATCTTCTCTCTAATAACCCTCACATAGAAGGGCTAATAATTTAGCCTTCAACTGTATTTGGTTAGTTTCATCTGCAAAACTGTTCCTAACAAAAGCCACTTTTTTTTGTTTATTTGTTTGTTTTGTGTCTTTAGGTTTGTTCTAGAAATGACTCTTAATGAGTTATGATTAAATGCATAGTTTTCTTATTTCATTCTATTCAATTCATCTTTGTTTCTATAGTGCTTCTACAGTGTAGATTGTGTCAAAGCAGCTTAATATAGACGTTCTAGTAAACTGAAACAATCTAGTAAAGATGAAGTTCAGTTTAGTTCAGTTCAGTGTGGTTTATTTTTCACTGCTGAAGTCTAAACACTGAAGAGCAAATCCATCGATGCCCAGCTCCACAAGTCCCAAACCGAGCACGCCTGTGGCGACAGTGGCAAGGAACAAACTTTACCAATCGACGAAAAAAACCTTGAGTGAAATCAGGCTCTTTATACCTGACTAAATGTCCAACGAGAACTTGAACCGCAAGTGCCAACACACCCTAACATAAAAGAGGCTCGGTTAGCATTAAGCTTTAAAGGCCAGCTTATATTAACAATGCAGTGCAGGAAATGACTTCACTTCCTGTGCGCTATTATTGACCTCATAGGTTCTCTTGGGGCTAATGAGCCAAATAAGTCAGAACGAGGATGAGACTGGCGGTTTTGATGACATCACTCTCTTTCTATGTGAGATGCTCCCTGTTCCCTGGTGGCTTTGTGAGATTGAGCTCTTGTGCTAATATTTTCGGTTTCATGCCAAAGCCTCATTAACTTGCTTCTCTGATGTTGTAGATGGCCCACTCAGTCAGGCTTTCTCACATTCAGACCATTGTTTCATCTTGAATAGCTGTGTAGTGAGATAGATGGTTTGGAGTTTGTTGTTTGTAGTGAAACGTCACGAGTATATTTTCACCAGTGCAATATTACTGGGTATCTCAGTGGATGCTTTTAATATGAAACTCAAACAGTGGCTGTCCAGAACTTTGTTTTATGATAGTAGGATGGTTAGTTGCCAGTTGTTTAATGGCTCAAAGTTTTTATGACGTTCTTGTATCCAGATATGCACTCCTCTTTCAATGTAAGTTAATGAGACTTTCTGCATATGCAAATGTGGAGTAACTTACAGTATTAGTAAATGGCATTTATTATAACGGTCTTGTATCCAGATATACACTCCTCTTTCAATGTAAGTTAATGAGACTTTCTGCAT
>CAIGQQ010007205.1:1128983-1143855 GCA_903798035.1 Danio albolineatus | reverse complement strand
CATCCATCCATTTTGTCTTTACCACTCTATCATTCTATTATTCCATCTGTCCATCCGTCCGTCCATCCATCCATCCATTTTGCCTTTACCACTCTATCATTCTATTAATCAATGCATGCATGCATGCATCCATCCATCCATCCATCCTTTGTCTTTACCACGCTGTCACTGTCTTAATCCATTCATGCATGCATCCATCCATCCATTTTGTCTTTACCACTCTAACATTCTATTATTCTGTCCGTCCGTCTGTCCGTCATATTTTTTTAACTGATCGTCTTTTACCATCTATCATTCTGTCTCTCATTCTAATATTCTATTTATCATGCTTTAATTCTTCCATCCTGTCATTGTAAAGTTCTATCATTCTCATCATTTTGTGGATTAGTCACTGTTGTTCTCTCTGTACTGTCTGTCCATCATACTGCCATACTGCTAGCTTGATTATTTGCATTAGCGGCTTTGACTTCATCAGCCCAAACCCATCCTTATACTTATTTGCAAATGTCTAGCAGATGACAACTGCATCCACATCCTTATGGCCTTAATAATAATAATAATATTTAGAAAAGAAAAAAAAAACTGTATGGATCTGAGAGCAAAAATCTCACAAGCTATAGATGATTAATCCACACCTGTTCGGCTGACTCACACCTGTTGTACGAGTCTTTGGGGAGGTGTTTATGCTGTGATTCTGCAGCAAGCAGAGACTGAAGGCGCTCCGAGCATCTGTCTGCTCACACCGTGGAGGAGCACAGGATTAACTCCCATCTGCACTAATGGAGATTAATGCATTGGTTTCTGACTCCCTGAATTATGACACACACTCTTATCTGAGGTCATCTCCATCCCCTCAACACACAATCTGAGTCATCATGAGCCAAAAGGCATGATTGACCCAGGAACTTTAAGGGGGATGTAACGTAATTTTCACTATCATCAAACTGCCTGAGAGAGAAAAAGGGGGGGAAAGAGAGAGAGAGAGATAAATGGCTCTGCATTGTGGTAAAATGATGTAATGGTGCTCAGAAGGTTGATTTTGATGTTCAGGTCATGACCTTACATTGAACTATTCACCCAAAAAGGGACAATTATTTTATTAATTACTCAAACTGCATATAATGCTTTTTTTTGTTTTATTTCTAGTTCAAATGTCTAAATATTCTTAAATCAAGAAGCATTTTCTGGACAGGAAGAACATACATACAGTTTTCCCTAAAACAAGCTAAATAAACTGCCAAAGGGGTTAGCAAAAGGATCTTATGTCCAAAGAAAAAACACGATTATTTAGCTTACCTCATTTAAGAAAAACTCACATAATATTGATATGTTATTGGCATATTATTATTATTATTATTATTATTATTATTATTATTATTAATACTATTATTAAAACTATTATTAATATTATTATTATTATTATTATTATTATTATTATTATTAAATCTTCAGAATGCAAATTAAGGTATTTTGGATGAAATCAGAGCTCTCTCATCCCCATAGACAACAACATTCATGAGATTATTCCAGAAGTCCAGAAAAGGAACCAAAAATATTGTCAAAGCATTCCATGTGACTTCAGGGGTTTAACTGTAATCATACAAAGCTCCAAGAACACTTGTGTGCAATAACAACAAAAATAAATAAATAAATACAAATAATTTGTTTGTCAATGTCTTCCACATCAGTGTTTTAAAGTCTAAATGTTTGCACCTTGAAATATATTTATTTTTAGCCAAAATTTGATTTGATTACATAGGAAAAATATTACCAGTGTATAATTTGTGAATTTTGAGGTCCCGGAACAGAACAGCGCGGGGGGGTGGTACGTGTGAGGAGGGGGTTTAGTAAATTGAGGTGCTGGTGTTCTGACGATCTGTGCTACCTCAGAGCTACCGGTAGCTCAATCTGTCATATATCATCTAAAAAAAAACAGAGTTAGCACATCTTGTCAGTTTCAAATGTCTAGCAGAATGAACTATCTCCTTAAAGAAGGGTGTAAAAACAGGGGTAGCACATCTTGTCATCTTCAAATGTCAATCGTAATGAACTACAACTCAAATTAAAAATAAAACTAATGAAATTTAAAAATACATAAATAAGGCAGTAATTTACTCTGATAGACATTTGAAGCTGCTACACCTTTTTTTCTACATTGTTCAGGTAGAACTACTTGTAGTAGTTAATTTCGCTAGATATTTGAATCTGACAAGATGTGCTACCCCTGTTTTTACATTCTTATTTACTGTGGTAGTTCTTTCTGCTAGACATTTGAATCTGACAAGATGTGCTAACCCTGTGTTTTTAGGTGAAATATGACAGATTGAGCTACCGGTAGCACATTCTGATGAGGTAGCACAGATCGTCAGAACACCGGATCAGATTTCAGAGGTTCCGAATACAGCTTTATTCTGGCACAAATTAAGCCCTGGTCATTTACATTTTTTTTTAACTCTAATAAAAAATCTAATTTCCCTAAGATCATGTTAAAAAGGTAGGAAATGTTTTACAGTAATATCGTATATTGTACAGTGCTCTTATTTATTATAGCATCCATAACTACACTCTGGGACTGTTCGATTAATTGAAATGTAATCAAAATAATTACTCTCAGAACCAAAATCAAATCAAAATTGTATGGTGTGTTGAGTCATGTGACCCTGCCCTGTATAATTTTTTTTTTAATTATTAATATTTGCAATAACTTGTTTGAATTTAAACATATTATCTTTCTATTCCTAAAGATGCTGGTGACCATATTGTTAAATGCACCAAAATAAGTTGTCTGTATTTACAAGCCGTTCATCTTCAAAAGAGGTGTACTCATTTATGCTAAGCACTGTATATTTTCCCAATATCCTGCAGCCCTAATGGAAGTCAATGGTGACCATCATCTGCAAGTGAACTACTTTAAACATCAGCTTTGATTTTATCTTCAGGACTCATTCATACATTTATCTAAGCTTTGCATCAAGTAGAAAGAGACCCTCCGTTCTTGAATTGCTCTTTATAGACCCGGTCCTTCAGATGCCACAAAGTGTCCACTGTCTGCAAACCCCAGCATGCATTGCACATAATTAGCCATGAACTCTGCGACAAAGGCTTTGATGAAGTCACTGGTTGAAACCTTCAGCTTCCTGATTGAGGCTCTTCAGTGGTTCAGTCTGGCTGAAAACAATGATTTAATTTGGCATCCACTGCACACAGATGCTCGTTCTTTCTCTCACACACATGCATTGGGCTGCCCTTTAAAGGAGCAAAGAGAAGGAGTAATAGGACTTTTTTGTTGTTTTTTTCTTTTGGTTGTTGGGTTTTTTTGGTTGTGGGCCAAAAGGTCTCTTGTTTACCTCCTCTCAACACCCCCTCTGTGCTTGCAAATGAACTGTGTGGCTTCCTGTGTGGATCTGTTTTGTGTGCACAGAAGCAGTGGAGGATTAAGAAGAACATAAATTTCTTGGTCCAAGTGTAATGTTGAAGAAAGGTTGCTGGAAACTTGATTGAAAACATTTTAGTTCTTTAAAGACGTTTTGTTTTGTGTGTTTTTTATTCTTTTTATAAATTTAGTTTAAACATTTTTTTTTTAATTAAATAAAAACAATTCGTTAATTAATACATTTTATTTTTATTCATTTTAAATTGAATTTAATACATTTTATTTTTAAAAGTGTTTATTTTAATTTAATTTAATTTAGATTTTTATTCCTTTAATTAATTAATTTATTTTTATTAATTTATTTTTTTTGTTTTTATTATTTTTTTATTTAATATAATTAATTTATTTATTATTATTATTATTATTTAAAAAAAATTACTTTATCAATATATCTATTTGGAGGAAAGAAAAATAGAAAGAAGAAAAGTTTGGCTTGGAAAGTGCCAGATATGGTTGAAAATCAATTTTAGTTATATGAAACAGTTTTCCAACTGGTAGGTATTTTATTTTTATTATTATTATTATTATTATTATTATTATTATTATTATTATTATTCTTTTAATATATTTTATTATTATAAAATGTTTTATTTGTTTTTTACTTTTATAACTTTTTTGATTTAAACTCTGCCTGAGATCACAAAATTTGTATTAAATTGTTTACATACAGTATATTAACATTGTACATTTATTATAAATATAAATTCCATCTTGTGAATTTATATCACTTATAATGCAACATCTTATTTTCTTCTGCCTCATTCTTCTTTTTCTCCCTCTTCCTTCTTCTTGTTCTTTTTCTTCTTCCTCCTCCTCATCTTCTTCTTCTTCCTCTTCTTTTTCCTCTTTTCCTAAACTAAACAAAAAATACTAAACACTTCAAAAATAAGTACAACTAAATAATTTGAAAGAAAATATTTAATAAAAAATAAATAAATAAATTATATATATATACATATCCTCTTATTTGCCTTCTTTATTCTTCTTTTATTCATTAGTATTAATTAGTAGTAGTAGTAGTAGTAGTAATGTTAATAAGAACAACAACAACTGTAATTGATTAATAACAATAATATTTAATTTTTAATGAAGTTTTCATTTCTCATTAGCATTTTACATAATTTTTTTACTTCCTTTTAAATTAAAGTCACTAAATAAGAAACATGGCCAGTGTGACGACTTGACCCTTAATAACAGCCCTATTTCAAACCCTTATTGAAAAAAGTCATTATTTTTCAGGGTAACACTTTAAAATAATAGTTCATTAATGTTAAATAATCTATTAACATGAACAAACCGTAATACTTTCATTATGATATTTATTCATCTTCATTCATTCATTCATTTTTCTTCGACTTAGTCCCTTATTTATCAGAGGTCACCAAAGCGTAATGAACCGCCCACTATTTCAGCATATGTTTTATGCAGTGGATGCCCTTCCAGTTCCAAAACACCCTTACACTCTCGCATCCACACACACTAGTACACTTTGGCCAATTTCGTTTACCTAATTCACCTATACCAAATGTCTTTGGACTGTGAGGGAAACCAGAGCACCTGGAGGAAACCCACGCCAGCATGGGCAAAACCTGCAAAACTCCACACAGAAATGCCAACTGGCCCAGCCCAGACTCGAACCAGCGACCTTCTTGCTGTGAGGCGACAGTGCTAACCACTGAGCCACCATGCTGCCCGTTAATAGGCTATTATTATATAAGTTAAATAGCATTAGTTCACATTAACTCAATGTGCAGTAACTAATGTTATCAAACACAACTTTGGATGCTAATAGTGAGCTAGTATATGTTGAACTATGATTAATTAATGCTTTAAAAGATTATTCATACCTAATGCTAGTAAATAGATGAACTAATATGAACTAATGGACCATTATTCTAAACCTTTTGCAGTACTTATCAGAAATATTTTACTATTAAGACATATTTGCTCCGTTGTTATGAGTGTGGTACTATAAAAATCTGTGGTTCTATAAATATGTCTGTTCTGCTGGTGTGATATGAAGCAGAGCTCAGGGTGGGTTTGTGTCTCTCGGCTTTTGTGAAGGTCACTTTTCAGAATGCTTTGACCAAAATGTGGCCGTTTTCTGGACCCAAGCCAAACACTTAACCATACACGTTTCCCTGGCTCATTTTAGCCAGAGTTTGGATTTTGAGCGAGCAGCAGTCAGTCAAATGTTTGACAGCGTGGATTAAAGTGTCACATTTGTGGATTTTTCGGTGGAGTCTAAAGGCTGCAGCTGGAGGAAAGTGTTTTGAAGGAGAGTCTGTTTGACAGGGTTGTGATTTGTGGACTGAGGTTCTTCTGAATGCGTGTACTGGAGGTTGACTGAACTGTGTGTCTGTCGACTGCTGGGCTCCAGGTGCAGGACTGAGAGACACTTCACTGCATGGAGATATTAACCTGCCCTTCACTGACCCCTCGCAGCACACTCAAAATATACCCGAGTCATGGCTGTTGTATCATTTTATTTCTTTTTTCTTTTCCTTTTTTGTTTTTATTTTATTTAGTTTTTTTTCTTTTTAACTTAATTACATTTTTCTTTTTTTCTTTTCTATTTATTTGTTATTTGAATTGAATAAACTAAATTGGCCATAGTGTCTGTGTGTGAATGTGTGTGTATGGATGTTTCCCAGCACTCGGCTGTGCATCCGCTGTGTAAAACATATGCTGGATAAGTTAGTGGTTCATTCCACTGTGGCGGCCCCTGATGAAAAAAGGGACTAAGCTAAAAAGAAAATAATTGAATGAAATGTTTTCTTTTCTCTTTTAACTGAATTATGTTTTTCTTTTTTAGTTTTTCTTTTCCTTTTTTCCCTTTTGTTTTTATTTCCTTTTTTTTTAAAATTATTTTTCCTTTTCTTTCCTTTTTAGTTCTGTTTTCTTTTTTCTTTTAATTTAGTTACGTTTTCAGTTCTAGCTTTGTTTTTTTTCTGTTCTTTTACTTTTTTACTTATTTAATCTTTCCTTTTCTTTTTCTTTTCTTTTTCTTTCTTTTTTATTTCCTTTTTTCTTTTAGTTTATTATTTCTTTTCTTTTTCCATTCCTTTTTTGTCAGCTTTTTTCTTTTTCTGTTCTTTTTTTTTTCTTTTCTATTTTCTTTTTTTATTTATTAATTTCTTTTTCTTTTCTTGTTTTTGCTTTTCTTTTTCCTTTATCTTTATCCTTTTTGTTTTACTTTACTTTTTAACTTAACTTTTTGTTCCTTTTTTGTTTTACTTTTTTGTTCCCTTTTTTCTTGGTATTTTTCTCTTTAGCTTTTTTGCATATTCAATAATTCATTCTTTCATTCATACATGCATACATACATACATACATACATACATACCTTCATTCATTCATTCATTCAGTCATTCATTTATTCATACATACATGCATACGTACCTTCATTCGTTCACTCATACATACATACAAACATACATACATACATTCATTCATTCTTTTATTCATACATACATGCATACATTCGTTCATTCATTCATTTATTCATACATACATACATTCATTCATACATACATACATACATACATTCATGCATACATACATGCATGCATACATACATACATACATACATACATGCATGCATGCATACATACATACATACCTTCATACGTTCATTTATTCATACATACATACATACATTCATACATACATACATAAGTTCATGCATACATACATACATACATGCATGCATGCATGCATACATACATACATACATGCATGCATGCATACATACATACATACATACCTTCATTCGTTCATTTATTCATACATACATACATACATACATGCATTCATTCATTCATACATACATACATACATACCTCTGTACCTTCGTTCATTCATTCATTCATTCATTCATTTGTGCATTCATTCATGCATACACACACATACACAAATACATACAATCTGTGCTTTTTATTTCCTTTAATTTTTGCTCTTTTTGTGTTAAGTTAATATTATGATGTGATAAACAGCTTGACTACCAATACTCTGATATTTAGAGTAGATTTAGTAGGATGTTCAATTGAAAAGTGATGACTATGAAAAAAAAAGCTGTTTTCATGAATAGTTTTTGAAACTTTTTCTAGTGTTAGGTGGTGAAGTTGTAGGATACTTACCATTTCAAACGCCCCAAACACTCTCTGAAAGTCTCTCCCTGAAAAGTAAACATAATCCTCTTGATAATCCACACACAACCAGAGATCAGTTAACTGCAAGAGAAAATTGATAGCAAGTAATAAAGACCGTAGTTGAGCTGAGAGCAGTTTATCCATCACCCACATGGCAGTTAATCAAACCATTTGCTGAAGGTGAACTCCAAGACAAAGTGAATTTGATTGTTGTATTAGAGTTCCTGAAATTGGTTTTTCTTTTTATCTTTAGTCTTAGGTTTCTGAACCCTAAAAAGCTCATGTTTCAACCCACCTCTTCTAGAAAGACTCGCATCTGATCTTTATCTTTCTGCTCCATCATCTTTGTTCCACTGTTGAACTTTCTATCTTCACTTTTAGTTTTCAACACATCTCGAGACACTCTGAAGCTCCACCAGCAAACCTCCAGATATTCTCCGTAGCAATTATTACAAGACCTGCAAGTAACAGGGTCATCATTTTCTTATTATTTAGTCTTTTTGTTCTCTCTTTTCCACTTTTTCCTTTGATTTCTTTTCTGATTTTCTAGTAATTTTTTGTTTTCCATCTTTCCATAAACTTTTTTATTTTTACTTTATTTATTTGTCTTTTGTTTTTTTGTTTGTGTGTTTTATTTTTTCGTATTATTATTATTATTATTATTATTATTATTATTATTATTATTATCATTATTATTATTATTATCATTATTTTTATTTTATTTGTTTTATTATATAATACTAATAATAATAATAATGGCGACACGGTACCGCAGTAGGTAGTGCTGTTGCCACACAGCAAGAAGGTCGCTGGTTCGAGCCTCGGCTGGGTCAGTTGGCATTTCTGTGTGGAGTTTGCATGTTCTCCCTGTGTTCGTGTGGGTTTCCTCCGGGTGCTCCGGTTTCCCCCACAGTCCAAAGACATGTGGTACAGGTGAATTGGGTAAGCTAAATTGTCCATAGTGTATGAGGTTGAATGAGTGTGTATGGATGTTTCCCGGAGATGGGTTGCAGCTGGAAGGGCATCCGCTGCGTAAAACAAATGCTGGATAAGTTAGTGGTTCATTCCGCTGTGGCGACCCCGGATTAATAAAGGGACTAAGCCAAAAAGAAAATGAATAAATGAATGAATAATAATAATAATAATAATAATAATAATAGTATTATTATTTCCAGCACACCTCTGCTACACTGTAAAAAGTGATTAGTTACTTAAAGCGAGTAAACTAATTGCCTTTAAAGCAACAAGTTGACTTTACAAAGATAAAGTAAACTCATTGTAGCTTGGAAGTGGTATGTTGACTTAATTTTTATAAATATGCTAATTGTACTTTTGTACAGAATTGTACAGAAATGTCAACTGACCCAGCCGAGGCTCGAACCAGCGACCTTCTTCCTTTGAGGCAATTGTCCTACCCCCTGTGCCACCATGCTGCCCGTAATTTAAGCTTTATATTAGGTAAATATTTAAATGAACTGTTGTTATTATCTGCATTCTTACATATATAATCATTCTAATAATTTTTAGTAATTCGTCTAATGTTTTTTTTGTTAACATTGCACTGAAAGCTTCGCACAACTCACCGCTTTGGCATGAAATGTTTTCTACTCGATGCATCTGGAGGGCATAAGCGCATTGCTCCGTTTGCGCGCACATATTGGCATATATTCTAACATAACAAACTTACGCGCGGAAAAAACGCATTATGTGAACAGCCCGCTGCTATAGTTAATGCAGTGTGCGTGCGTATTAGCCTTGGTGTGTAAGATCGGAACTTTAAACTAGCGCACAGGTGGCATAACTTTGTTTAGATTCGTTCCGTGCAACAGAAATGCGGTGGCATGAAGCCTTTACGATTACGTATCCAAGTGTTTTAGGTTGCTCGCGCCACTCTCTGCGCAGCCTTTAACTGCAGCTCATGCTGTATTGAACAGACGCACATCACTTCATAACTATAGTGGCCGTTTTCCGGCTGAACTAAAAAAAAATATATGTCTTCATCACACTATTTGGAGGGCCGGAACAAATGGCCACCAATTAAATAGCCCTGATGTACATAAACAGAAAAACAGCCATAACACATATAGTATGGAAAATATTTGTCAACATATACAGTCATTTAACTGTTATTGTACAGTTTTCTTTAAGTGTTTAGTTTTGTTTTTCTCTCTTCCACTTTTTTTCAGCACAGCTTTTCTAGAAAGACTCACACCCTCATCTTGGTTTCACTCTTGAACTCTACATGTTCACTTTTACTTGGATTTTGACACATCTTGAGACACTCTGAACTAGTTTCCCCACAGCAAATCCCCAGATATCCTCCATAGCAATTATTAGAAGACCTGTAAGCAATAAGGTCATCATTCCCTTTCCCATCCTCTCTCATTCTATCCTCGTTTCTTTGTCTTACCGCCTTCCCTCCAGTCTTTTTAATGGAGAACTAGAAAATCATATCTGGATATAGAGCAGGCAGCACCACTTAGCGCTTGTGTTCCATTTCACGCTTCGACTCTCCCATTCAAATTTAATTGCAGAAGCTCTGCGCCTACAGAAACCAGAGACAATCAATTAGAGACGCGGCGCTGGGAGAAAAATCTTGCCTTCGTATCTTAACCACTTCCACATATGCATTACAGCTGTGGCTTAAGAAATGCAGCTCAGATGTCGAGCGTTTGTTCATTAGTTGGATTATTGGATTACGTTCAGCTTAGATATTAAAGGAGGGTTTTTTTGCAGACGTGGCCACACAATAAACTTTTTGCTGTTGTTAATGTTCAGTCCAGCTTTGTCTTGTGCTCACAATCCCCCTCGGTCTTTAAGAAAATCAGTGTTTTGCGATGATGATGATGATGAAAGGATTCAAGTATGGTGCTGTTGTGGGATCAAAGATCTTGTGTGAAGCGTTTCCAGTCAAACTATAGATAATCAATGTGGAGTTGTGTTTCTCACAGCTTTTTCAGTATGAGGTCATTACAGTCTCCAGTAGTGATGTCATGAAGCTGAAGAAGGGCTGCTGGGAATTGAGTCTGGGTCGTGAGTGTTTGATTTCAGGATGTGTAGAGCATTTGACTGGGAATCCCCTGATTTTGTTCTTTTTTTTTTTTTTTTTTTTTTTTTTAGTGTTTGTTTAAAAAGAAAATCACTCAAATATGCTTTTAGTAATAAAAAAATAACCCTTTTAATTAAGCGTACTTTGGAAATAGGCTCATTTTGCAAATGCTTTTGAGACAGTTTAGTTTTAATCCTTTGAGCTGAATCTCTTCTGATCGTTATTTGCAAAAGAGTGCCTAATTATTCATTCAGTTATTTTAAAATGAAAAGAGGAGTCGATTGTCATCATGGAATTTGTTGTTTGTTAGTTTTTTAGTTAGTTTTTTTTTTATATTATTGTTATTATTATTTAAGATGTACAATAAGAATAGGAATACAATATGACATATGTGTATATGCATTGCATTAGTTAGTACCGAAGCCAAAACGGGAAATAATTAAACTAAAAACTTTCTAAATAAGACCCCAATGAATATATAAATGGAATATATAAAATTATAAAAAGGAAAATCAAGAGAACCGTAAAAAATCTTACAGTTAAATTATTTAATATTTAATTAATACAAACTTCATTAAATTAATTTAATAGAATATTATATTTGTGTAATTTTACTATATATCTATATATATATATATATATATATGTTTTAAAAATGTGTGTCTCCGTGTGTGTGTGTGTGTAATATAAACATTTCATATTATTATTATTAAAGGTGCCGCAGGTGATGTGCCAAAATGCTATCCTGTAGCATAATGCCTTTGAAACGCAGTCCCTCCCCTGCAGTCCAAAGCCACACCGCCTGAAATCATGAATGTGCACCTTAAATATGACACTAGATAACCCACTACTAGATCATGTCATTTGCCAGTTTATAATACTTTATAATACTACAATTCCGAATG
Organism: Danio albolineatus; assembly: GCA_903798035.1. Taxonomy (NCBI): domain Eukaryota; kingdom Metazoa; phylum Chordata; class Actinopteri; order Cypriniformes; family Danionidae; genus Danio; species Danio albolineatus. The sequence continues at coordinate 1,132,317 of CAIGQQ010007205.1, read as the reverse complement.
AAAAACTGTATTATATCAGTACGGTTTCAGCTGTGTAGCAAGCAAAACTTGTCATAATGTGCAATATTTCATGCATGCAAGGATCGCTGGTCTCACTCTCTCTCACACGCTTTGTCCTGAAGTGACTGCTGTATGCTTAGTGGCTGGGGTGCAGGAATTACACTTGTCACTAAGCCATACTTGCATGCTATTTCAGAACTAATATTCAAAGTAGCATGGTAAACAATATTGGAAGCGTCACAGATTGTCATTTGTTCAAAGATGTGAATATGAAACCAACTTCACCTCAGTAAAGCAGCTAGGCAGAATAGCGTTATTTACTGATGTTTTGTCTTTAAACTAAAAAAAATCTACATTATTGATGCTGTAAAAGGCCCTTATGAAACTGAAAATGGCCACATTAATCTTTTGCTGGAAGATTTCATTGGCCGAACAACACTTCTGTGCATATAACCCATTCGTAAAACAACAAAATCTACATCAGCTTTGCGTGGCTAAAATACTTTTTGGTTCTATGCCTTACCCTGAATATAAAAATACGTATAAATACATTTAGATCATTTACTTTGATTATTATTATTATTTGGAACGTGAAGAGACTTTCAACCAGTACAATAAAAATGTTTCTTAAGACAATCACATACTGCACCTTTAACAAGGGCCATATATTTTTAAGAATTTTATGATGAATATCAAATGCAAAAAACCCTGGAAGTAACATTGGCCATAACAAACTAAATCTTGCTTTGTCGAACATGGCCTCCCAATCATCCCCATCCACAGCTCTATCACCGTCTCTCCACTCCACCAATAGTTGGTTTGTGGTGATCGCACTTGTGGTGATCGCATCATCCAAGTGCTGCTAACTGATAAACCAACATGCTGCAGTGAGCATGTAGGAAATGCTGCTGCTGCTACTGCTCAAAGACAAACATAAATGCTTTTGCACATATAGACAGGTGATACTATGTGAGGTGGAGGGTTTTAGAGTAACTGACAGCAAATTGCAGGACCAGGTTACAACACACTGCAAATATCAGCATTACAGAATCAGCATAAATCAGCCAGTTTGCTTGCAGCATGTACATGAAAGACTACCTGTTGACCCTAGTGTTTGAATGTTGCAGTATAAAATTATAAATCATTTCTAATTTAGCTAACTGTAATATTCCTTCTCACAGGTGACGGGTACTATGGGAGGCATGCAGAGCAGTCTAAATGATCACCTGTCTCGACTGGGCGAGATCTTTGCCACACGAGGAGATTTTGTGCAGACGCTCCATTTCATGCAACAGATGTCAGACAACATCATTAAACAGCTGCTGGGACTTCCAGACTGGGAAAAAGCAAAAGTAGACCTGGCCGTCATCGCTGATCAGACTGCATACGTGGAGTATTACAGGTATCAATGACCGCTTTAATCTTCAATGTTTTCCATGTTAGGTTTATTTTCTACTCTTGTTTTGCAGCTGGAAAAAGCATTATGACACGATACTTCAGGGATCATCAACTATATTTGTCAGAAGGCCAGAGTTTTACCAGACAGTCTCCTTAGGGGCCAGACCCCCAAGAAGAAAATCAAGCAAAAATCAAATTTTGGCTTAACATTATGTTTAATGTTTATACTTTTTCCATTTTATTACAAAACAGAAGGCATTTGATTCAGGCTCCCATCACCTATACCACAGTCAACCACCAGGAGTGTAGATATTTTGCATCAACTCAATTAGGCAAAGTCAGCAAGGGGAAATGTAACTTTAGCCATTGATTAAGCACTGTGAGTAGCCCATTTCAGCATTGTGATTTGAATTCAAGCCCACTTAGGCCCAATCCCAATTCTATTTTTGTACCCCCACCCCTTCCCCATCCCCTTGGCCCTTATAACCGAGGGTTAAGGGGAAGGGCTTCAAAACTTACCCCTAAGAATTGGGACAGCACTTCAACACCTGCACACGTCATCATATGTCATCGCCATCTCTTGCTTCATATGAGATCAGACGATCACGACTGCTGGAGTTATTTCAGTTGTGTTATTTGTTGATGTTTATCTTCAGGAAATCACTGAAGACGTATATTATGTTATCATAATGAACTAATGTAGCAATAAGATCGGAACTGTACTGTGCATTTACTCCGTGGCCATACTCATCTATGTAACACACGAAAACAACATTAACATTATAGCAGACACTGTAAAAAGTTAGTTCCCAGCCACTAGACATTACTGACAGGGTATTCGAGTGTCATCGTGTGTCAGAATGTTGTGTGACTGCTGTACATGAGTTATGATTATGGATTATAGATCGCGAAATTTAGCGTTTTTTTTTGCGTTATTTTTTTAAAGCATGACGGTAAAACACGAAAGCGGTTATGAATATATTAAAACATATGTTCGTTTGTCATAAAAATTCGTAATAATGACAAAAAATACTAATTTGTGGATCTCCTTACTTCCGGGTTCAGGTGTATTCTGGGAATTTTTCTTACCCCTCCGTTTTAAGTGTGGTCCTGAAAAATCTTCGTTCGAAGGAGTGTAAACTCCTTGCCCTTAGCCCTATGCCTTCAAGCTAAAGAGAATTGGGACACCACTACCCCTTGACGTGAACGCGCAAAACGAGGGGTAAGGGGAAGGGCTAAGGGGTAGAATTGGGATTGGGCCTTAACGTTTCATTTAATGTGCAAACATTATTTGTGACCTCTTTTGTTTTGGTACCAGGTTATTAATTTACCATGCTATTTTAAATTGTGCCAGATTTTCCTCCTTTTTTTAGTCCTGAGGCAGACATCCCAAGTCTCCCGGAAGTTCCGTGACTCTCCCGCAAATGCATAGAGACTCCCGGATGCCCGCAAACGAATGATAATCTCCCAGAAATCACACGTCTCCTCAAATACATCGCGCACTCCTCTCCACCGCATCCCTACACCCCACCCGGTCTTCACTTACGCTAAAACACGTTTGAAACAATAAATGCTTAACGTCACATAGTCTGAGTCTGTCCTCATTCAGAGTGTAGCCTAAATATAGTCATAAATGGTGGTTATTCTGACAAGAGACTCAGTTGTTGTTATTTTTAGTTGCTTTAATAGTGTGGACCACTATTTTCTTTTTGATCCTCACAATTTTGGAATCTAGTCGCGGGCCGGATTGAACGGCTTAGAGGGCCGGATTTGGCCAGCGGACCACCAGTTGGTGATCAGTGCTACACTTAAAGTGAGCATTCAAAATAATGACATGAAATGCCAAAGTGAAAGTGAAATGCCAAAGTAGTCCATCAACTGCTAATGCATGACTGTGTGTGTGTGTGTGTGTGTGTGTGTGTGTGTGTGTGTGTGT
>CAIGQQ010007205.1:1109091-1128973 GCA_903798035.1 Danio albolineatus | reverse complement strand
TGTGTGTGTGTGTGTGTGTGTGTGTGTGTGTGTGTGTGTGTGTGTACAGCTTGTTTTATTGTTGCATTGAAAGCCATTTCCTCCTGTTAGACTCTATAGATCACTAGTTATTTACTGGTTCAGCTTCACCGCTGGCCATCCATCAAAACATCCAACTCTAATATTCCGGTCAGATTGCAGATGACGGCTTGATAAGTGATGATGATGTCACCATCCTTTAGTTCAGGTTGCCAGAGAAGTTCATCTATGATAGGAGGTATATTAATATTACTTACACGTGACAGGGATAATGTTTAACGTGGGTGTGCTTGTGTCTAAGAGGAGTTCATAGGAAAAGACATGTTCATCTATTCCCTCATGACAAGACTTCAGCGTATGAAATATTAATACCTATAGAAGTTGTTCATCTATTATGAATTATTGTCAGAGACAGAAAGTGCTCTGAAGTGGCTTTGCCAACACACACACACACACACACATCAACAAGAAGGTTTTATCATTTAAAGGTTGTGCTTTTGTAGCTCAGGAGAATCCCAGATTTTTTTTTTAACGTCACTATAGAAGATAAACGCAGAGGAGAAGGATAAATAAAAACAAAACAAAAAAACAGTTGTTGACAAAAGATGAGTATAACGTGAAATTGAGGAGACTTTTTAGGGATTTGTATTTGTATTAAGAGTTGTTATTTTTACATCAAACCGGAGATATTTTTAAAATACTGGTGTGTGTTTTCTCTATAACATTTGTAGAAAGTCTGAAAGGCAGAAGTCTAAATTCTCAAAACATACGTGAAACATAACAGTCCTCCATTTGGAAATCGTTTTCTGTATTTAGAGTGCACAAAAACTCTTATTTTCTTTATTTATTTCACATATCTTGTTTAGCATTTTTTAAGCTTGGTAATATATTCATTGAATTCTTAGATCATGTAGTATTCATTCAGTGCTGACTTTCTTCTAAAGGTGGTTGACGTACCTTTTGATACTGATCTTGGATCTGGTCATCTGTCTTGCTGCTTGTCTGGGTCTGGCCAAACAATCACGCTGGCTGCTGACTACGTGAGTACAAACCTACAGTACATCTCATTACCATCAAAAGATTTGAGCACTTTGAGTAATATATATTATTATGTATGTAAGATTTTCAGATAGTTGTGTCTCAGCCAAATATTGTCAGGCCATGCTCATTATAGATACACACCCTTGTATACATTTCTGGAGAGTGCGAAATATGTTCCAGGAGGTATGTTCTTTTGCAGTTTTTGTTTTCATAAATCCACCCAAGGCCGCTGTATATGCTTTTTCAGATGTCAAATTTCGCTTGCGAGTGCCATTCACACCTGCTTTTCTTACGTAAATCCACCAGAGGTCGCTATCGACTGACTGAAATGACTGACTGACTGACTGACTGACTGACTGGCTGGCTGGCTGTCTGACTGGCCGAGCGACCGACCGACTCACCCACCCAGCATCTTTCCTAAACCCAACCGACAGTGTTTTCAAAAGCAATCCAGAAAAAAAGCCCTCGCAACCACCTGATTTTTACCACATTTTCAGATCACACTATCTTCTCACCCTGTTATTTGCTTGTTTATTTTATTTTTTGGTTTAGTTTTACCTTTGTTTTTCTTTCTGGAACCGTTCTCCACATCGTTGCGGTCAACTCTGCGTCCCAAGTCCACAGACATTTGTGGTGAGCCTCTTGACAAACTGGTAACACCAGAAAAGCCATCCACGTAGCTGGTACGATAAAAAGTAATAGCAACCATCGGCGGCATCCTACCACCTTGTAGCATTCATTTTAAAGACAATACCTCTGTGCCATACATACCATATGTACCTCTGGCTACATCATTTGCGCTCTCCAGAAATGTAGATGGGGTACGTATTTACAATGAGCCTGTGTTGAATATTGTCCTATAAATGGTCTCCTAACCAACCATATATCAATAGAAAGCTTATTTATTAAGTTTATGTATAAATCTCAAATTCCCAAAAAAGTCCCTCATGACTGGTTTTGTGTTTCAGGTTAGCATTTGCTAAAAATAAGCAAAAACTGAAGTCAGAAACAAAACGCACTGAATTTTAAGGGTCTTATACACTTATCTATCTAATATGTAGGAGAAAATGCATCTCAGAGAAGAAAAACAGCAATAAAAAATGCATGATGTGACCCCATTTAAAAAGTTACGACATAATATTGAATAGAAACAAGTTAATTAAAATAAAGATCAAAGCGACAAGAACAGCAAACGAAATGTTCTCGTGGATCTCAAAGGATTTTCTTAAAAGTAACACGGAGAAGAACAGAGTGTTGCGTTTCACTACAGTCCTCATTCAAGTGACATATTAAAGAGGAAACTGATTGGTAGGAGTAATTGTTTCAGTTATCTGCTGGGTTTTGCTGCGTAGTGTTTTCTAAAGTGGAAATTGTGTCATTTCTAAATACAAAATTATTGATGTCATGTTCAATGTTATGTAAAACATTAGACGTGTTCGGCAGTCTTATAATAATAATAATAATAAATAATAATAATAATAATAATAATAATAATAATAATAATAATGGCGTAGTGGGCAGCACGATCGCCTCACAGCAAGAAGGCATTTCTGTGTGGAGTTTGCATGTTCTCCCCGTGGTCGCATGGGTTTTCTCCGGGTGCTCCGGTTTCCCCCACGGTCCAAAGATATGTGGTACAGGTGAATTGGGTGAGCTAAATTGTCCGTAGTGAGTGTGAATGAGTGTTTCCCAGGGATGGGTTGCAGCTGGAAGGGCATCCTCTGCGTAAAACGTGCTGGATAAGTTAGCGGTTTATTCCTGAGTTTTTGATCTTTAAAACACTGCAGACTTTTTTACATATATAAACATCAACATTACCCACCATTCAGCATCTGAAATAAAGCTTAATTGGCCACCTAAAAATATTGTTTCTCTTGAGCATTATTTTGCATCTGCTTTATATGATAATTGAACGCATTCACACCAATATTGTAATGCTGATTTTTTTTTTTTAACTATTTATGACTATTTATAGCAGACTCTGAGATTCATCAATATACATAGGATTCATTCATTCATTTTTTTTTCGGCTTAGTCCCTTTATTAGTCTGGGGTCGCCACAGCGGAATGAACCGCCAACTTATCCAGCAAATGTTTTACGCAGCAGATGCCCTTCCAGCCACAACCCATCTCTGGGAAACATCCATACACACTCATTCACACTCATACACTAACGACAATTTACAGTAGCCTACCCAATTCACCTATACCACATGTCTTTGGACTTGTGGGGGAAACCGGAGCACCCGGAGGAAACCCACCCGACCACAGGAAGAACATGCAGACTCCACACAGAAATGCCAACTGACCCAGCCAAGGCTCGAACCAGTGACCTTCTTGCTGTGAGGCGAACGTGCTACTCACTATGCCACCATGGTGCACCTATACATAGGATATGAAAAGATGAATAAATGAATGAATGAATTGGTACATGCATAAATATATGCATGCATAATAACAAACATGCTTACAAACGTACAGTACATGCATACTGTACATGTACACATGCTATTATTATTAATTATTAGAGTTTGTCTTAGTTGTTTATACACAATTACTTGTACTTCAGACACAATGACTAAAACATGTAACTGATGCACCAACCCCCTGAACCAATTCTGCTAAACTTCAAGCACAATTCCTGCTTTACACTCAAATTGCTGGTTTAAAACACACTACACAAAATTCTCTGCATTTGGCACAATTTTCATGAAGAATATCTCGTTTTCACAAGGAACACACTGTCTTTCAAAATTGTTAAGTCAGTTACTTTGCATACTAACTCATCACATGGGTAAACACCTGTCACACATGTAACTGTATTCAGTAAGTACATCTGTTGATGGTATATAGACCTTGTTATACTTTGTGTTGGTTCGGATGAACACTGTGTACACTATTTTTGTGGGGAAAATACAGTAAAATATATTTGGTACTGTGTATTTGTGTGTTTTGTATAAAAACAATATTCTGAAATATTTCACAATGCCCTTATGTAGGCCTACAGTATGTACTGTCTGTAGTAAGTGTAACACTGAACAAAAAACGGCATATAGTAACGCCCTATTCACACGGGGCGTCAGCGACAACGCTTCCCATTCACTTTGAATGGGTGGCGTCAAGCATTGCCGAACTGCATTGTGGATACGTCGGCGCCGCTTCAGTGGCGTTGCTCGCTGCAGAAGTTGGGACTTTCTCAACTTTTCAAGCGCCAACGGAAGCGTCGGCCAATAAGATCGCTGTATGCAAATACACTAGCTCAGACAGTAGCCGATTGTTGACTAATTTCATTGGCTGACGCTGCTATGACAGTCGCGTCAGCCCCAACTTCAGACACGCCCTCTGTCAAGCGTTGACGCTGAAGCCTCGTAAGTCATTGTGATCAATGGAGAAGAAGTGGTCATAGTGTTTTACATTAAGCACATCAGTGATCAACTGGTTCTTATTAATGTCTATTTATGTGATGGTTTGTGTGTGTCATTTGAAAACAAAACATTTTGAGAAGAAATTACGCTGTTTTAATGTAAAGTTTCTATTAGCAGGAGAATTGAAGAGTTTTGCCCAATGTGTGTGCATGTTTTTTTGATTTGTGTGTAGAGTTCTGACAATATGAGGCATGCTTTCAGAAAATGTGTGCAAACAATTGTGGAAAAACTGTAAAAATGAATGAAGTTTGTATGCCATCTATGGTAGACAAGTAAAATATAACAAATATATAATATTATTGGGATAAAAAGTGCATCTCTGAATTTCAAGAGGTCTGATAAGGTCTCAGTAGGATACAACCAAAACGTAATTGTTTTTCTGGTGGCTCCATGTGTTTTGGCAGTGGTAAAACAGGACAAACAACAAGGAAATTTCCAGACAACCGCAGTTTCAGGATAACATTAACAATTATTTAATCCTCAATGGTTTAATTCTTCCTATTGTTTATGGCGTGTGTGCAGGATGATGGTCTTTGGGGTCTTGACTCTGATACTCAGCTGGGCGTCTCTCGGAGCTGATGTGGCCACTGCAGTGGTGAGTGTACCAGCCATCAAGTCAGTCATTCTGTTTAGAAACATTGAAAATTCAAGACTAGTACATTTTCAGTCTATCCATCACTGCATGCATTTACATATCCTCCTAGTATGTGTGTATTTGATGTTGTTTGCTTTGTGTGTGTGAGCTGGTGGAGGGTCACCGCAAGTCCACCGCTATCACAAGCTTGTTTACATGGCATAGCATGACAAACAGCAGTCAACTGCAGTCAGCTTGCCTGCAGGAGGTGATACAATTTCATTTTATTGCGTTTGATGTGGGTGTGCTTGCTATCAGAATCACTGAGGTTTGTGTGTTTATTGGGGGAAAAAAACGTTAAATTGCGGCCGATTTCATTAAACCACATCAATAGAGGAGGAGGGAATCAAATAAATGGCTGGGAATCTAAAACCACTGTTGGATTTCTCTTATTTTACGATTCACGCATGGTCTCTGATCTTTTCTAGGTTTGTAAAACCACATATAATATCTTTTTTTCATACGCTAATAGTGGTCTCAGTAAGACCCTGGAAGAGAAATCTTATGGTGTGTTTGATCTTTTTGGGTATGAAAAGAAATGCTATTTTGAGAACAAAGCTTCTTGAAAGCATTGTAAAAAAAAAAATTAAATATCCCATTGCCTAATATGACGGCATGCATGTTGAGTAAGACTGAAGAAGAAGTCTTTTTTTTATTTAGACATTACTTCCCAAAATCGTTTCGTTGACAGCCTTGATGAGTTTAGTGTATTGCAATCTGATTAAATCCAATAAAGCTGCATTAAATCTGGCAGTGTTGATCCACTGTTTATAGCTTCTACTTTTATTAGTCTTTGGGCTTTTAGTTTAGACTTACTTTAGGTTTAATTGAGATAAAAGGGCTTGATCACAGTGCATTCAGAAAATCTAAATTGGGGTGAGTTTTTTTTTGGCTGAGCTTGAACCATTTTACTTTTAAATCCTGTCTATTTTCTGTTCCATACTGTTTCTCACACGCACTCTCCAACCACTTATTCTCCTGCTCATAACAATAACTGGCAGGTTGTAAATGCATTCAAACAGCAACCCACAAACCAATTATATCCATCATAAAAGCAAACCATCAATACATTCTGCTGTATTTTAGATAGTGTATGTGTGCGCTTGTGTGCGTGTGTGCACGAGTGTGTACTTGTGTGTTTGGCATAAGGGATTTTTCAAAGTGAGACAATACAGTTTGTGCATTCATTCATTCATTTTCTTTTCGGCTTAGTCCCTTTATTAATCTGGGGTCGCCACAGCGGAATGAACCGCCAACTTATCCAGCATATGTTTCACGCAGCGAATACCCTTATAGCTGCAACCTATCTCTGGGAAACATCCATACACACTCATTCACACACATACACTACGGACAATTTAGCTCACCCAATTCACCTGTACCGCATGTCTTTGGACTTGTGGAGGAAACCGGAGCACCCGGAGCAAACCCACACGACCATGGGGAAAACATACAAACTCCACACAGAAATGCCAACTGTCCCAGCCGAGGCTTGAACCAGCGACCTTCTTGCTGTGAGGCGACAGCACTACCCACTACGCCACCCCAGTTTGTGTGTTATTAACCAATATTGTATTTACAAATCTTCTTTACGCATATTTTGGTTGTGAGTTTGTGGCCTGAATATATTTAATGATGCCATTGAATGAAAATCTGGGTATACCTATACATAGGTGAACAATAGGAGTTCAGTACATTGAAATGATGTACTGTGAGACTCAAACACCATTGTTTCCTAGTTCAATGCTCATTCCTAGCTTATGTAAATGCTATGAGTGAAAAAACACATGGGTTCATTAATAGTCCCAAACAGAATTTAATAGGCCACAATATTTACTAGTGACATTACAACAATGATACAACAATGAAGCTTGTATTATACTTACCATATACAGTATGTGTGACTCTTTTTTTGAAAACGGAAGCAACTTATTTTGAAAAGAGCAAAGGAGCAGTTTTATAAAGCAGGCAACTGCGCATGATCTCCTCTGTTCACATTCCATCAGAGTACATAATGCAGGATATACAAATTAGAAATTAACTCCGTACCACCCCAAAGAGGCAAAAGGGTTGTTTAAATATATCTTTTTGTCAGTATCTTTTTGTTAGTTCAACATGTAAAGTGTGAAATTTAGTTTTGTAGGTTTGTAGTGAGGCAGCAAACACATGTAAACTGAATGTGAGTGTTTAATGCACGTTTGTACATCATGTCAAATCACTCAGCTCTTACTGTGATATTTCTGGATGGAAAGGACACCAATATAATTATGCAGAGGTTGATTTTTTAATTCCAGCCTCTGTAACCACAGAATACAACTCTAAATACTTCTCTGTCAGCTCCTTTTTTTTGAGTATAATCATAATTTATTCTACATTTCATCCACAACTAAGGACCAAACTAGGTTACTATTCCAGATTGGCTTAAAGATATCTCACTCCCTCCTTCTAGCTAAAATAAACCTTTCTACAACTTCAGTTGAAAGACAAGCCATCTACTTAATTTGTTAAAGTATATTTCTTGAGAACTGATTAAAAATAATAAATTATCTTTGCGTGTATTTCAGAGTACATCACAGTGTGTGTGTGTGTGTGTGTGTGTGTGTGTGTGTGTGTGTGTGTGTCTGTGTGTGTGTGTGTGTGTGTGTGTGAGAGCATCAAGCACTGGCATACGCTGCAGAGTAGAGCTCATTAAGATCCACGACCCTTCCAAATATGGTCAAAACCAAATATTTCATATCCTAGGTTTGGGAATAGACCTGTATCTGGAGAATTTTTGCACTTATCTAAGCCACATTTTAATTTCGTACTTATCTAAGAACAATTTAATATATTGTATTAATGCATTCAATGGCACCTTTTAAGGGGACCTATTAGAGCTGCACGGTTAATTGAAAAAAGATTGCAATCTCGATTCGACCTAGAAATACGATTCTGCCAATAAACATATTTTCACGTTCAGGAGAGAAACATAGGCGACCGCACAAGTCTTCACATTGTTTTACATACGTTGGTCAGTGACATGGACACCTCCAAATGGTGCTGAAAGAGTGCGAGAAGTATGGACCGCGCTCAGCAATGAAAATTAAACCAAAAGCACGCACATCATTGAAATGATCATACCGCATTTTACTGTAGAGTTATGATTGCGACCCGCATTCAATGTGTGTTGTGCATGCGAATAAATGTTTAACCGTGTCAGTATAGCTACTCTAGCCTATATAATGTTAAATATAATGCAAGAGGGAATCTAATAATGACACATGTCTCATTTTACTTGTAGAAAAAATGGTCTAATAATGTTGTCAATGACAGATTGCAAACACATGTCTCAAACACAATAATTCAACTTTAGAATTATGAACATTCTGTATTCTGATGTAATCACTTTACTGTGTATTAATGACCTGAACAAATTTTAAGTCTATTTAAGTCCCCCATTCAAAGTATGTTCAAAATGTAGCATTTTGACCAACAGTAGATACACATAATATTGTTATTGTTGTTGTTTTACCATATGTTTGAGAAATAACAATAACAATAGACTACTTACATTAACCTTTATTTTACATTTAAAGAATCGTGAGAAAATCGTGATCTTGATTTTAAGCAAAATAAACGTGATTCTTATTTCAGCTAGAATCATGCAGCTCTAGGACCTATCATGCAAAAGTGGTTTAAACATAGTTGTTTTGCAAGACCTTGATTATAACCAGCTTCTAATGCTACAAATGTATTGTATTTTTTATAATCATGCTTGATAAAGTCTGCAGAAACACTTTGATTGTCATTCTTCCTTCGTACGTGTCATCAGAGGGGGAAAAGCCCCGGCCATTAGTGAACATCTCTCCCTCAATAACATAAGACATTAGTCTTGTGTTTAAATCTGCCTCTATGCTGACACACAAGCACTTGTAGCCCCGCCTTCTTTTGAAAAGAACACAATCTCATTTGAATTTAAAGCGACAGTCACCAAAATGGCACAATTAGGATCAAAGCCTGAAAGGTGCAGTTTCAAGGAGTTATAAAACATTATCTGTGGGATATTTTGAGCTGAAACTCCACATGAACTCTAGAGGCATCAGAGACTTATTTTACATCTTGTAAAATGAGGAAATAATAGGTTTCCTTTAAAATGAGGCTGTGGAAAAAGGAAATAGCAAAAATAGAATTTCCTGTACTTATGTTGGAAACAGAATCCACTCATTTGCACACCATGTGTACTGTTCACGGATTTATGTTGCTCTGTGTGTAACTAATTTAGTTTTACTTCCAGGTTGCCAGTATTTCCCCTATCAGCTCATTAACAGAGTAGTGTAGATGTGCCACCTCTTCAGCATCAGTGGACATGCTCCGCTCGCTGCAATGAACTCGTCTTTCCTGCAGGCATTAGACTCACATACACACACAGGACTTTGATCCTGCCTTCACGACTAATGAATTAATGCATAACACAAGGTATTGAGCCTCAGGAGTTCAACAGGATGCGGACTTGACTTTAAACTTCCTTGCTCTGAGAACAGGATCAGGCGAATGTTTGAAAGATGATAGACGTGTATTCCTGCAGAAAAAAAAGAAGATGCTCCTAATGAGTTGCCAAGTGATAAAGACCTAGATTTCTTTGCAGTGTAGAAGGGGTGGACTTCAAAAATGAGCTGACAAAGTTTGAGTTTTTTGTCATATATTATATTATATATTATATTATATTATATTATATTATATTATATTATATTATATTATATTATATTATATTATATTATATTATATTATATTATATTATATTTACTGATGTACAATTAATTATGATTAATCACATTTGAAGTAAACGTTTGTACTTAAAATATCTAAATATTTAAAAGTATAAAACATCAAATATATATAAAAATGTGTATAATGTATGACTGTTGTATATTTTTTGTTTATTGTATATAAATACATGTGTATATATTTTATATAATGAATATTACATAATTATTATTATATTCAATTATTAGTGATTAATGCAATTGTGAAACAATATAATAATTTAATATAATAACAAAAATGTATCTTTTTGCTATTAATCACTTTTAATACCTTATAGAATCAGAATCAGAATCAGTTTTATTGCCAAGTGTGCTTCACACACACAAGGAATTTGCTTTGGCTACAGAAGCTTCCAGTGTACATAAAGTGACAAGTGACAACACAGAATAAATATAATAAAAGAAGACGATAGACATTAAACAGAGATGCAGTCAGTCCAACAATCTGGATGTTGAAATGTATGTACAGATTTGTTATAAATATACAGGTTATAAGGTGCTGTGTGCAAAAGCGTAAGTATTGCATTGTACGTTGTTATAAGGTGCTGTGTACAGATGCGTAAGAAGTATTGCATTATATATTGTTATAAGGTGCTGTGTACAAATGCGCAAAGAGAAGTATTGCATTGTTATAATGATATATATTATATTATATTATATTATATTATATTTAGTTGTCACATTCATCATTAATCATATTCAGATTTGTATAAATGATGCACGTTGTATTATTTACTGTATATATAAACACACATGGGCCTCACGGTGTCGCAATGAGTAGCACAATCCCTTAACAGCAAGAAGGTCGCTTGTTCGAGCCTCGGCTGGGTCAGTTTCTGTGTGAAGTTTGCATGTTCTCCCTGTGTTGACGTGGGTTTCCTCCGAGTACTCCGTTTTCCCCATTTTTAGGTGAATTAGGTAAGCTAAATTGGCCCTAATGTATGTGTGTGAATAAGTGTGTATGGAGGTTTCCCAGTGATGGGTTGCAGCTGCAAGACCATCCGCTGCATAAAACATATTCTGGATAAGTTGGTGGTTCATTCCGCTGTGGCAACCCTAGATTAATAAAGGGACTGAGCCGACAAGAAAATGAATGTATGAATAAACGCACATATGCATGTATAAATTACTGAATATTAATGCAACATTAATGCAGTCTGGAAAAAAATTATATAATAATGGAATTTAATTGCAAAAAAAATATTTTGATATCATATAAATCACTATTAATGTTTATAATCAAATAATCAATAATAAATGATAATAATATAATTGTATCATATTAATAGGGGTTTAATATTATAGCAAAAATAGAGTAATAGCAATTATAAGCAAATTCAAAATGAATGTTTGTATTAAAATATATGAATGTGCACTGTGTATTTTATTGTATAATATTAAAACGTATACGTGTGTGTGTGTATACTGTAGACACATAATAAATAGGTATCACACACATACATATATATTTATATTATTTAAATACAATCTTTTTCAGATATTATTAATCCTGATCAATTGTTGCAATAAAAATAATATATAATATAATAAATATAGTATATTTATAGGACGCCACGGTGGCATAGTGAGCCCCAGCTGGGTCAGTTGGTATTTATGTGTGGAGTTTGCATGTTCTCCCTGTGGTTCCGTGGGTTTCCTCCGGGTGCTCCGGTTTGCCCCACAAGTCCAAAGACGTGGTATGGGTGAATTGGGTAAGCTAAATTGTCCGTAGTGTATGAGTGAGAATGAGTGTGTATGGATGTTTCCCAGTGATGGGTTGTGGCTGGAAGGGCATCTGCTACATAAAACAAATGCTGGATAAGTTGGCGGTTCATTCCACTGTGGCGACCCCAGATAAATAAAGGGACTAAGCCAAAAAGAAAATGAATAAAGGAGTATATTTATAATAGATTTAAGTGTTTTTTAACTATATAATATAAATGAAATGGTATATAAAAATGTGATTTTGGTTGAATTAGCATTTTTATATTGTTTGTATCCATACAGATCGCACAACTATTAATGTAATAATGCTAATATATATTTGTATTGTTTTTATTAAATGTTATATTACCTTGCCTAACACTATTTCTTGCAATGCTAGTTGGATATTCGGGATTTTGGAGTTAGTTTTTCTTGCTTTGTCACTGAAACACCTGGTAGACAGGAACAGTGTGTCATCCAATGCAAATGTGTTGTTGACAGAGTTACCCATTCTTTTCACAGCCAGAGGAGGTTGATGTGCTGATGTTTTTGTGAGAGTGTTTGTGTCGTGTTTCTGCATTTCCTTAGACATTATAGCACTGTTTCCTATTGCCTGTATTGAACTGTGTGGGTAAAGGCTGTGTGTTGTGGCACGTGTCGTGGGTTTTGTTTCCTGTTAGACAGATCTACAGGAGTGTGTGCGTGTGTTTGTATCAGTGTGTCCTTCCTGTCTGTTCTTTCACCTATTGCCCCAAACATCCTGCAGTATCAAGAGTGTGTTTGGGTTAAATGCAATCACACAGGCAGTTTGTTTACTGAACATATACACAAAAGCGTTCAAATATTTTAGGTTAAAGTAATAATTTAATGCACCAAGAATTCATTTGTTTGATCAGAAGTGACCATTTCAAATACCTTTCATCATACGTACATCATACATCAATAAGCATCAAATGGATTAGATATTAAATGGCTTGTGTGACTGAAGATTAAGGTCACTTTTTAATATGTAACTTTAATGAATATCATGTTTTATTATTGATATACTTTACAGTTATCAACACTGTATTGATCTAAGCGTGAGATAGATTTTTAGAGCTGCTTTTTAGCTAAATTAGTCTCGTACTTGATTATCTTTATTTTTATTTTATTAATTATTTGTTTTTACTATTTTCCTGCAAGGGAACTGTATTGTATTAAGTGCCACAAGTATGCTGGAGAAATTCCAGCTTCATCATCATGTGAATACATTAATTATAAAATATGTCATAATAATAATAATAATAATAATAATAATGATAATAATAATAACAACAACAACAACAACAACATAATAATAATAATAATAATAATAAACATTGAAAAATAAACGCTACTGCATTTATAATCAATGCAGAAAAACTAACTAACTAACTAACTAACTAACTAACTAAATAAATAAATAAATAAATACAATTATTTATAGCCCAAACCTTTATAATAATAATAATATTAATAATAATTTATAACAATTTATTAATATTATATTTAATGATATATAATAATAAGAAGAATAATAATACTATATTAATATTATAATATAATTATACTATGTTGTTGTTATTGTCGTTGTTGTTGTTGTCTATTATTATTATTATTATTATTATTATTAATATGATTATTATTATTATTATTATTACTACTAGTATTATTATTATTATGATTATTATTATTATTTAATAATAGTATTTGGTATTATTATTATTATTATTATTATTATTATATTTAATAACATTATAATATTTTAATTATAATACTATATTAATATTAAAATTATACTATGTTGTTGTTGATGTTGTCTTTATTATTATTATTATTATTACTATTATTATTATTATTTAATTATATTATTTGTTGTTGGTATTATTATTATTATTATTATTTCTTTATTTAAAAATATTTTAATATTTATTATTGATGTTGGTGTTGTTATTATTGTTGTTGTTGATTATTATTACTATTAGTGATTTATTATTTTTATTAATTTATGTCTGGTGGTGCGGTGGGTAGTGCTGTTGCCTCACAGCAAGAAGGTCGCTTGTTTGAGTCCTGGCTGGTTCAGTTGGCATTTCTGTGTGGAGTTTGCATTGCAATTGTGGTGACCCCTGATTAATAAAGGGACTAAACCGAAAAGAAAATGAATGAATAATAATTTAAAAAAAAAAAATAATAATAATAATAATAATATGTATTATCATTATTGTTGTTGCTATTTTTACTATGATTACAATTATTAGTAGTATTAATCTTTTATTCTTATGTTTTTGTTGTTTGTTTTAGGGCACCAGTGATTTCTGTGTGGCACCAGACAAATTTCTGATGAACCAAACAAAAGACATTATCAGCTCAGGTGAGTGTATCTCAGTCTATTCCCAAACTATCTACATATGTTTGACAGGAGAAAAGACACACATATGAGAGACCTGGCCAGCTCATTTAATCTCATTTTATGAATGGGGATTATAGTTTTTGCAGTGAACAAATTTGCATGAAATGGCATTTTGTACACTATCAAATGCTTGAATAGTCTAAAGGGTTATATCCGAGAGACTTTTAATCCTGCTCTATAATCACCGTGACTGAATACATCTGTAAAAAGACCATTCCTGTGATTATGTAAGTTAAATCCTGTTCTCAGCCATTATACATTGAGCATATTGAGGGAGACAGACAGAGCTCCCTCAGGTGCTGGAGGACAGAGACTCTCACAGGCTGCAGATGCTTCACAGCTCGCAGGACTTAAAGCAGCTTCAGATACTGAATATATCTGTTGGATAAAAATAGCCTCTGCTCTTCTGTCCTTTATGGAGGATGTCGTGCAACTGAAGTTTCATTTAATCTTTAATGACTGTAAGATGAAACAATTAAGAATTTAAAGGGATGTCTTTTGTGATTTATTTTTATTTATTAATGTGTTTTTTTTTATTTTGTGCTATATGGAAGTTCATTTTCACTGTATAAGAAAAAATATCCATATAGTCGATGGCAAAATTATTAGTCCTATTCATGAGTCCTAATTAATGAGTGAAATTTAAATTCTTTTTCAAATATTTCCCAAGTATTTTTTAACCGAGCAAGGCAATTTTCACAGTATTTCCTATTTTCATTCATTCATTCATTTCCTTCGGCTTAGTCTCTTTATTCATCAGGGGTCGCCACAGCGGAATGAACCACCAACTTATCCAGCATATGTTTTACATCCATACACGCATTCATTTACACACACACTATGGCCAATTTAGTTTATTCAGTTCACCTAAAGCGCATGTGTTTGTACTGTGGGGAAACCGGAGCACCCAGAGGAAACCCACGCCAACACGGGGAGAACATGCAAACTCCACACAGAAATGCCAGCTGACCCAGCCGGGACATTATACATTATAAAAGGACTTTTGTTTTGTGTTTTTGTGTTTTGTTTTGTTTTTTGTTTTGTTTTTGTTTTGTTTTGTTTTGTTTTGTTTTGTTTTGTTTTGTTTTGTTTTTTTTGTTTTGTTTTTTGTTTTGTTTTGTTTTGTTTTGTGTTTTGGTTTGTTTTGGTTTGGTTTGGTTTGGTTTGGTTTTTTTTTTTTGTTTTTTGTTTTGTTTTGTAAGCAGATATAATTTTTATTTTTCAAAGTGTTATTTTATTTTATTTTATTTTATTTTATTTTATTTTATTTTAGCTACATAACTTTGTACAGATTTGCCAGTTTAGCTACTTGACATTCATTCATTAATTTTCTTTTCGGCTTAGTCACTCTATTAATCTGGAGTCGCCACAGGGGTATGAACTGCCAACTTATCCAGCATATGTTTTATGCAGCGGATGCCCTTCCAGCTGCAACCCAACACTGGAAAACAGCAATTCACTCTTGTGTTTGCAAACATACACTACGGCCAATTTAGCTTATTCAATTCACCTGTATTGCATGTCTTTCGACTGGGGGAAACCGGAGCACCTGGTGAAAACCCATGCCAACACAGGGAGAACATGCAAACTCCACACAGAAATGCCAACTGACACAGCCGGGGCTTGAACCAGCGACTATCTTGCTGTAAGGCGATGGTGCTACCCACTGCGCCACCGTGACACCCTTTCATTTACAGATTGTCTAATCTAGCTACTTTACAATTAAACAATAAAAAACTGCTTTAAAACTGAATACTAATATCTTACCAAATAACTATTAAATGTCATCTACGATCATCATGAAAAAAGTTAGAAAAAAAAACTTCTCTTCATTAAACATCACTTGGGAAATATTTGAAAACGTTCACAGGAAGGCTAATTGTTTTGCCTTCAAGTCATTACATACAAGTTATTACATACTTAACTCATAATTACTTTTAAAGTCATAATTATGACATGCCAATTCAACATTGACAGAATAATTCTGTTTTATGCATGTTTTTTTTCTCAAAAGCCTGAAACAAGCTTCCATAATGTCATTCTGATAATTCATTTATGTTCTTGTTTTCTAGATATCGTGCATTATTACCTGTACTGCAGCCAGACTCTCCCAAACCCCTTTCAGCAGGTACTATGTTCAATATAAATGATTAAGTGCACTATTTTACGCTTTAATTTCTTTAATATTTCAAAGGTAATCAGCAAAGATGTGAATCATAAGGAATCGGATGCTATTTCCAAGGTGTTTATATGCACTTGAAGTAATAGTTCACTCAAAAATGGTCAACAATCAAAAAATGTACTCACTATTTACTCTCCTTCAAGTGATCCCAAACTTTTATGAGTTATCTTGTTTCTGTTGAACACTAAAACATATATTTTGAAGAAAACCATCATTTCACAATGCAAAGAGTATACTGTATGTTAAGCTACCAAAAAGTGTTCAGTGGAAATCCATCTAAAATGTTTTGTATTTCGATTTTAAAAGCCTGATACAAACCGGTTTGGGATTCCCAAACTGTATCTGGCTTTATCAGACTGTCTCTTCTCCTGTACTCTGTGTCTTTCTTCTTCACTCCTCCACTGTCTTTGCATCTCTGGGGTTTTCAGGTCAGCCAGTAAAAGGCCAGTGTCTTACATCTCTGCTCACTGCAGCTCAGCAACCGTACACATTTCTCTCAGATCAATAGAGCTGTCATAGAGAACAGAAGCAGAGATGTTCAGGACAAGGCTGCGTGACATTTACAGTTTTTACACACACTGGAAAAATACCTGTAAAAGCGTCTTTCTTTAGCACTTAAAGACGCTGCTGACAAAAACAAGTTTTTTTTTCCTTCTCAATCTAATGCCAAGAAAACATCCAAAGTGCACTCTTAGGTGTTTGTCAGAATGAATCAATTGGTGTGTAGATTTCTATTACAAAACTTATTTTTAGAGGCTGTTTTCTTAATAGTTTTTTTTTTCTCCTCCACTGAGCCATACATATTTTATTTCATTTCTTTTTATATTCCTGGTGTTAAAATACTGAAAGGTATTAAAAAAAAATAGATACAATATTTTATTTGAGTTGTTATATTTTACTATAATAGACCATGTTATTTCATTTTATTTATTTATTTGTTTGTTTGTTTATTTATTTATTTATTCATTCATTCGTTCGTTCGTTCGTTCGTTCATTTGTCTGTCTGTCTGTCTGTTTGTTTGTTTATTTATTTGTCTGTCTGTCTGTCTGTCTATTCATTTAATTATTTTGTCTGTCTGTCTGTCTGTCTGTCTGTCTATATTTGTTTATTTATTTATTGTTTAATTGTACTTTACTTGTTTCTACATTTTACTTGATATTATATTTATTTACTTTTTTTATTTGTTGTTTGATTTTAAAATTTTATCTTGTTGTTTTATATGTTTATTTTTTAATTTTATTTTGTAGGGTTATTAATTTTTTTAATTATTATAAAAGTTATTAAAATGATTTAGCATTTTTTATTTAAACATAATTCAATTTAAATAATATTTTATATTTTTCATTTTAGTTGGATTAATTCATTTCATAGCACGTTTATATTCATTGTGTGTTTGGTTTTAATATTTTATTTAGTTGTTTTATCTAGTTAATTTAGATTTTTATTACAATTTATTACATGATTTATTTTTCATTTATTTGATTTCATTTAGTATTTTATTGTATTTACATATAATTAGTTTTTTTTATGTTTTTACAAGCGTAAATTAGTTTAAATAATAATATATTATATATTTACGTTTTTTTTATTTTAGTTGGATTATTTCATTTCATAGCATATTTATATTCATTTTGTGTTTGGTTTTAATATTTTATTTAGCTATTTTCTTCTAGTCATTTTAGATTTTTGTTTTATTACCTTATTTATTTTTTCATTTATTTGATTGCCTTTAGTATTTTCATTTTTAATTTGATCTGTTCTTAAATTGTTATTTATTTATATATTTCTGACATCATGATTTAGATTTGGAAACTGCAAGTGTTACCTCTGTGCATCTGTGAATAGTACGGTCTCTCTCTCTGCTGGTTGAGAGTGGAACTGCACAATAGTTTCTTGAAGCAAACCTGTGATGTATTAAAATGTTGACGTTGAGTTTGTTAGCCCTTAAACAAAACAAACTGATCCTGAATTAGTTTGTTTTGCAGTCCCTGACTGTCTTCCAGAGATCACTGACCACCATGCAGATCCAGATCCAGGGCCTCCTGCAGTTTGCAGTTCCTCTGTTTCCCACAGCCGAGGTCAGTCTGATACTGCAGATCGATTCACTTTAAAACAGTTACACATTTACAGACACTTCTAACTAAAACAGCGAAGACTGTTAAGTTAAGTTACAAGTTCATGAGTCAAAGTCAAAGTTAATACAGCTATGGTAAAATTAGAAAGTTCTCAGTTTCTCTGGAGTTATGATTTATATATTATAAAAATGTAATTTTTATAATAATATTTTAACAACTTTTTACTGAACTTTTTTTAATTAACAACCAAAAATTGCCTTTTTTATTTATTTATTTTAATTGCCTGTTTTAAACAAAATGTGCTATTTTCAGACATGTCATACAGTTGAAGTCCCCCTGAATTTTTTAACACATTTCTAGTTTTAATAACTCATCTCTAATAACTGATTTATTTTTGCCATGATGACAGTAAATATTATATTACTAGATATTTTTCAAGACACTTCTATACAGCTAAAAAAAGTGACATTTAAAGGGTTAACAATGTTAATTAGGTTAACTAGGCAGTTTAGGGTAATCAGGCAAGTTATTGCATAACGATGGTTTGTTCTGTAGACTATTGAAAAAAAATAGGGGGGCTAATAATTTAAGAGGTTAATAATTTTGACCATAAAATGTTTTTTAAAAAAATTTAAACTGCTTTTATTCTAGCTGAAATAAAACAAAAAAGACTTTCTCCAGAAGAAAAAAATATTATCAGACACACTGAAAATTTCCTTGCTCTGTTAAACATCATTTGGGAAATATTTAAATTAAAAAAATCAAAGGGGGGCTAATAATTCTGACTTCAACTATATATTATGTTATATTATTTATAGACAACACATTACCAATGTTTTCAACTCTAAAGAGTTAAGAAATTGACATTCAGTGAAATAACCTTCTTGATTTTTAATCACAACAAGTCAAAACCTTCATTGTTCTAAATGTCCTAAATGGCAATATTTGTATTGGTAATTTGAAAGAAATGTCTTCAGACTTTCAGTAGAATAAAACAAACATTTCACTCAAACCGATAATGTATATCTAATAAATCCAGTAAATCTAAGAATACTAAAGTCTCCTTTAATTATCTTCTTCAACAGATATACCCAGGTAGATGTACAGTAGACCATGTAGTTATTAACAGTATATTTGTATTCCTTTTGAATTATGATGACCTTGGTAAATATATTTTTTTTCTTTTTAAAGTTAAATTAATACATCAATGATATTATTGTTGTTGTTGTTATTATTATTATTTTGATATATTTTTTTATTTATGACATTATTATATATTATAAAGGTGGTTCATTCTGCTGTGGCAACGCCAGATTAATAATAATAAAGGAACTAAGCATAAAAGAAAATGAAGATAAAGATATATATTATTATATGATATTATTTATTTATTTAATTGAATTTTATTTATCTTTTTATTTGATGAATTTCTGTCATAGCTATAATGTGCGGTTGTTTTCAGAGGGATTTATTGAGTATTCAGCATCTACTGAATAACTCAGAGGCCAGTTTACACCAGCTCACTGCACTTCTGGACTGCAGAGGACTCAATAAGGTAACACACACACACAC
>CAIGQQ010007205.1:1079221-1101494 GCA_903798035.1 Danio albolineatus | reverse complement strand
TCAGTTATTAGAAATGAGTTATTAAAACATCATTCATTCATTGATTTTCTTTTCGACTAAGTCCCTTTATTAATCTGGGGTCGCCACAGCGGTATGACCCGCCGTTAATAAAACTATTATGTTGAAAAACCTTCTTTCTTTTAAACAGAAGTTGGGGGAAATATACGGGGATAATAATTCAGGAGGGCTAATAATTTTGACTTCAACTGTATACAGTATATTTTTAAATGGTAATTTACCTGTTATTTAGCAGTTAGGACTGTATGTGTGAAAAGGGCTACAGAGTATTAACTTTAAAAAAAAAAGCTGTCTTGGTGTCATCAGTAAGCAATTGTAATCCACAAAAAAGTACTTCATTTTCACATCACTCCTCAAAACCGGTCCTTGATTTTTAGCTTGTGTTGCTTTGGATCTCTGGTCAGTGTCTCTTTGTGACTGTGTGTGTTTGTTTTCCAGTATTCTCCAACCATGAGAGCCACCTACCTCTCCATGACCGAAGACCAGATCAGACACTTCGGAGAGGATTTCCGAGCATAAAACTGATCCGTTTCCTTCCTCCGTCGTGCACATGTTTCCTCTGGCGTGAGTCTTCGCACTCTGGGAAAATGGACACATGGAAAACTTTTGTGTTACAGGACCACAATCTGAGAGGAGAACGTGATTTGAAGAGCACTGTAATGGTGCTTGCATGTATGTATGTAAGTGTGTGTCTGTGTGTTTGATCAATCTGATGGTGCAATGCATCTCTTCCCTCACGCCTGACACATCTGTGAGGTGCTAAATTGTCCTATCTGAATTATTTGTATGTTTACACTGTATTTTTCATCAAATAGACCACTGGTTTCCTTTGCAGCTGCAGAAACTTTATATTAAGTGTCTTTAACTACTAATTTTTAAATTAGTTATTAGATGCAGTGCACTTATTTTCTACCTACATGTTTTTTTTACATTGTGCTAATGCTTTAAAATGCCTCCATACACTGACAAAAGTCTTGTAGCCTATAAAAGTTTTAGGAACAACAAATAATAACTTGAGTTCTAGTTGATCATTTGGTATCAGAAGTGACTTATATGAAAGGTAAAGGACTCTAGATTCTGCTTATTTTACCAAAATAAAATATGATCATGCTTTGATTTTTAATTATTTACAGAATTTAGGACAGTAAGGTCTGACTTTGCCTAGACAAAAGTCTTGTCACTTAACAGAAATAATGTACAGTATAGATTATAAAGTCATGATGCAGTGGAAAAAGAATTAATATTGTGAACGACTCCCATGATCTTGGAGGACTGCATCCATACATCTTTGCAGTGACTCAAAAAACTTACTAATAA
Organism: Danio albolineatus; assembly: GCA_903798035.1. Taxonomy (NCBI): domain Eukaryota; kingdom Metazoa; phylum Chordata; class Actinopteri; order Cypriniformes; family Danionidae; genus Danio; species Danio albolineatus. The sequence goes on along the minus strand of CAIGQQ010007205.1, from coordinate 1,100,159 downwards.
AGTCATCTGGAATGGCAAAAAAAGCGTTCTTGCAGGACTGCCTGAGTTCATCAAGACTCTTTGGATTCATCTTCAATGCCTCCTCCTTCATCCTACCTCAGACATGCTTAATAATGTTCATGTCTGGTGACTGGGCTGGCCAATCCTGGAGCACCTTGACCTTGTTTGCGTTCAGGAGCTTTGATGTGGAGGCTGAAGTATGAGGAGGAGCGCTATCCTGCTCAATAATTTGCCCTCTCCTGTGGTTTGTAATGTAATGAGCAGCACAAATGTCTTGATTCCTTAACGCTTATGATTTTGCCGTCCACTCTGCAGATCTCTCACACGCCCCTATACTGAATGTAAACCCAAACCAATATTTTTCCTTCATCAAACTTGACTGATTTCTGTGAGAATCTTGGGTCCATGCGGGTTCCAGTAGGTCTTCTGCAATATTTGTGATGATTGGGATGCAGTTCAACAGATGATTCATGGGAAAAATCTACCTTCTGCTACTTTTTTTAATGATCAACTTGAAGTCACGTTATTATTCGTTGCTCTTTCAACTGCAATCGACAACAAGACTTTTATCAGGTATAATTCATTTTTGTTAACTAACTTAACTAACAATCAGTTATTTTTGTATTATGTATTATGTATATATATTATTTGTGTTAGATGCTAAAACCTATCAGAGCCATCCATTTTATTCTAAAATGAGCATTTTTTTCTTATTGAACTACTGTGTTGGTTGAGTAATTTCCCTTTTATGGCAAAGAATAGTTATTTTTATTGTCTTTAATGTGAAATAACTACACATAAACATTGAACATTGAAAAAAATTATCATTATAAAATAAAATTCCAGATGACACTTTTTAAATTATAGTACTTAACACTTGAACTAAAATAAGCAATCTTACATTGGCAACCTTATAAAATAAGTATTTTCACATTGAATATAATTAGTTTTTGCTTTATTTCAATTACCGAAAACATATTTAAATGTTTATTTACCCTCAGGCTATCCAAAATGTAAAATTTCATTTGATCGACAAGATTTTAGCAGAAATCACGCTCTTAAAATAAAAAAGCATATTGAGGCAAAATAAAATAAATACCTGTGGCTCCAGATGATATTGTGAGGTATGATATGTATGATATGTCCAGATGATATGTCGAGGTTTCACGACAAGATTTTAGCAGAAATCACGCTCTTAAAATAAAAAAGCATATTGAGGCAAAATAAAATAAATACCTGTGGCTCCAGATGATATTGTGAGGTATTTAGCACATGAAACTGAATGATTGATTTGAGCAGGAATCTGAACATCATCACCTTTTATAAGACCTAGTAAACAGCATAAAAAAGCAATTAGTTACTTTAATTAAAAAATAAATCTATAAAAAAAGAGTAAACCCATTGATCTTACTCAAAAAAAGAGAGTACACCTGTCATCATTTGGATTTTACTTTTAAGGCAACAGGTTTACTCACTTTTTTAACGTAAAGTCAACTAATCAGTCATACGTTTACTGATTGTTTTATTTTATTTTTAAGTTATGTCAACTTACAGTGTATCGTCATTTTGTTTTGCCTGTATATACTGTATTGTTACATGCTATAGTAGTTAAAGACAATTCATATAAAGTTGAACCGTAATTGAGAGTTTACTTTTTTATTTTTATTTTCAGACCAGCAGACATATCCATAAAGGTTGTCCATTTGTCATATAAAAGGTCATGTACATATAAGTGTGGGCACTGGTTAACATAATAATATTTAGTCCTACGTAATGTACAGCATTGCTAGTATCAACATAGTAAGTACTTTTCTAAGCGATTATTGCTCATGAGAAGTTGTCTTCAATTTTTCTTTAGCTACTGTGCAGTGTGAACTTCATGAGCGCCATCACTTTTATGATGGCTTATTGTACAGATACTAATGCTGTTTATATTTTTATTTTAGTAGTCTTGTTTTGTTTTCTAAATGTCTTTTGTGCCAAGAATGGAAGCATGATCTGTGCCTCTGAAGCGCTTTTGTTTTGAAATCCCTGACTTTGCTTTATTCAGTGAGCAGCCGATGGCGTGTTTCTGTGGTCAGATGGAAATAAAAGCTTTTCAGTTTTTTTGTTGCCATTTTAAAGCACAACATGATCACTTGTAGTTTAAATTCCGCATGAACCAGTGGCTTCGACCATTTTTTTCCATATTGTGATGCAGTTCTTAGAGAAATTGATTATTAAATCAGAAATAGTGAGCGTGGGTTGCTTTTTTTTCCACTGCGAGCTGATTGGATGTAGTAAAGTAGGCATTTCATTCAGAAAGATGGGGAAAAGGGTTTAGAGAGAGTTTTTACAACCTAATGCCGAGTTTAGACTGCACGATTTTCAAAGTAGTGATGTTTTCATACTGCATGACTATCTGAGGTAGCATTCCATCGCTGTTGTGTTTACACTGCAAGATGGATCGACGACGGGGTTTCACACTGCATGATCCTACAATAGAAAGAATCTCCGACAACTTTGTCTCGGTCCCCAAACTACGTCTCACAACCAAACACGGGTGAGAAGTGACATGAAAACAACACAAGGTCATGTAGTATGTCTTGTGTTATTAACTACGTAATGAGAAAGAATCCTTTGGGGTAGAAAATAACTTATTTTGCTCACCTGGCTTTGAAGGGAATTAGCAATTTCTCTTCAACTGTTTTCTTTTTCGACCCAGTTCTGCTCAGTCTTGCTCAGATGACATGTCAAACAGGCACAGGTGCTCCTATCCATTTCTTGGGTCCAAATAAACTGAAAGTAAGAGCTTTTAACTTCTCCCTCAACCTCCCGTTGGCCTGCAGATACCCATACTAGTGGATGCTGCAACCCAGGCTCATTGTGAGAACGTAGTCCTGAGTACGTTTCTGGAGGCTGTGAAATACGTCCTGTGAGGTGCGTCTTTTTGCACTTTTTGTTTTCGCAAATCCACAAGAGGCCGCTGCGGATGCTTTTTGAGATCTCAAATGTCTCTCGCAAGTGCCGTTCACGCCTACTGTTCTCACGTAAACCCACCAGAGGCCTCTTGCCGGCTGACTGTTTGGCTGGCTGACTGAATGACTGACCATCCAATCGACTGACCCACCCTCCCCTTCCCTAAACCCAACCAAAATATTATCGACTGACCCACCCACACACTTCCCTAAACCCAACCAACAACTTTCAAAAAAGCAATCCAGAATAAAATAAAAGCCCTCGTCTCATTTTTACCACATTTTCAGACTTTACCACATTCTCACCCTGTTATTTACGGGTTTATTTCATTATTTGGATTCTGTTTTTGTCTTACCTGCTTTCTGAAAGCACTCCTCACCGGACTCGAACCCCGTCGTCGTGGTCACCTCCTCTCTGCGTCTTGAGTCCGCCGACGAACACGGCGAGCTAACGGGACAAACTGGTTGCAGCGGGAAAGTCGTCCACACGAGGCGAGCGGTCGGCTGGTAAGCGCGTAAAGAAGCGGCGTCACACCACCCTGTAGCGTTCGTTTAAAAAATGAAATGCAGCCATAAGTACCACTGACAACGTAATGTGTGGTCTCCAGAAACGTTCGTGGGACTACGTTTTCACAATGAGCCCGTGTTGGGATGCTGCTCTCTTATTGGTTGTAGGAGATCTCCGATGTGATTTTCAATTGGAACTCATTTCACACAGCATGATTTTGAATCGCCGACAGCTCCAGATGTTTAGCATGACAAATATCTGACGGGTGTCGGTGACTCATTGGTGATTCTCTCAGATCGTGTCTTTGATAGTTCACACTGTGTGATTGTTACTCACATGAATGAGCACCGATTTGCCTGTGATTTCTTTCAATTGTCTGCGATTTTCTCAAAACCTGTCAGCGAGGCTAAAATAATGTGGTCTGAACTCGGCATTACAGACACATCCTCCTCTCCATTTTTTGCTTGTTGTCAAAGCACTGACAGGTGGAGGGGTGTGGTTAAGTATGTTTCCACGCCCAGGGCTTAATTTATGCTGGAACACATCAGATCCGGCCCCTCTGAAATCTGATCCAACACCTCATTTTATTGATCCCCCTCCTCAACCCCCCTCCTCCCCCGTCTGCTGCTTACTTTCACTTTCTTCCGACTCCAACACTCTTCACTTTTCGTCCGCGACACCCCTCTGCCATACAGTGCCAAAACCCCACCACCCCGCTCTTCACTTTCGTCCGTGGCACCACCCTCTCCATCCTCAGGTAACATGCCGGTTCCGTTACCCCGATCTGTTCCGGGACCTCATAATTCACAAATTAATGGCACGCCCAATACCTCAGACAGATGTAATCTGAGAACACAATCGGGAAGCACATTTTCAGATTTAAATTTTAGATTACAAGGGCAAACATTTTTCTTAATGACATGCGCAGATGAGTTGTTCACCACAGAGCTAGCGATGCTCACAAAATCAATATGGTTAGTTTTGATTTCATGTGTACTTTAAAGTGACCTAGCACACATCCTGAGAGATCTTCACCTTGTTTCCAGCAAGCACAAATAGCAGGTCGTTTTATCTAAAACTTTGTTCATCTAGAAATGACAATGCATAGCACACTGAGCCAATCTCTTCCTTTGTATTAACCCGTTGACCAGCTGTAAATAACCTGTATGATAACAGACGTGGTGTTATTTGTATTTCCTTCTTTGCTACATTCGTGTGTGCCATTTTCAGGATGTTGTTTTATAAAAACCTGCTATACTTGGACAGATGCGTGCACAGCGTGTCCTCATTGGAGATTTGTGGTCATATAGCATTTTTTTAACTGATTTTAATATTTTGGGTGCATGAAAAGCACTGTGTTGCAGACACTGAAGTGGTGCTTGACTTCTGTCTAATAGGACAGAGACGTGGACATAATAAACGCATTTTGAACTTAACTGAGTGAAGCATGTCTATTTTTGAAAGTTATAGGCACATTTTGTGAATAGCTGCATCACTTCAAGGCAGGTTTTACACTATATAGGGTAAGTTGTGTCACTGTGAACTAATGTTACTTTTTTGGCCTTGCAAGAAAATGTCAATCTTAAATCTTTAATTATGAAACAAAACATGTAAAGCGTATAAAAAAAATTATATTATTAAGTAATATACTATTTGATAATATTTAGTATCGTATATAACCAACATTATAATTTGTATTCTCGTGTAAATGTCTGTTTATTCATTTATTTATTTATTTGTTTATTTATTTGTTTGTTTATTTTTATTTATTTATTTGTTTGTTTGTTTGTTTTGGCCAAGTGGTTTAATTTGTCGAACAGCTATATTATAATTCAAATTTTGTCATTTTGGATTAACATATTCATAATTTATTATAATTTAAGTATAAATGTAGTAAATGTAGTTTTATTTTCTCCTTAATAATAATAATAATAATAATAATAATAATAATAATAATGGGCGCCACGGTGGCGTAGTGAGTAGCACGTTCGCCTCACAGCAAGAAGGTCGCTGGTTCGATCCCCAGCTGGGCCAGTTGGCATTTCTGTGTGGAGTTTGCATGTTCTCCCCGTGGTTGCGTGGGTTTCCTCCGGGTGCTCCGGTTTCCCCCACAGTCCAAAGACATGCGGTACAGGTGAATTGGGTAAGCTAAATTGTCCATAGTGTATGTGTGTGAATGAGAATGTATGGATTTGTTTCCCAGAGATGGGTTGTGGCTGGAAGGGCATCCGCTGCGTAAAACAAATGCTGGATAAGTTGGCGGTTCATTCCGCTGTGGTGACCCCGGATTAATAAAGGGACTAAGCCGAAAAGAAAATGAATGAATGAATGAATGATAATAATAATAATAATAATAATAATAATAATAATACAGCAAGAAGGTCGCTGGTTCAAGCCTCGGCTAGGTCAGTTGGCGTTTCTGTGGGGAGTTTGCATGTTCATGTAGGTTTCCTCCGGTTTCCCCTCACAAATCCAAAGACATGGTATAGGTGAATTGGGTAAACTAAAATTGTGTGTGTAAAATAGTGTATGTGTGTATGGATATTTCCCAGTGAGGGGTTGCAGCTGGAAGATCATCCACTGTGTAAAACAAATGCTGGATAAGTTGGCGGTTCATTCCGCTGTGGCAAACCCGGATTAATAAAGGGACTAAGCCGACAAGACAATTAATTATTATTATGATTATTATGATTATTGTTATTGTTGTAGTTGTTGTTGTTGTTGTTGTTGTTTATGCTGTAACCAACATGCAGTTAGAGAAGAAAATATTATCAGCAAGATTCTTTATTTGAGAACCCATGCATAATAATTATATATCATTTTGCATATTAGCCTGTAAAATAACTGCTTACTTTACGCATGTTAATAATGTAATATTTATATAATAATGTAATGCTGTATAACCAGGATGATGTGTAAGGGGAGAATAGAAAAAAAGAAAAAGTACTTGTATATTTTACAAGATTCTTAACATCTTGCTAAAAAATGTGATAATCTATAGACTGTAAATAACCTAAAAACCTAGCAGTTTCAAGCATGTAGCGACATAATAATCATTGAAAAATTGTTCTTTCCTTATTGAGCCCTGTAATGTGGCGCCCTCTTGTGGCAACTGGCACGTTTGACGAAATTAAAACTGAGCAGAAGCCTGAGATAAAGCATCTTTTCGTGTTGATCAAACGCTATAAATAGCACAATTGAATATACATATACAGTCCTACAAGGTAGACTAGTCATGTCATAAATTTGTAGCAGCAATACTAGAAGAACAAGGAGAGTAAAGAGAAAGCACAGTCAATTTTTTGATAAAAGTGTGTTGCCCTCTGTGACGTCACTTTCGCCGCTGCTAGGATACAGTAAACTCCTGCTGTCCCGTGAACCAGCAAAACCACCAAAACGACTCAAGAAGAGGCACACATTCTGGTAAGATGAATTAAATGACCTGTTTTCAAAGTCTTCAACACGGAACGGCTTGTCATAGATTGATATGCACCTTGAAATGGAATGTGTGAGGTGTTTTTTGGTTTTGTTTTGCCATTAAAAGTCCTGCAAAGCTTTTTTTTACACAGCGTTGTGTTTTCAGTGTAAAGTCATTAAAAATCATACCTTTTCACTTCATGATATATTTGTTTTAGGTTCAACATTCTTACGAAGTTAAGCGGAAGTATTGTGGCGTACTGTTGTGTTGTGGTTACCTTTTTTTCTCATCAGTGTGACGTAAACTATTCTAAACTATTTGAACATCATTTCAAACAAACTTAATCTTCACACATTGTTGTAATTTTAACAAATATGCAGCACAATAGCTATCATGGTATCGACATTATTGGCTAACAGTTGCAGAAACATTCATTTCAGTACAATGGAATAGTTAAATTGAGAAATAATGTAGTATTCGTGTTTTAAAAAAATTATTGTAAAAAATAATTGACATAATGCAATGTCTATATTAATCACCAAATCCTAAAACATTTTGTGTGACATTAAACATTTATGATCTATGAAATTTGCTTAATTTGTTAAAAATCTTGTAAAATCTGTAAAAGGGTCAATGACGTGACGCTCATTTTTTTGTGTCCATGTGATTTAAATGAAGTCAAAAAGGTCAAAGTTTCAAAATAAATAAGCAAATGACTTGCATACATTCTCTATTTTGAGGGGCAAGTCTAATTATTTTGGTTTTAATCCATTTTAAGATATTTTTAGGGCATTGTTACAAGAATGTCAATGTGGTGTAACCAAAACAAATTGGTACCAAATAGTTTATCTTGTTTAAAAAAGGTGAAATTCTCAATGAAACATCATATCAGCTAGTTTGGCATAATTTTATATTAGTCATATTTAATAGTAAATAAAGGTAAAAATAGCATAATTGTTCTAAATATTAATAATAATTTGGGGAATTATGTCAAGATGTCAAGTGTCAAGATGGTGTAACCCCCATTTATTGAGCCTACAACCCCATTTTTGTTAATATTTTGCAGAAGGCCATGAGACAGGAAACTGTATCACAGAGAAGGACCCTTGATAAGACTAATTGCTACATGCAAAGGATATTAACTCTTTTTAAAATGTGAGATACTCTGACCTTTTTAATGAGTGGTCAGATATTCTTATATACGTGTCAAATGGTAAGACCCCAAGAGTACAGTATAATTGGTCATTATTATAAAAATAAGTGTTATCTTTAAAAAATACATTTAAAATATATTCCCACCAAGTCCATGTGCTTACATAGGTATTTTAATAATGCCTGTCAAAATTGATTTTAAGTTGAAATGTCAAGCAGTGTAACTGGTTACACCATTTGACTCCAATTACACATCTTTCTGTTGGGGGCCAATTTAGTCAAATATCATCAGTTCATGATGCTGATTAAAATGCTATATAAATTATTCTACCATTTGGAACTATTTTGGGTTCATAGTGTTGCATTACTTATTTATTTATTGAGAAGGTCGTGCTTAATCCACAACCTTACTATTAAAGCTCTGTAAACCTAGGATAATATAATTATGTTGCTATTATGTTGCTCAACATGAATGCTTTTTTAAAATGTTAATTCATGTTTCAGTTCACCTAATTGTGACGTTGGCGTAATATATGAGAGGATCCAAGTGCAAGTAATCAGTTCTTTATTGACCAAGTCAATATTACTCTAACACGCTCAGTAAACACACAGAGCGTGCTCAGGGACTCACAAATAACTCCCGTCTCACGGGGCAGGTAGACGCAGGTGGGAGTAGACAAACCAATCACGGTCAAAGAAACACTCCTCACCAGACCAGAGCAGAAACAGAACAATGCACAAACGACAACGAACTGACACGAGACAAGAGACGCGCTGTCCAGATATAGTCGCGATAACTAGTTGCAGCTGTCAGACTAATCAGGACAGCAGAGCTCTACATAGCACGTGACATCACACTGACGTAACAGACACACGAGAGACACCAAAACAAAACAAAACCATGTGACCACGCAGACACTCAGAAGTGCGCACACACCTACAACCGTGACACTAATATAATGGACACACTCTTTCACTCGCACAAACACTCATACACTACGGCCAATTTCGTTTCTCCAATCCACCTATACCACAAGTCTTTTGACTGGAGGAAACCCGTGCAAACTTAACACAAGAAGGCCTCCTGCTCCATCCATGACCCGAACCAGCAATCTTCTTGCTGTAAGGCAAACATGCTAACTTAGCCCTGACAATATTAAAGTCAATATTATTACCCCCTTAAAAAAATTTTTCGATTGTCAACAGAACAATCCACTGTTATACAATGACTTCCCTAAAAAATCTTACTTACCTAATTAACCTAATTCAATTCAATTCATCTTTATTTGTATAGCGCTTCTACATTGTAGGTTGTGTCAAAGCAGCTTCACATGCATTATAAAAAAATTGAAGCAATGTCAGTCCAGTGTTCAGTGTTGAAGTTCAGTTTAGTTCAGTGTGGTTTAATATTCACTGCTGAGAGTCCAAACACTGAAGACTAATCCATCGATGCGCAGCCCTACAAGTCCCGAACTATGCAAGCCAGTGGTGACAGCGGCGAGGAAAAAACTTCATCAATTGGCGAAAGTGAAGAATTAAAAAACCTCATTAATTAATTACTAGTTAAGCCTTTAAATGTCACTTTAAGCTGAATACTAGTATCTTGCTAAATAACTTGTGAAATATTATATACTGTCATTATGACAAAGACAAAAAATAAATTAGTTATTAGAATTTAGTCATTAAAACTATTATGTTTAGAAATTTGTTGAAGCAGCACTTGGGAAAAACTTTTAAAAGAGTTCAAATTTAACATAGGAGTGGTAACAATTTTGATGAGCCTCTGCTGACTGGGTGCTCACAGGCTTGAGTTCTGGAGGCTTTCATACTTGATGTGCTCACCGTTGTTGTACTATTATTAGTAACAACTGGAGGTAAATTGGATTAATTATAATGGCAAAAAGGGGCGCCACGGTGGCCGAGTGGTTAGCACGTTCGCCTCACAGCAAGAAGGTCGCTGGTTCGATCCCCGGCTGGGCCAGTTGGCGTTTCTGTGTGGAGTTTGCATGTTCTCCCCGTGGTTGCGTGGGTTTCCTCCGGGTGCTCCGGTTTCCCCCACAGTCCAAAGACATGCGGTACAGGTGAATTGGGTAAGCTAAATTGTCCATAGTGTATGTGTGTGAATGACAATGTGTGGATGTGTTTCCCAGAGATGGGTTGTGGCTGGAAGGGCATCCGCTACGTAAAACAAATGCTGGATAAGTTGGCGGTTCATTCCGCTGTGGCGACCCCGGATTAATAATGGGACTAAGCCGAAAAGAAAATGAATGAATGAATAATGGCAAAAAGTATTGAAGTCAGGAGGTGCTAAATGAATTAATTTATCTATAAAATAAAAAAAAATAGGTTGTAGATAAGTTTGGTGGAAACTCATTCAAATGTTTTTCTATACCTCGCTGTACGCCTTCATTAGTCGGTCATGTATGTTTGCAAACATTGGCTCTCAATTCTAGAACCAAGGCAACATCCAGAGCGGCAGCAGCTTTTATGTACCTGTGAGTGTTTGGCAAATTGCTCCTAAATAGCATAAAACTAAAAATAAATTGGGGATTTTTTTTCTTCTTTGTAATATCAACTACTTTTTTTATTTTACTTCAACCAACTGAAAAGAAACAGAGTGATGTAAAAGATGTTAAATGTTGCACATTTTTGTTTTAGTATTATTATTCTATTAATGAGGGCCACAGATTTAATGGAAAGGATGTTATTACTTTATGTATTGAAGTTCAGCAACATTGTTTCATGGTTGTGAACACATTTGTTAATGACAATCACACCCCCTCAGTTATTGTTCCTCAACTGTCATTATATTATGAGACATAAGTACACCTTTCATCACCACAATGATTTCTTGTTGTCAGACATTTTGGTCAGCATTTAAAAGAAAGTAAAACCACTTCAGCTGAAATTGTTGACTATCGTATTTGATATTCACTGTCAATTTCAGTCATTTTTGCTGTTGAAGCAACACGGTCAGGTGGTGTAACTGGTTTGTGTCAATTGGTGTAACCAGTATTTTTTATAAAAATATTATTTTATACATGGAGATAATGTGAAATACAATTTAAAACACTTACTTTAGTGTAATAAAGTGTTTTTTAACTATTTGTACATAATTGGTCAAAGATTATTTAGAAATCAAGTTTGTTTTTAGCATGTGTCCAGCCAAATGTTGCAAAAACTCATTAAAATGTACATTTAGACATAACGCAAATAAAATAAATGTTGGTATGATATTTTAAAATGAATTCTTTATTTCTGTGAGTACACTTGCAGATCTTCTAGGAGGAGTAAAATATCAAATTTTTCCAAGGTTTTGACAGTTACACCATTTGACATTTTCAGGTACATTCAGGCCTAACATTTGTAAAGAATGGTGCAAATATTAGTTCTAATTACATAAAATCAACATGAACACAATCTGTGCATTTTAAAACACACGATGGATGCTTTTAAATCATCTTTTAAATTTTTTTTAAATTTCTCATCTTGCCGCACCTTATTTGTCACTGACCCAAAAATCTGTAAAATAATACAAATATGTTTTAGGCCTACCTCCATGTCATATACATTTACTGGGTTTTTGATGTCTCCATCAAATTAAATGTGCAACAGTGATTTTATATACATAAAAAAGCATATTTAATGCAGGTAAAAGGTCTTACTGTATGTCTCAAATACCTTTTGTGAAAATCATTGATTTATTCACTATTTAGCTTAGTCCCTTTATTAATCTGGGGTCGCCACAGCGGAATGAACCACCAACTTATCCAGCATATGTTTTACACAGCAATACACACTAATTCACATTCATACTCTACAGCCAATTTAGCTTACCCAATTCACATATACCAAATGTCTTTGGACTTGGGGGGGAAACCGGAGCACCCGGAGGAAACCCACGCGAACACGGGGAGAACATGCAAACTCCACACAGGAATGCCAACTGACCCAGCTAAGGCTTGAACCAGCGACCTTCTTGCTGTGAGGCGATCGTGCTACTCACTACACTGCCGTGGCACCTCATTTTTGTGAAAACATACGTTTTTTAAAATGTATTATAATTATATTATTTTCTCATGGCTAAAACTCAGTGGTTTAAAATATAGTGCAAGGTATAAAGCAGGGTTGCCCTAACCTTTTCTTATGAATGCCCAAAATCCAAGCTTGATTGAGAGCTGTGGGCCGAAAGTAAATATAGCAAACGGTAGAAGTCGTCATAGGTTATTTCCTAATTTATTCCATAATGTTTATAAATAAATAGTAAAAAAAATACTTCAGACATATTTACTAATGTATTATCATTTTTAAAAAATGTATATTATTTTAACAAATTTAATACTATAAAAACATTTTTTAAAAATCCATTTATAAGACAATGAAGTTCAATGCCGAACTGAACCTGCCTTTGATTTGCACGCTGATGCCTTCCGCTTTGTCCCCTATTTGTAAAGTGACAGTGTACAATTTTTTAAAATCTGATTTATTTACAACATTTAATTAAAACATGTAATTTCAGTTGGCTTTTTTCTTGTAGATCAACAATAAAATAAACAAACTAAAGGTTGCATTAAAATAGAAATGAGAATCTCTGTTAAAGGCATTCTCCAACCCTTCCCAATAATTTTCCTTCTTGCGGGCCAAATAATAGGATACAAAGGGCCAACTTTTGTGCTATAAAGTGCGTCTGTGATTTAAAGTTTTAATATGATAGTTTATTATTATTATTATTATTATTATTTGTCTGCACTGTGCAAGGTATAAAGTTTTAATATGACAGTTTATTATATTTTTTATATTTTTTACAATGTCATCAGACGTCTTTGACCCACATGTTTATTTACGCCATACGTTTGATACAAATGTGTAATAAAATGCACTTTTACTTCCCTTCAGCTAAAATGGAGATTGTGTACGTGTACACCAAAAAGCGCAGCGAGTTTGGCCGACAATGTAACTTTTCGGACCGTCCGGCTGAGCTGCATGTGGACATTCTGCCGGACTCTTCCCTCGCTGCAAACTTCACAGTGAGAGATCCATGTAATGTGACCGTACAGTGTGCAGGTGAAATGTCAGAGCACGAGGTGAGACATGTCAACAAATATAATTATATATTTCCATCTACAGTTGAAGTCAGAATTATTAGCCCTCCTGAATTATTATATTTCCCTACAATTTCCATTGAACACATTTCTAAACATAAATGTTAATAACTCATCTCTAATAACTGATTTATTTTATCTTTGCCATGATGACAGTACATAATATTTGACTAGATATCTTTCAAGATGCAAGTATTCAGCTTAAAGTGACATTTAAAGGCTTAACTAGGTTAATGAGGCAAGTAAGGGTAATTAGGCATATCATATAACAATAGTGTAGACAATCGAAAAACAAAGTATTGCTTAAGAGGGATAATAATATTGCCCTTATAATGGTTTAAAAATTGCTTATATTCTAGCCAAAATTAAACAAATAAGACTTTCTCCAGAGGAAAAAATATTGTCGGAAATACTGTGAAAATTTCCTGAATCTGTTAAACATCATTTGGAAAATATTTGAAAAAGAAAAAGAAATTTGCAGGAGGGCTAATAATTCTGATGTAATCTGTATGAGTTACACTGGATTAAACTTTAATTAACATGTAATTCTTGTCCTGTTCAGGTCAACACAGAGCGCTTTGAATCTGAGTCTCGAGGAATAAACCATGTGGAAGGAGGTTGGCCGAAAGATCTTAATCCAGATGACATGGAGGCGACTATTCGCTACAGGAAGAAAGTGGAGAAAGATGAGCACTATCAGAACACCATTATGCAGATTGCTGGTGTGAGTGGCCGCTGAGCTAACAATACTAAACTGTTTTTGATATGTACGTCTTAGACTATGTATGCATTTGGTTTTAACATAAGCATATCAGTAATGCTGAATAACAAACATTATTTTACTCGTATTTTTACTTTGTATTATTAGATTCCCTAAAGCAAGTAATAAGCAAGTAAAATAAGGTTTTGACATCTTGTAGCTCATGGAACACTGTATTAGGCAAAACAACGCCACTGACATCTATGAGGACTTTCTGGAGGATGAGGATGTGGAAGATGTGGAGGAATCAGAGGAACAGCCATCAGCAAAGACAATCAATGTCTTCAGGTGAGCACAAAAATATATCAACCCGTTTTGTGAATGAATAAGACATTATCATTTTGCGTCAATTAAAAAAGGTACATTTAGGTACATTTTTGATATATTTTTTAATATATTTTTTACAATTTTTGGATCTGCTGCACCCCATTTACATACAAAACATAAAAAGGGGGGCGGGCATTACTACATGATCACATTAGCATATTTATTCGTATAAACGGCCCACAAATGGTAGTCTCTTACGCATAATGTCTACGCATAATGTCTTATGCATAATGTGGAGAATGTAAACACTGTTAAACATGCAATTATGACAAACTACTTTGTCCCAAAACTTGGCCTCACTTCTGGTCCATTTTGAACATAAAATCAGCATATTAGAATGATTACTGCAGGGTCATGTGACGATGGCTTCTCAAAATGATGAAAAGGATGGCTAATGAATAAACATTAAACTATCTTTCTGACCTTAAACCATCGGTTGCCAATACAAATTAGAATAGACTATTATAGATTATTTTCTTTCTTTTTTTTTTCTTTCTTTCTTTCTTTCTTTCTTTCTTTCGAAGGGAAATAATGAAGGGAATGCGAGTCACAACTTTTTGTGAGTCAAGTTTTTGTAACTTTTGTCAAAGTTTTTTAAAGCTATGGATGATCTTCCTTCTTTTGACTTGATGTGGTGTTACGCCGGCGCTCTGTGTGAGCTTCATGAAAATGAGTTGTTTTTAGCTCCCATTTTGGGTTGATTTTTTTTATCTTTCTCTTTTTTTTCTTTTTTTTGTGAGTTAATTGTTTAAATAATGTATTATTGTTTGTGATAAAGTGTTGTGAAAATCAATTTCCTTCCTTCTTTCTTTCTTTCTTTCTTTCCTTCTGTCTTCTCTTTTAGACTTATTTTAATAAATTGACACATTTTAAGGTATTTATTGCTTTGAGATTATTTTTCTTTCTTTATTTTTGTATATACATTTTATTTACATTATTTTTGTATGTACTTTTAAATGTGGTACAGTGCTTGTACTGTTGCATTTAAAAGGTTTTTTAAAGTCAAAGTCATTTAAATAAAAATTTCTTTATTTTTAGTTCTTTATTTATATTTTGTATATGTTTCTTTTTTAAATTATGTAATTGCTTTTTAACGTGGTACAATGTTTGTACTGCTGTAATTAAAGAGCTGGTAATAGTCAAAGTCTTTCATTCTTTTTTATACTTATTTAAATAAATAGAACAATTTATGAAGGATTTATTGCTTTGAGAATTTATTTTCCTTTTTTAAGAGATCCAAATGAAGTGAAGAGGACAGCCACAAGTTTGTCCTGGCACCCCGACGGCAACCATAAACTGGCAGTGGCCTACTCTTCCCTGGAGTTCCAGAGAGCACCCAATGACATGAGCTTTGACTCCTACATATGGGACATTGGTATGTCATAAAAAAACACTTTTTATTATACAAATGAGCAGTGTTGCATAGTTAGTAGCAAATAGCTCTTTTTTACTTTCAGAAAATCCTAATAAACCTGAGATGACTCTGAAACCTGTTTGTCCGCTTGTTTGTCTGGAGTACAACCCGAAAGATTCACACATTCTCGTTGGCGGCAGCTACAATGGACAAATCGGTGGGTTTTTAGCACATCTTTGGATACACAATTAATCTTGGCCTATTCCGGCTACAGAAGAACATCTGAACTCTTCTAGCAGTGTAATTACATTTGCCTCAGTCTCTCTTGGCGTTTTTAGTCCTCTATAAATTATGTTTAATTGAAAAAAAAGTACCTTTGACCTTTTCTGAATAAAGTTTGCTAGATAAGGCACATGTAGCTCTTTTGTAAAATCTAATGGCTGGACTCGTGTCCTTTGGAGGCAAGGTTGAAATTAGTATGTACTAAATGTTTTGTTTTTGCCTGATTACCAGCATACTGGGACACTCGTAAAGGCAGCCAGCCAGTGGAGATGTCACCCATTGAATTCAGCCATAGAGATCCTGTCTACAAAGCCATCTGGCTGCAGTCAAAGACAGGCATGGACATCTTTTCTGCTTCTACAGATGGCCAGGTCTGTCTGCAATCACACATAACTCTCATGGAAAGAATTAGTTGGTGTTTAATTGAGATTTAAACAGTGTCCTGCACTTATTGTTTAACCTTTCAATCTTTTATTCACAATATGAACATAAACAAACTCTGCTCTTAATAAGAACAAACATTTGTCTTTGATAAAGTCATCAAAAATAAAATATAAATCAAAATTTGCTATGTTTATTTTGCTAGCACACATTTGGCTTGCGTTTCCACTGCAAAAGGGTACTCTTTTGGTGGGCGTGGTGTACAACAGAAAGTTTGTCGATGTCATTTTCGCTCGAGGAAATGTCTACAGTAAAGCTTTATGGGTCGTTCAAAAATCATACGAGAAGCACTTCTCACAAAACAGATGCTTTATTATACACATAAACACTGGTGTATAAATGTTCATTACTGACTGAACATGATCTGATTATAACTGCAGATCAATGATGCGGAATAGCCTACGGTTCGCGATTATATAAAATAAATAAATAAATGCAGCATATATGAACACATACAGCCCCACACAGTCTCTGATGTTACCAAATTACAGAAAAACTACATTACATTATCAACTACTTATTTAGGTTCAAAAACAATACGAAATAGAGCCCCGTCTGTGCAAACCTCTCATCTGTGTCTTTAATCTTCACCAGTACATGTAGCAGCTCCGTCATTATTCTCTTGTTAGAGAGTAATCCGTCATTCCCAGTTTATAATAGTCCAGGTTAAGAACTTTGTTATTTCAAACATTGACGCGCACGCGGGCACAAGAGAGAAGCGAAACCTCACGCTCGTGCTTATGGGCTCGTAACCCATAAGAATCTGCTCTTCTCTCGGCTTTGTGGCCGTTCAAGAAGACAACAAGGTTTGTTTAAGCTCGGGTCGTCCATGGCTTGTTATTATATGCTGATATTATTTCGGAGCATTGTCTCTCGGCTCCCAGAGGTGGGTTGTGGCTGGAAGGGCATCTGCTGCGTAAAACAAATGCCGGATAAGTTGGCGGTTCATTCCGCTGTGGCGACCCCGGATTAATAAAGGGACTAAGCCGAAAAGAAAATGAATGAATGAATGAATGAATGTCTCTCGGCTGTGTATTAAACATGGCGGGTCCTTTGTTTTCATTCTGCTTGTTGCGTGAGCACATGACGTATCTCTGTAAGCCAATGGCGTTCAGCTGCGCGTGTAGCTCCACCTTACGGCACCCTTTCTGGGTTTCGGTACCCTTTCGAAAGGGTGACCAAAAAGGGGTACGGTACAGTTCGGTTCGGTACGCTTTTAGACAGTGGAAACGGCCTTAAAAGCGTACCGAACCGTACCGTACCATACCGTACCACTCAATGGAAACGGGCCAATTGTTATTCTTTAGGTGGACAATAAATCTGAGCATGTCAATCCACTGAAAATAAAATTTTGATCAAAGTCTGACCATTTGCTTTCGCATTAGGAGTAGTGGTCCTTTTCTACTGACGTCAGTCTGATGGCGTTAGCTGGGTTGCCAGGTTTTCACTACAAAAGTAGCCAATGGCCAATCAAACTTAGCCAAACAGCCATTCGTTTCCTCATTTAATCATTTGGGGTCGCCACAGCGGAATGAACCGCCAACTTATCCAGCATATGTTTTACACAGCTGATGCCCTTCCAACTGCAACCCAGTATTGTGAAACATCCATACACACTCATTTGCACACATACACTACGGACAATTTAGTTTATTCAATACACGTCTTTGGTCTGTGGGGGAAACCGAAGCACCCGGTGAAACCCTCACCAATACGGGGAGAACTTGCAAACTCCACACAGAAACGTCAACTGATCCAGCCAGGACTCCAACCACTGACTTTCTTGCTGTAAGGCGATAGTGCTAACCTCTGAGCCACCATGTTGCCTCCAGTGACCATTCAAACTATCCCAAAAAAGAAGCTCAATCTCTAAACAAAACAAAAAAATGTGACATTCCAATATGGAATAATAAATATTTTACATGACTGAATGCATTATACTCTTTCTCTATCTTTTCTTTGATGGAGTTGGAAAGCAGGGTGAGGAGAGGTGGTGAGATGTTAGAGATGGAGTTGGAGAGTATGATAATAGATTTGGATAGCGGAGGGACTTATATAAAAGTCGTGGCAATGATCGTTGGCATCACTGTGCTTCAATCAGCATCAATCTTTTTAATCATGCCCCTCTTACGATTAGTTTGCTACAAGAGAATAATGCACAAAAATCAAGCCCGCCTCTGATCAATATTCTGTTTCAGTTTGAAGTACATCAACATACTGAAATAAAAGTCTCGGCAACCTGTAGATCAAGCATACTTCAAATATATGTGTGCTACACAGTATTGGAACCCCTATGAATTCATGTTTTTAGTACAACTGTGTGAACTAAATCATTCAGTCAAGACATCCTGTTTCACAAAGGTATAAATATGAGGACACACGCAGGCCAAACACCTCTCAATGGGTAAGACCATACCGAATGTTATTGAGCTTCGAAATGAGCTTCAAAAAATGGGACATGGTTGTAAGAAATAGTAAAAACACAAAAAAATCCCCTTTCCCACCATTAGGAAAGTAATTAAGAAGCTTTAGTCAACTGGAAACGTTAAGAATGGATGGTGTGAGTGGCTAAAAAAAATCTCCAAGATATCCAAGAGCTGGAGAATTACAAAAGTTTGTTAGGTCTTCAGGTTAGAAAGTCTTCAACACTACAACCTTATGACATCTATATCACCACAAACAGTTTGTTAGGGTTAAAAGACCCCCCAAAAAATAAGGTCACACTTTATTTTGATGGTCCGTTTGTTGCATTTAAGTTACGTTGCAACTAATTCTCATTGGATTATAAGTAGACTGTTAGGTGGGGGTTAGGGGTAGGGTTAGGGTTAGTGTGAGTTGACATGTACATGACATGCAAAGTTTCTTATAGTCAGTTAAATGTCTGTTGAATGTCAGTTTCAACAGATATTAAGCAGACAGTCTACTAATACTCAAATGGACCATTGAAATAAAGTGTTACCGAAAATAATAACTGTCATCTGAAATCAAGTATATTCAGATTTATTTTGTAAATTTTTGGAAGCAAAGGATCAAACAGTTGTCTGTTTGTTGTAACTGTAATACTGGAAAATTGTCCATTACATCACTGCAATGGCTAAAAATGCAGTTTTGTTCACAGATTATGTCTATTTATGGTAATTTACTGGTAATTTTCTGGAAAAGTCTGTATGTGTGAAAGGGGTTATTGAAGACAACGACTGTATAACATACTAATACAGCCATCGGATGTTAAACATGCTCACGCATCTAACTCCAGGTCCTATGGTGGGACATTCGCAAGATGAGTGAGCCCACCGAGAGACTCGTCATGGACCCCACTAAGAAGGGCAACATTGATAATTCACTTGGTGCAATCTCACTGGAGTTTGAGACAACTATGGTAAGATCAAGTTTCATTAGAAGAAGAAAGAGATGATGAGAAATTCACAAAGATGTTTTTATTGTTATTTTTTTATACAAGCCCACTAAGTTCATGGTGGGCACAGAGCAGGGTCTTGTGGTTTCATGCAACCGGAAAGCAAAAACTCCAGCTGAGAAGATTGTGTGCACATACAGTGGACATCATGGACCTATTTACGCACTGCAGAGGAACCCATTTTTTCCTAAGAACTTCCTGACTGTGGGTGACTGGACAGCACGCATCTGGTCAGAGGACATCAAAGAGTCCTCCATCATGTGGACTAAGTAAGTAATTCCTTGGTCAGTTTTTGGAAAATCATCAAACAAATCAATTAATCAAGCAAGCAAGCAAGCCAGCAATCAATCAAGCAAGCAAGCAATTAACCAATCAACCAAATATTGTTCTTTTAAACTTTTTATGTAAAAATTCCTGAAAATAAATATGAGAGTTTGTGCAAAAATGTTAAACATCAGTTATTTTCAGCATAGACCATAATTATAAATGTTTCTTAAGCGCTAAAACAGAATATTAGAGTGATTTCTGAAGGAATTATCACCTAAATAAATTACGTATTAAAATTTTTACTAAAAAAATTCTAATAATAAGATAAAAATTTGATGTCAATTTTAATGTGATTAAACTAGACATATGTGTATAACGGGTTCTATTAGAATTTATTTAATATATATTTATACAGATACTTATCACTTGAATTGTAGTTTGTTTTTTCATTCATTCATTTTCTTTTCGGCTTAGTCCCTTTATTAATCCGGGGTCGCCACAGCGGAATGAACCGCCAACTTATCCAGCATTTGTTTTACGCAGCAGATGCCCTTCCAGCCACAACCCATCTCTGGGAAACACATCCATACATTCTCATTCATACTCATACACTACGGACAATTTAGCTTACCCAATTCACCTGTACCGCATGTCTTTGGACTGTGGGGGAAACCGGAGCACCCGGAGGAAACCCACGCAACCACGGGGAGAACATGCAAACTCCACACAGAAATGCCAACTGGCCCAGCCGGGGATCGAACCAGCGACCTTCTTGCTGTGAGGCGAACGTGCTAACCACTCGGCCACCGTGGCGCCCAGTTTGTTTTTTAAAAATTAAATATATAATTTTAAAAAATATATATTGTTATTATTGTTGTTGTTGTTATTATTATTATTATTATTATTATTTATTATTATTATTATTATTATTATTATTATTATTATTATTATTATT
>CAIGQQ010007205.1:1050217-1079211 GCA_903798035.1 Danio albolineatus | reverse complement strand
TTATTATTATTATTATTATTATTATTATTATTATTATTATTATTATTATTATTATTATTATTATTATTATTATTATTATTATTATTATATTAATCCCAGCTTCAGATGTTTGTTGTGCTATTTCTAATCTGTTTCTGCAGATATCATATTGCCCATCTGTTAGATGGCTGTTGGAGTCCAGTCAGACCCTCAGTCTTCTTTACAGTAAAGATGGATGGCACCCTGGACGTGTGGGACATCTTGTTTAAACAGAATGACCCCACTCTCTGCCTCAAAGTGTGTGCTCTCTGGTTCCTTGTCAAACTCAAATCACTGTCTCAACATCTCTGCATTATCTGCTTAATAAAAATGTTCACTACATTTGTATGTTTGTTTTTATTGACAGGTGTGTGATGAAGCTCTGTACAGCATCAAGGTTCAAGATAACGGCCGTTTCCTGGCCTGTGGCTCTCAGCTGGGAACCACCACACTGCTGGAGATCTCAGCAGGCCTGTGTTCACTGCAGAAGAACGAGAAACCCCTGGTCTCAGAGGTGACGTACAGTATATTAACACAACAAAACACTGTCTGGCCACTTTATTAGGTACAACAGGAAATCTTCTTCAGAACTGCAGCTCAATGGATACTTCCCTTTATTTATGTATGCATGCTACTTTACTAGTATGTTTAATGCGTTTCTTTTAAAAAGACACCTAAAAAGCAAGTCTGGCTAATCTATTGTTTTGACAAAGTAGTTCAAGTGATGCCTTGTTATAGAAAAGATTAACACTTATTAACGTTTTAACTTACTAACACTTATTATTAATTTTCTGGATATACCTTTATGAGTAAATAGTTTATTTGTGTTTTGTTTTCATTTAATAAAGTCCTGATAATATAAAATATTGGGGAAAATATATACACAATATAATATATTTGTATACACAAAATAATTTTTTAAATATATATTATAATTTTGTTCTATATTTATTATGGAATATTGTATTTTCATCTGTTGTCATAAAATAAGTAATACTAAATGATAATATTACTATTTGAAATAATAACACCTCATTCATTCATCAGGGGTTGCTACAGTGGAATGAACTGCCAACTAATCCAACTTATGTCCCCATGTACCCATACACACATACACTACGGCCAGTTTAGTTTATTCAATTCACCTATAGCGCATGTCTTTGACTGTGGGGGAAACCGGAGCATCTGAATGAAACCCACGCGAACACAAAAAGAACATGCAAAATCAACTGACCCAGCCAGGACTCGAACAAGCAACCTTCTTGCTGTGAGGTGACAGTGCTAACCACTGAGCCACCGTGACACTGACAACTTATCAGTGGTTTATAAAATATTATAATTATGAAACAAACTTTTTACTCAACACATACCAATTATTGAAAAATCCAGAGAGTTGATAATAGCTCTACAGATGTTTCTTAATATTTTTTTCCCCAGAAATGTGTCACTTATTTACCTTTGTACTTATTCAATCATTCATTTATTTATTTAAACTTTTTTTTTTAACAAAGGGATACAATAATAAAGACAGACATATAAATGATTTAGATTGTACTATCCGTCTTCTCACCCAACACTGAACCTATGAGGAGAATCTCCGCCTTGTTTTTTGCAGATGTTTGAGCGTGAGACGAAGCGGGAGAAGATTCTGGAGGCTCGACACAGAGAGATGCGTCTGAAGGAACGCAGCCGCTCAGAACAGAGTCGAGAGGACGAGATGAAGGAGACAGACGGCGAGGAGAACGCAGAGGAGCTGGTGGCCCGTGCAGAGAAAGACTTCTTCCAGATGATAGAAAACGAGAGGATGAAAGAGAGGAATGAGGAGAAAGACAGAGACCAGGTTCACGATCTTCTGCTCACACTGTTCACGTTTATTCCGATGATCTGGTTCTGAGTTCTGCTTCTAGAATCGATTCCTCACTGTTGTAGTGATATTTTTGCAATTCTTTTCTTCTAAAAACCCTGCAAGTAGTAAATACACTAAAATATGAAGGTCAGTCAAGTACAGTTGAAGTCAAAATGATTAGCCCTCCAGTTGCCGGCAGCTAGCTCTCCGCAACTCTCACATGGTCGCCCACTGAAGCTAAGCAGGGCTGCGCCCAGTCAGTACCTGGATGGGAGACCACATGGGAAAGCTAGGTTGCTGCCGGAAGTGGTGTTAGTGAGGCCAGCAGGGGGCGCTCAACCTGCGGTCTGTGTGGGTCCTAATGCCCCAGTATAGTAAAAGGGACTATACTGTTCAGTGAGTGCCGTCAATTGGATGAGACGTTAAACCGAGGTCCCGACTCTCTGTGGTCGTTAAAAAGAAAATGTTCTTCAAAAAAGAGTAGGGGTTTAACTCCGGCATCCTGTCCAAATCTGCCCATTGGCCTCTGTCCATCATGGCCTCCAAACCATCCCCATATCATTATTGGGTTAATCACTCTCCACCAATCAGTCTCCTCTCCACCAATCAGCTGGTGTGTGGTGTGTGGTCTGGTGCAATATGGCTGCCAGCACATCATCCAGGTGGATGCTGCACACTTCATTAAAAATGAATTTAAAAAAAATCTTCTTTCAGTTAAACAGAAATTTAGAACAAAATATAGAGGGGGGCTAATAATTCAGGAGGGATAATAATCCTTCAACTGTACCTAATTTATTGCATAGATGAAACATGTTGCTTCTAAAATACGTACAGTACACAGATGTTGAATAAAAGGTAACTATAAACAGCATATTGTACACTGAAATTACTGTAGTATTAGGGCATCAAAATAAGAGCATTTTGCTTGTCAAGCACATGCATTTAATGTTTTATTATAGTGAGAGCACGTGCTGTTTTGGCAAGGAAAAAAATTGCATTTTATTAAAAGCAACCTAAAAGCTCTTCACTTCATGCAACTTTAATGTTTTTTATGTATTTAGAGTGGAGCTTAAAGTTTCTTTGTTATTCTGATATTTTACATTGCGTTGAATGTTACAACAAATCACCATTTATGACGTCAGTCTCCTCATACTTCAGTTTCTCATCATATAAATGGGGAGGAGCTACTCTACTGTATGTCCCGCCTTGTCTTCATGTTTCAGTTGAAATGTCATCACACATTGAACAAAAATGCACATTTCAATCAAATGTTTTGTAATATCTGACATGCCCCACCCCCTTTAAAACACTTCTCATTTGCTTTTCAGTTTGATGCACTTGAGCTCAACCAGCTTCACGGTTATAAAAAATAAACATTATTGGCTGTGTTGTTTAAAAGGGGGAGGGGCTACTCTATGTCCCGCCCTGTCTTCATGTTTTAGTTGAAATGACATCACACATTTCAAATAACAAACTGCACATTTCAAAGCATTTCACTTGACATTTAAGCAAAAGAGAGTCAATATCAGTATTTGTTGACGTCAGTCACTTCATACTTCAGTTCCTCATCACATCTTCCAACCAATCAAATGCTTTCTAATATCTGATATGCCCCGCCCCCTTCAAAAGCTTCTCATTTGCTTTTGAATTTGATGCGCTTGAGCTCAACCACTTACCCAGTTATAAAAACGAAACGTTATTGGCTGTTTTTTTAAAGGGGGAGGAGCTACTCTATGTCCTTTTTATCTCTTCATGTTTCAGTTGAAATGGCATCACACATTGAACAAAAATGCACATTTCAAAGCATTTCACAAGAGCAAGAGAGTCGAATCAATGCTTGATTCAATGCAGTTCGTTTAAACTAAAAAAGCCTTTAAAGGAATTGATTCTTCTGAATCAAAGAATCAATTCTTTGTGGAATCGACTACCAGTCTTAAATCTGACGTCTGAAATCTTTAACCAGCTTCACTTCTGTGCATTTTGGTGTGCGAGTGATCATATGTGTGTGCGTCAAAACAGCTTGTCAAACAAAACAGCCCTTCTTTGTGAAGCTTAAACAAATCGTGTCCCATGTTTGGACTGTTGCTTCAATAAGATAAGCTCTATATATAACCCTGTTTGCTGTGGCCGACGCTCTCTATTGTGAAAGACAAAGCAGGAAAAATCAATAAAGTCTACTTTGTCTGTACCCAGAATGCTTTATGCTCATCTGTGATTGGTTGAGGAAGCATTGGAGCATCACAAGTGTATTTCTGTGGGCCCGTTTACTCAAAGGCTCGTCTGATTTATGGTTTTGCCCTTTTCAGTGACTTTAGTTATTTGATAATAAAGAGGGGGTTATAATTAGGTTTGTTTTATTGTGTCTCGCATGACTTGTTCATAAATCTGGAAGTGTATGGTTTGGGCTCAGTTTCCGATTGGTCTCATTTTTGTTTCTTGTTTCTTTGCAGGAGAAAGGAGTGTGTGAGGAGAAAGATTTCCAGGAGGAGTACGAAACCAATGGCGTTTCTTCATTTGTAAGGACGGAAATCTCTCTGTAGATTGATCCACTCTTTAAGTCAGTTCATTTACTGGTCACAAACTTTTTTACTTCCATTATGTGATGGATTTCTGAATGAAACAACAAATAATCAAAATAATATTACAGCTTAGCACAGTGGTTCTCAACTGGTTTGGCCATGGGACCCACGTTTTTACAAGGTTATCAAGCCGCGACCCAAATTTTTAGGAGTTATAATATAATTTTAGGAATTATAAATAATTTGTTTTTATTTGTTAACATCCACAAGTAGTGACAGATAGATCACCAAAACTTACAAATAAACAATATTTCATTGCTGTCATTTAAAAAAATGTATCAAATTATAGAAATATTACAAAGTAAAAATGACAAATACTGTAAACAGCTGTAAGGGTAAGGAAAGGTTCAGTTACCAGCTAAACTAAGCTGTTATCGCGCATACATTTCAAAATAAAAGTCCGGTATGAGCATTCATTCATTCATTCATTTTCTTTTCGGCTTAGTCCCTTTATTAATCTGGGGTCGCCACAGCGGAATGAACCGCCAACTTATCCAGCATTTGTTTTACGCAGCGGATGCCCTTCCAGCCACAACCCATTTCTGGGAAACCGGTATGAGCAAAATAAGTTATATATGTATATTTTTTGACCACACACTCCGCGACCCACTAAAAATAATCCCGCGACCCACCAGTTGAGAAATGCTGGCTTAGCAGACATCCCAAGTCACCCGGAAATTCATCGAGTCTCCCACATACTGTATGCATATAGACTCTCGAATGCCCACAAACAAATGATAATCTAACGGAAATTGCACATCTCTCCTTCGCTCCTCACATACGTCACACAAACCACAAACCCCCCACATCCCCCAACCCCCCACCCTCCGGCAAATCATCTGTGTCCACCCCCTAGAAAATAACTTTTCCCAACTTGGGATGTCTGGCACAGGGTTTATTGTGAGTATGATTACTGTGTACAATTATCACTACATGTAAGTTGCACATTAAGAACTCTGTAAATCTGCTTTTAAAATGCAAAGTACAGTAGCTACGTTTGGTCAGAATTTAGGTAAGACATAAAATTACGGAATAAAATCGCTGTCATAAATATTTTGTGCGTAAATAAAATTCACGCATCTGTAATTATAAAAACATAAAGGTAAACGGACCGTACTCGTAATTTTACGAGCGTACAAATCCAAAATCTGCGATTAGAATAGACACAGTCTACGAATTATACATTTACGGTGGGTGTACTTTACAAACACAAAATACAGTTTCACCATGGACGAGACAACCAGATCACAAGTACGAATCAAAGAGCGACACTGTCAAAATTACATCACCACTGTCACAGTCATTAATGAACAAGCGAGAGTCATCGATTGCAAACAGCGCGCCTTGCATGGTAAGATCCTGATTTCTGAATGAAGGAAGTTCGCAGAGCAAAATGACTGGGCACTCGAGCTCCCATATATATAGAGTTGATGGGAAAATTACAAGCACTTCTGTGAAATGGTAAAGGTCCTACAAAGTGCTTTGAAATATGCATTTTTATTAGTGTTGCCTACTATTTTTTATTGAAAAGGCGCTAAGCTCTGCCTGAAAAGTCGCTAAATGTTGCTAGATTACATAATTTGTCAATTTGCATATTACTGACATCATCACGTCTGACTGTTTCTGTTTGTTTAATAGTCTATGGTTAATAATGTGGTGTTTATATTTTTATATTTGCACTACGCTTTATGTATGCTTGTCGAATTAACTACATTTATTGCTGTTGGATACAGTATATAAGTATAGATGTGTAGTGAATTTGCAGTAATCTCTCAGACGTTACAAACTCAGGCGAGTTCCGAAACGGTCACTAAAATATCTGTGATTGTGAACAAGAAAAGATGAAATTGTCAAATTAAATTCATTTTCTTGTGGGCTTAGTCCCATTATTAATCCGGGGTCGCTACAGCAGAATGAACCACCAACTTATTCAGCATGTGTTTTCAGCAGCGGATGCCCTCCAAGCTGTAACCCATCACTGGGAAACATCAAAACACACTCATTCACACACATTCACTACGGACAATTTAGCCTTCCCAATTCACCTACACCACGTGTCTTTGGACTTGTGGGGGAAACTGGAGTACCCGGAGGAAACCCACGCAAACCCGGGGAGAACATGCAAACTCCACACAAAAACGCCAACTGACTACCTTGCAAAGACAGCCGAGGCTCGAACCAGAGACCTTCTTGCTGTGAGTTGAACGTGCTACGTGCTACTCATTCACTTTCTCTTGTGGACAATTTTCATTTCAGTAGCTACATGCACCAAACTTAAAGGTTATATCTATCTATATTTTGAGTTTGTTCATAGCCTTTGCATGATTTCATTCCTTCATTTTCTTTTCAGCTTAATCCCTTTATTAATCTGGGGTCGCCACAGCGGAACTTAATCAGCATATGTTTTACGCAGCGGATGCCTTTCCAGCTGTAA
Source organism: Danio albolineatus (assembly GCA_903798035.1). NCBI lineage: Eukaryota > Metazoa > Chordata > Actinopteri > Cypriniformes > Danionidae > Danio > Danio albolineatus. Next base: position 1,072,334 of record CAIGQQ010007205.1, on the reverse strand, counting down.
CCCATCTCTGGGAAACATCCATACACACTTATTCACACTCTCACACCACAGACAATTTAGCCTACCCAATTCACCTATACCGCATGTCTTTGGACTTGTGAGGGAAACCGGAGCACCCGGAGGAAACCCACGCCAACACGAGGAGAACATGCAAACTCCACACAAAAATGCCAACTGACCCAGCCGAGACTAGCAACCTTCTTGCTGTGAGGTGATTGTGCTACCCACTGCGCCACCATAAGGCCCTCAAATTAAATTGTTAAACTTAAAACAAAGGAGAAATAGATCGATTTGATAGGTTATGATTTGAAGAGAAACTGAAGTATGAGGTTACCCATTTAGGGGTGAAGTGACAAACTGAGCTTTACATGTTACAGTATATCTGTTTTATATTTTCTAAACGCGAAGGAATTTTGTCACTGTTTTAGAGCACACTAGATATCTTAAAAACTAACAATACTGATACTGACATCTGAAAAACTGTTTTAATTTTATGGGACCTTTCATTTAAATGATGACCGTACATAATAGTTTACATAATTTTACAAGACACTAGTATTCAACAGTTTAAAGGCTTAACTAGGATAGGTTCAGTCATTGGTAGGGTCAGACACAATCTGCGGACATGTTTTGTTATTTCTGCGCAGACATTTGTAAAAAATCTGCGGATTGTAACTAATAACGTAATATTCATTTATTCATTCATTCATTTTCTTTTCGGCTTAGTCCCTTTATTAAACTGTGGTTGCCACAGCAGAATGGACCGCACACTTATCAGGCATGTGTTTTACGCAGCGGATGCCCTTCCGGCTGCAACCCATTACTGGGAAGCATCCATACACTCTCATTTACACACGTACACTAGGGCCAATTTAGCTTTCCCAGTTTACCCATACCACATGTCTTTGAACTGTGGGGTAAACCGGTGCACCCGGAAGAAACCCACGCCAACACGGGGAGAACATTCAGACATTCAAATGCCAACTGACACAGCCGAGGCTCGAACCAGTGACCTTCTTGCTGTGAGGCGATTGTGCTACCCACTGCACCACCGCAAGGCCCCTAAAAACGTAATATATACGAAATTAAAATTAATACATATTTAAAACTTTTGCATTTCAAAAACTTTTAATAAAAAAAATAAAATAAATAAATAAATTATAATTTTTTAAACCTTTTACATTTTAAAACTTTTATTTAATGTTCACCAAGCAAATCCAATTAGATCCACTTATTTGGTAAACAAAGCAAGTCTCTTATAGTGTGCATCTGCTAAAAGACAGCAAATATTACTTCACAAACTGTATTGTAAATAAATCAAATGAACATTTTCATATTAGTCAATAATATTACTGAAGAAAATGGAATAAATATAAATTTACACCCATTTACACAAGTAAATGAATAGAATCAATGATGGGCTAAGTCATTGGATAGCAGTGGTTTGTTCTGTAGCCAACCAAAAAATAAAAATAAAATAAAATTCTTAATGGGCTAGTGATATTGACCTTAAAATTGATTTAATATAGTGTTAGTGTGTGCTTACTTTACTGCACTTTGCATTTGTAGGGCAGAATATATATCAATATTTGCATCTACATTTCAACACGCTTGACTGACTGGTGTGAAGACTAAATGTGTTTTAGTGTTCGAGTAGTTACTGCACTTTGCATTTGTGGGACAGAATTCCTATTTAAATTTGATTTGACTTTACCTGAAATGTGCCTTAGCAAGTTGGGAAAATGTTGTCAGGGTTGATTGCTTTCCTTATATTATGTCATGAAGTGACTAACCAAGAAAATATACCTATAAAGAGGTAATTTGCATAAAACGTTTATTCATCCATTCATTCATTCATTCGTTTTCCTTCGGCTTAGTCCCTTTATTTATCAGGGGTCACCACAGCGGAATGAACCACCAAATATTCCGGCATATGTTTTACACAACTGATGCCCGAACCTTCCAGCCGCAAACCAGTAGTGGGAAACACCCATACACTCTCCCATTCACACTCATACACTACGACCATTTCAGTTTATTCAATTCACCCACATGTCTCTGGACTGTGGGGGAAACTGGCGCACCCGGACGAAACCCACGCCAACATAGGGAAAACATGCAAACTCCACACAGAAATGCCAACTGGTCCAGTTGGGACTTAAACCAGCGACCTTCTTGGTGTGAGGCGACAGTGCTTAACCACTGAGTCACTGTGACACCTTGCACAAAACATGGTTTATGAAAATGAATAATGGATTTGTTTTTGCTAATGAACAAATATTTTTGCATTTTTATTTCAATTATGTATGATCTTTGTAATTAGTCCAATTTGCTAGTCCAAAAATCCAATTTACTAGTCCAAATAGTGGTACAGACTTAGTCCAATTTAAATCGTTCATTACTTTTCTGTTGGATTTTGTGAAACTGCACTGTTAGCAACATTTGTTTGTAATAAAATACTAATAAAATGTGTCAAATGTGTTTTCAGATTGCAATTATTCATTTTTTATTGTATCTGTCTGTACAGGTGTTGGGAGATCTGTAGAGAATTACTGGCACAGTGTGAATGGGTCAATAATATGACCAAAAACTGTAATTATGATTAAAACAAATAATAATAATTAATGTATATAATATATAATAAATAATTCATTCAACTTTGACCATAAATATGCCAGAATATTGCATTCATTTTTTTGTTTATTTATTAATAATATTTATTGATAAAATCATTTATTAATATTTTATTGTATTAACGACAATAGATGAAAATAAAATATTCCATATTAAATATTGGTGTATTTATAGTCCACAGTGATTAGTAAAATTGAGTACACCCCATTTTGAAAATATATTTTTATCCCTGTCTCAGTGAATATTCAATTCAAATCAATTCACCTTTATTTGTTTGGCACTTTTACAATGTTGATTGTGTCAAAGCAGCTTCACATAGAAGGTTATAGTAAATTTAAAGTGTCAGTCCAGTTATTAGTGTTGGAGTTCAGTTCAGTTCAGTGTTGTTTAATATTCACTACTTAGAGTTCAAACACTGAAGAGTAATCCATCGGTGCACAGCTCTAGCTGCAGTCTAGTCGCCAGAGGTTGGAGAACTCGAGGCTCGTCTGTCCTTGGAGGGTCACAGGACTCCGTCTCTTGCTTGCTACTCCGCCAAGCAGCTGCTCAGGATACAGCTAGGTCCAGGATTATGGAGCCTTGCAATCATCTCGTCGCGGGTCTGGATCACATCCGGGGCGCTGCATAGTCTCTGGGGGCCTCAGGATGAGTATCCCCAGTTGGAAATAGAGAACAAAGAGAATAATTAGCGTAGCTGCTGTTCTTAGTGTATATAAAGGAGATGCGTGGAGCACATTCATGCATCATACCGCTAAGTGATGTATTGAGTGTATGCTTTACTAAAAAGATAGGTCTTTAATATAGTTTTCAACTGTGAGACTGAGTCTGAGCCTCGGACATTATCAGGAAGGCTATTCCAGAGTTTAGGAGCCATAAATGAGAAGGCTCGACCCCCTTTACTTGATTTTGCTATTCTGGGTACTACCAGAAGCCCCGAGTTTTGAGATCTTAAAGAGCGGGTTGGATTGTAGCGAGACAGAAGGTTGGTTAGATAAACAGGAGCTAGATTATTTAATGCTTTATAGGTAAGAAGTAATATTTTAAACTCAATACGAAACTTAACAGGCAGCCAGTGTAACGAGGTTAAAATTGGGGTGATATGATCATATTGCACCAAAATACATAGGCAATGTATTTTGGTGCATTTAGACAAAACAGATTTATTAAACAGATAAATTTATTAAAATAGTATTCTATTCACCAAACATAGTTAGAAATACTGTAGAAAGATAATACAATTAAATTCAAGCAAAATACTGCAAAAACAAAATCACAACCTACAAAATTTCAACAAAATCTTTCACATTTTTTTCCTTCTCTTGATTTTTTTTCTCTTTTTAAATTTTGTATTTAATATTTTTCTATAACATTTTATTCTATTATTTATTCTATATTATTTTATTAGGCCTATTGTTTATTACTTGATCTTAAAATACTGGTAATTTAAAATGGTTTGGAAAAAAAACATTGTATATATTACATTGTATATATATACATTGTATAACATTTTGATAATTTATTGTATTACCATCAGCATTATTACTGTTATTATTCATAAAATAATAATAATAATAATAATATAGTAGTAGTAGTAGTAGTAGTAGTAGTAGTAGTAATAATAACATTAATGCTTAAACTCAATAATAATGATAATAGAGATAGATAGATAGATAGATAGATAGATAGATAGATAGATAGATAGATAGATAGATAGATAGATAGATAGATAGATAGATAGATAGATAGATAGATAGATAGATAGATAGATAGATAGATAGATAGATAAATAGATAGGTTGCAATTTATTAAAATTTATATTTCTTTAGTTTAATTAACTATAAAAAAAAGACTCAATTATGACTCAAGCGGAAGAAAACGGCAGTATAGTGTCTGTCCAGCGGGTGTCGCTGCGGCCTCACAGTCTGCTGTTTGCTGCCCACCTGAGCGTAGCATCAGCCACGGTGAATGACGCACTGCACTTCTGCTCATCTCTAGGGGCATCACAAACACAACACACACACTCACACGGGTTTACTGTGGGTGGAGAGACACGCGTCCAGCTCAGACATGGACCTGACGGACTCCACGGCCGTTTAATGTTTGATCGCTCGGTGTGTTTATAATCTTTGACAGACAGACAGAAGAGCAGGTGAAGTGTTTGACGAATCATGAGCGCGCGCGTCCGTTGTTTTGTAGCCTCTTCACGTGATGCTCATCTTTTAGTTTACTAATTATCGTCCCGCAAAACATTACGATGAAGGACACTGGAGAGTCAAAGGACCAGCAGCTGACAGTAAGTCTATTGACTTATTATTAACCTCAACTTATGTGTGCTGTAGACTGCGTTCAGCTAAATATATGCATATGTAAACAAATAAACCTATGAGGAGAGAGATAGTCTGTATTTACATATTTTTGTGTATCAGCAATACACCTTTTAATGTAAATTAGCCTGTGTGCTACCTGTAGGCTAACGATATTAGATGCTGTACATATTATTATAGAGACAGCAAGTTACCTGCATTCTAATGCACTTATGTTATAAGTTTGAATAGCCTATGTTTACATTATATAGCATATTTCATGCCGTCTTTACAGTGTTTTAGACTTTGTGCAGTAAGTAATTGTAAATGCAGTGCATTTTACTGTATGATCAGAAACAAATGTGGTAAAGTTGACTTGAAGTACATGTTCCATGTAAATTATTTAAAGCTGTAGTTTGATGTTGGCTTTTGCAACTATTATGCATCTTTTATGAGCTTACATTGAGAGAGTCTATTAATTAAATTAATTGATACCTAAATTTTTTGCACCTTTATATCACCATTACACATTTATTACATGACTATTGAAATGATCCACTGAGCTAAACAGTAATTAAAAATGGAAGATTTGATAGAGTGAAACAAGTTGTCATAATGTTTACATTATTTATTTTTTTTAACTGAAGAGATGAGTGATGATAATGATATGTACAGGGAGTGTCAAAAGTTATATGCTCAAGCAAATATGCTTGAGAAATGTGTGAGAGTTTTATTTGTGTTTGGATGGTTAAGGTAGACCTCTTCAGAACTTCTTGCAGTTCTTTATACACAGCTCCTCTGTGGTATAATAAAAAAAAAATCCATTAATCTCCATTAGCTGCAGGTTGCATACAATGATCGTTTAAGGAATCTTGTTAAGAAACATAGATAGTGTAGTGCAGGTGAGTTATTCTGTAAGGTAAGAGTTCGGTCATTTTTTTGCTTTGATGAGAAATTTGATCTATTAAGTTTATCTGTCGATTGGAGAATTCTCAGAATATGTATATTTTTTGTATATTTTTATGTATATTTTTGTATATATGTATATTGTCTGGTTTGTATTGTTTTGTCTGTCTTTTGTACTGTTGGACCTAGTGTCGTGAATAAAGAGTATATTTTCTTCTGAGCTAAAAAAAAGCATTATTTAATTTAGTGTAGCAATATTTGTTTAGTGTTTATGTATAATGAAATATTCTCTGGCTTATTTATAATACGAATCATTTAATGGAGCAATTCCAGCGTTTTGGATGTGACATTTTCCAAAACAAATATACACAGATTTATGGGATCCGAAAAATATCAATCTGAAAACAATTTTTATACTTTAAATGAGGAAAATAAACATGCGTTATGGATGTGATGATAATGATAATAAATAATGATAATCACAAGGATAAGTGTCGGCTCTCTATAGAACAAAAATGGTTGGTTTTATTTTAATTAACATTTTTGCATTTATGAAGAAAAAGCTTCGTTATGGATGTGACACTTTTCTGTTATGGATGTGACGGATGTGAAATTTCCACCTGTGAGATTATGGGAAATCAAATATAATTGTTTGAAAACATTGACCGAGACATGTTTGAGTATTTGTACAGCACTGTAAAATACAAGGATACACAAAAAAATTAGAAGGGTTTCGCTATTTATGATGACAACTTAATGTTTTCATGGCAAGGTTGACATTTGCATGGAATTGCTCAATGACATTTTAAAAGACACACTGAAAGGATCACAGACGACAATATTTTGACATTTTATTTTCCCAAAAGTTACTTTATTATTACATTACTTGCATCTAATATGCTTTCTGTCTACATAAAAGAGCTGAATTTAATATTCGACGTAGACTAATTTATAATCCCCTTTAGACGTGAACAAAATCCAGATTTTCTTCCCTGACAGCCTGTCTACTTCAAACCCCAGTACAGATTTCAGTCTGACAGTCTTCTCTTGTTATATTTAGATTCTTTGTGAGCCCAATACCTGTTTTCTACTGATCTTTTGCCCCCGTCTCAATTATTCACAGAGCCAGTTTAAATTCCCTTTCTCTCTTTCCACTTGCATTACATCATTCCAGCTGTAAATGTGGGCCAGTGAGATGCATTTTCTAGGTCAGTTCCCAATTATAACAGGAGTAATCAATAAAAATAATTATTGATCCATAAATCTAAATTTAGCTGAAGACGTTTGTGGTACTGTATGTCTTCATGCAGGTATTAGGTGTGAGCAACATAACTGGTTTTGCCGCATTCTCTTAAATACTAGACAGCATTTTATTTTTCACTCGACAAGCAGCAATAGCCTCCAGCTATAATATTCATACTGAATAATTAACTCGCTAGTGTATGTTGCAGAGCTGCATTGCTGCACTAAGGTCCATCAGTGTTGATTTTGTTACAAAATATGTCAATTTCATGTACAAAACTTCATTCTAGTGCAGTCCAGCTGATTCAAGCAGAAGTTGATAAACAGGAGTGCTCTTAAAATACAACTTCATGAGTAAATTGTGTTCAACCATCAACAATCTTCAGGTCCGTAGCCAGCCTGGTGAAAGGGAGGGTTCTTTTTTTCTCAAAATATGGACCTTTTTGCAGTTAATTATGATGTTTAAATACTGATTTTAGTGACATTTTAAGATGGATTAGCTTGTCGGATGGTCGTCATAACCACACTTTTCGATGTCAAAATATTTCCTAAAGATTTAGAATAAAGAAATATTAATAAACACTTATTTTTAAAATGCTAATTTATTACATCATATATCATTAGAACAAAAAAAAAATAGGAATCTGTCAAAGGTTTAAATAAAAAACTGTAGCCGATTGTCATTTATTAGTCAAATAACAAACTAGCCAGCTCAGAACTTGGCACTTTTAATAATAAAAAATTAAAGTATAATAATAATAATAAAAGAGCTTAATGATTTTTCTAGCTTGTCTGATAAAAAAAGTACATTTGATTGAAGATTCTTGGATAATAACAATATCCAAATTAGTATACAAATTAATTTTAAAATGGGCCACTTTTGGTGCTTTGAAACTTTTTATTTAAGATTTTTCTAAATATTTTTTACAGAACAGCCCCTTCCTCAACAATGTAATCCTATACATATAGGGAAATACATAAAAAATAATAATAATGAAATTATAATGAATATATATATATATATAAAGGCTTCACACCTTTTTATTGGTCTTTTTTGTTTCCAGAACAAGGTCCAAGATTTAGAATAAAAGTTACTTATAAATGTTTTCTTCATTTAAAAACAATACAGTAGTGAAAGATGACTTCACTTATGTCCGATTTCATGTTTTTTTTTTTGCACAGCTGGATGTTGGACTGATGAAAAATCATAGTTTGCATTGGCCAAAACTCATTAGCTGAAGTCACACTGATGTGACGGTCAACAAATGATTTGACTTGGTCTTACAGCATTTTTATTTTCACAATTTATGATGGTGTAGCAGTGAAAATAGGACAAATTAGCTCATGGATAAGACAAATTTTTTACCTTTGTCATTGAGGGATGGGTTTTTCGAACCACCCAAACCCCTACGGTTTGGATGTAATTTCTGAATAAATGTTCGCAGATTGTTAATATTAATAAAGCTTAACAAAAATCAGTCCTAGGCACTCGAAAAATGTCGAAAAAATATTATTGACATGGCTTTTCCTTAAATTTCTTTAATATCGATGTCAATAAATACTTTTTAATATTTTTTCCACATTTTTTAAAAGCCTTGGATTGATTTTTGCTGTTTATTCTGATGAATCATTTACCCAAAGAGCACCGACACATTATTTAAGCTACCCTTGAGCACTTTTTGTTTGATTTTGGTTATTTAGTGACCATTGATGTCATTACATTTTCTTGATTCTACTGAAATGTGCTATTTTTTTTTTCTCTTCACAATGTTAGTGAAAATTACAGTACACTACATTATATTTACCTGATATCTGTAATTTGTGCACTTTCATTGAACAATATACCTTAAAAAAACAATAATAAAAATTGAATAATAAAATAAATTATTACTTTTTTGGGGGAAATATATATTTTTTGAAAAGTGCTCTTGTTTAACAATTTTTCAAATTATTTCAATTTGGTTTTATTTATGCCACGTATTTTTCCTGTCCTCGTTTAAAAAAAAAATCTCAGTCTACATGAAACCGTAAAAACTCACTGTCTCAAGCATGCCCAATCAGCAGACAGCAATAAAAGCCTTACAATAAAGATGTCGTGACCTATCAGAATAGAGAAAACAGTGTGCATGCATGACATCATGAGGCAAAATCTCACGAACACACTGTTACCAAAGATTCTGAAGGCTTTCAGAAAGTTTCATCTTCAATCGCCTGATACTGCATTTTCTTGTGGACGAACAGCCAAACCCCGTTGGAAAACTGAGGTTTTGAAGATACCCATGTTTGTGTGGACAAGACTTTAATGCCATGACATTCATACAAGTTTAGCTTTTGGGTTCAAATACTTTCTGAGGCTAATGCATTTCCACTCTTCTTGTTTTCTAGGTGGCCCTGAGGATTCGCCCATTGAGTGATGCTGAACTGGAGGAAGGAGCCACTATTATTGCCCACAAAGTGGATGACCAGGTCAGAGGAAACAGATCAATCAGAGAAAGTGTGTGTGTGTGTGTGTGCTGGTTTTGGTGGTTAACAAAAACAGTTTTTTGTATAATGTCATGAGTATGACCTATTTGTACTCATACATTGGTTTACTAGGACATGCCAGATATCCTTGTAATTAAAAACAGTTAAAAATCAATACTTAGTGGTGTCTTTTGATGTTAAAATTATGCCACAGGTTTCCTTCGAGGCTTGGATTTAGGGGTAGAGCCATACAATTACAGTTTGTTTTACAGTATAGAATACATTATGCCTATGGAGAGTCTCTGCAAACCACCGATACCAAAGTGTGTATGTGTGCATGTTTTTGTGACATATCGGGATGCAAATGTGTATAATGACATTGAGACACAGGTATTACAATGCAATGGTGAATTATGAAAAATACTTTAAAAACATACAGAATTATTATTGTTATTATTATTTTCATTAAGTAAAATTGCACATGGTTTCCTGTTAGGGTTAAAGGTAGGGTTGGAATAGCGCAATAGTAAATACAGTTTGTACATTATAAAAACAATGGAAACCTATAGAACGTCCCCTCAATTCACAAAAACAAACCTGTGTTTGGGTGTGTGCAACAGAAATACATCTGCATGTTACTATGCATGCATAAACACAATGTGGATTACTGCCTCAATTTTTTGACAGGGTGATTAGCAGGGATCCTTGTGCTGTATATGTGTAATTGTGTGTTCAGTGATTCTGCATTGAGTACTGTTTGCGTACGCACTCTGTATTTGCTTCATGATCTATTTGTGTTAATGGGTGCATCTCTGTTGTTTTCAGAATAAGAGCTAAAGAGGTGACTCAGGCTGTTTATTCAGCTTCTGAAAAAGCAATATTTAATGAGTCCAACGCTCAGATTATTCAGTGAAAAATGCTATTAATAGGGAAAGCAGGTTTTGTAGGTCTTTTTTCTGTCTATGTGGTCAGATCTTAGCCAGAATAATTTGTGATGTGCACAAAGTTTTATGTTGTTAGTCAAAACACTAACAACTAGTGCATGATCACATACTTATATTAGTGCTCTGTGCATTTTAAAAATATAGAAAATTATGGTTAAGATAATGATGGTGTTGTCTATTGTGTAATTTTCTAAGTGTTTTTCAACCTTGGTTGAAAAAACGTGTGACGGCTTAAAAAACAGGCCAGTTTAAGTGTCCCCAGAGCCCTCATTGGCATTAGTGTGTGTGGTCAGATGTTCTCTCTCAAGGGTTTGAGTCACAACGACAATTAGCCAGTGCCACGAGACCTCAGTACACAAAATTTAATTTACCTGTGACTGCACGAGCAGGTGAACGTTATAACTATATTTATGTCAGATGTTTGTTTGATTGATTTATTGTTGCAGTTTTAACACTTTCTGGTAGCAGATGTCATACAAGCATCAGCCTGGTCGATCTTTTTGGTGATCAAACCACCAGAGATTATTATGCATCCCTAAGTCGAGACTGAAATGCAGGGGTGACTTTCACAGCAGCTGGTCCTAGATTGTCCCTCTGTAATAGATCTTTATCATATCTGTCTTTTTGAAAACTTTCCTTTCTGATTTGGCATTTTATCGATGAAAATTGCTTGTTTTAGCTATAATTTTATATCTTTCTCTTTGTGATTTGTGTTATGCAGCACATTGGTCAACCTTTGGTTGTGTTTAATAGAGCTATATAAATAAAATTGACTTTGACATACAAATGGCAGACATTTGATTGATTTACACTTATAATAGAGAACAATATCACAGTGCTACTCAGGAAATGTCTACATAAGAATAATTAAAATGATACGATTTTTCTTTATTATTATTATTATTATTTGATCTTTTGCTTATAACTCAACCGTTTATCCAAAATTCATAAAATTGCCAAATTAAAAAAGCATGCCGAGTCTGACGATGTCTGATTTTCCCCAGGTCAGCCATTTTGTCCGTTGGCCATTACATATTTCACATGTATTGAAAAAGCTCATTGTTTCACTTTGTCTGATGCTCCTTACCAACCTTGTTGCTTTTGGCCTCTGGACTGCTTTGCTCATTCTGGCTCTGGACTGGCTCTGGACTGCTTTACTCAGGCCCCGTTTACACTAGTGCGTTTTCGTTTTAAAACGCATACGTTTTGCTACGGTTACGCCATCCGTCCACACTACGCCGGAGTTTTCGAGGTGCGAAAACGGAGCGTTTTAGAAACGCTGGAGAGGCCGTTTCCATTCTAAAACGCAGCCGCTGCGTCTCAGTGTGGACGTAGAAAACGCAGACTTTCGAAAACAGAGGCGTGGCTGCTGAGATCCGCTACGTGATTGGGGCTTTGGGTCATTGCGTATCCTTCCCTTATTCGTCAAGCGCACGTGGCTATAACGTCACCGGCAGACGGAAGACCAGCCTTCACTGTAAACACTGTATTTTCAAGCCATGGATGTTTTATATTCATTTGTTACTTTAAGTAACAACTCGACCTCGTCGTCTGTCCACTAAAAGACCTCTCTTGCTTTCTTTACCATCACGCTCATCGTTCAACCAGCGTTTGTTGACTAACAATAACCAAACGCCGAGCGAGACACGTGCTTCCTGTTTATACTTGAAAGCGCATGCCCAGAGTGCGCTGACGGTGCGCGAATGGTCACGTGATATACGTTTCTGGTGGAGTAGTGAAGACGGAGATCTTTTGAGACGCTGAGTGAAAACGCTAGTGTGGACACTGATCGTTTTCATGCTAAAACGCCGTTTTAAAACTAAAACGCACTAGTGTAAACGGGGCCTCAGTCTGCCTATGAAGTGCTTGGCCCCTTAATTGCTGCTTGCAGCTACAGTATATTAATAATTAAAATGATACAAGTAGCTGGAATGAAGCACCAAAACTTCACACTAATCATGCGTAGAGATTTTTGTAGAATTTACTGAAACATGTTACTGTAATAACAAGCATAACAATGCACGCCAAATAATATTATGGGATTTATAATGTTAAAATATCTTTATTGATATTAATATGGATATCTTGCATTACATACAGTTAAAGTCAAAATTATTAGCCTTCCTGTGAACTTTTCGTTATTTTAAAAATGACAGAATATTTTTGAGCATAATATCTTTAATAACTAATGTCTAATAACTTTCTTTTGTCTTTGCCATAATGATTTTGCAGACACACTGTAAAATTAAAAAAGTTAAGGTACCTCAACCCATTTGAGGAAACCGATTGCAACAAATCGTTTAATTTCAAAAACAAATCCTAATGAGTACTGTGAACTTAATCCATTTGAGTAAACTAAGCAATTTGAGCACAGTAAGACCTAATAAATGAAGAGAACTTAAACCAACTGAGTTCTGTAAAAACTAATAAGTTAAGGCAACTCAAACTGTTTGAGGAAACCACTTGCTACAAACCATTTGAGTTTAAAAAGGAATCTAAATGAGTACTGTGAACTTAATCCATTTATGTTGAAGTAATGAGGTACACTGTAAAAAATGCAAGGTTCCACACAATTTATTCATGTTGTCCCACTCCCAGCACAAATCGATTTAGCAACTTAACACTTTTAACAAATTTATGTGGATCGAACATAAAAAAATTAAGTTGTCCCAATGAAATCTCAAAAATTGTGATGTTTTAGCTCATTTTAAATAAGTTGTAAAAATATATATTTTTTGAGTGTATTTAATCACCTCAACACCTTCAACACTGAGTTCAAAACTCTTTTCAAAACTTTCTGTAAAATTTGAGTTAACTACACTCCTTTCATTTGATTTGTTTTACTGTGTGCTTATATTGAGCTTAAAGTCTAATTTAAAGACTTAACTAGGTTAATTTGACAAGTTATAGGGTTATACAACTACTTTTATTTCAGCCAAAATAAAATATTTAAGACTTTCCCAGAAGAAAAAAAATATATAAATATTTCATAGGAAATACTGTAAAAATTTCATTGATCTGTTAAATATCATTTGTAAAAAAATCTGAAAACGAATAATAATATTAGGCAAGTAATTTTGACTTGAACTGTACGTTATTCATTATTTGATTTGTGTGTTATTTATTATTTTATAACAGCAGTTTGCCCACATTCTCCACCATGTTTAGTGCTTCTTACGATGCATCACGAAATCGTCTTCAAAACATGTTATGTATTTCATCCACTGTGTAAAATATTAGCCATTTGTTGGCGTATGCTAGATGCTAACTCGCTAACTTCTAACTAGTTACTTGTTTTCAGGTAGATACTGCATATTTTTGAATGGCTAACGTTGACTTTAGCCCCACGGACAGTCATCTGAGGTGGTCATGTTTACCTTCACGCACTTGGGCTTAACAATGCAAACTGGTTATACAAGGGCTGATGGGATTAGTAGCATGTACAGAATGGTTTTGATGCTGTGTATTATGTTTGTGCAGTCATCCCCATGAATAGAGGAAGACAGAACAAGACTGCCAGTACCAACTCTAGAAAAACACTCAAAAACACGCACGCATGTCTGCTGGTGAGCATCTTGGCTAGTTCATGCTGGTCTAAGCTAGTAAGCAATTATCCAGATTCGCTGACAAACCAAACTAAGCGCCCTTCTTATCTGTTTTACCCAGCGCGCCATATGGCAGCACTATCTGCGAGTAGACTGAGGTGTGTTTTTTATTAGTGGTGTCTGTGGTGTTTTCTCTCCCTGATGGCAGACACTCATGGAGGGGTAAACCTTAAGAGGATGAGCTCACCGACAGGGACTTTGGGTGGCTTAGACAGCAGCCACCTGCTCTTCTGGGCTTCCAACCACCTGACGGCTGCAGGATCATGCCAACATTGGCGTAGCATCAGTGCCAACCTGTCCTTCATTGCTTAATCTGATTGGTGCATCATTTACCTTCGCATGATTCAATAGCTGTTGCACGCGCGTTAGATTATATGGTTAGTAATCTCAAGAGCTCGAATTAATGTTGAATGGATTGCTTGTGCAAATCCTACGCTAATTATTCACAATTTACAATTAACAATTTCAGCATTATTGATTTGATAATTTCCAAAAATATATACAGTTGAAGTCAGAATTATTAGCCCTTGTTTGATTTATTTATTTATTTTCTTTTTAAATATTTTTTGAATGATGTTTAACAGAGCAAGGAAATTTTCACAGTATGTCTGATAATATTTTATCTCCTGGAGAAAGTCTTATTTGTTTTTTAATTTTTTTAAAGATTAAAAAATTTATTTAAAATATTAAAATTAAAAGATTAGGTGATGGATGCAAAGGCGCAGTCGGGACCTATGGTCACACATTCTGGTCCTTTCCAGAAGTATCTCAATTTTGGAAAAGTATCTTCGGACTTTATTCCCAGGCTTTTAAAATAGTCATTAAAATTGATGTGGAGTTAGCACTGTTTGGATGTTCAGACCAGGCTTTAACTTGGCCTAAACATCAACAACTATGCCTTATGTTTGGCATGGTGTTGGCCAAGAGAGTGATTCTGATGGAGTGGAAATCCACGACACCTCCAAATTTTTGTAAATGGTTAGCTGAAATGGTTTCTGCCCTCAGCCTGGAAAGGTTATGTTCCTCTAGATTTGACAAACAGAAGTTGTATGACAAAATAGGGGGCCCCTTTCTTAGATGTATAGGTTAATAACGTATCCGAAATAATGTTTTTTTCTCTCCTTCCTTTTTACATGTCATTCTATTTTGTTTCTTATGGCTGAGATTTTTTATAAAAATTTTTTTTGATGGTTTTGTATTATTGCTGTATTGTTTGCTAGTGTTTTTATGCATGTTCTAGTTTGTATCAGGTAATAACACTGAGATTACTTTGTTAGAATATATACATGATGTACACTATTGGGTTTTATGTTTTATGAAAAAAAAAAGATTAAAAGATTTTTTTTATATATTAAATTTTTTTCTGATAGTCAGAACAAACCATCGTTATACAATAACTTGCCTGATTACCCTAACCTGCCTAGTTAAGCTAATTTACCTAGTTAAGCCTATAAATGTCATTTTAAGCTGTATAGAAGTGTCTTGAAAAATATCTTGTAAAATATTATTTACTATCATCATGGCAAAGATAAAGTTAATCAGTTATTAGAAATGAGTTATTAAAACTATTATGATTAAAAATGTGTTGAAAAAATCTTCTCTCAGTTAAACAGATATTGGGGAGATAAATAAACATGGGGGCTAAAAAGTTTGACTTCAACTACAGGTATATGCATAAATTCACAGAGAATGTACAGCGGGGAAAATAAGTATTTCCTGGGAATAATATTTCTAAAGGAGCTGATGACATAGAATTGAACCAGATTTTGGTAAAAAACCAAACAATACAAACATAAAACAAAATTAAAGAAAAAATCTGAAAATTAGTTACTGTATGTGTAATAACAATAAAATGACACAAGGAGAAAATACTGAACTACTGAAATGTATTTAATACTTTGTATAAAAGTTTTTTTTGTTTTTTTGTGATGGCTCTCATATGGGGAATGAAGCCGCATGTATTGCTCAGGTGTGAGTTTATCACAGACTTCAAAAGAGTACAAATCTTGATGGTTCTGGGGATCTCGTCTATCGAATCTGATCTTTGGTATTTTATATTGGATTCAAGTCAGGTGATTGGCTGGGCCATTCTACAGATTGATTTTCCTTCTCTGAAAGCATTTGAGAGTATCCTTGGCTGTGTTTTGGATCATTGTCTTGCTGAAATGTCCACCCTGGTTTCATCTTCATCATCCTGCTATGTAGATGTTTGACTGAAGCAGCTTACATTTATTTACCATGACGAAGGGCAGGTGGTTGCTAGAGAACTGCTGAGAGATTTGAGCTGTTGTCTGGACTTTCACTGCCTTTCCACACCTCCCATTTTCATGTGTTTAATAGCTTTTCCCTGCTTAATTTCATTTTATTACGATTAATTTGTAAAGTAATTAGATTTGTTTTATTTGCATATATGGATTTCTTTGGTTGGGGAACATTTCTAGTCATCAGCACCTTTAGAAATATGTTTTGTGAGAAAATGGTGACGTGTTCATTACTTAATTTCCCCACTGTAACTGAGGTCATTATTGTTATAGTCGTTGATGCTCTTGTTTTACCTGCGATGTCACTGAAGTAGAAACACGTCACCCCACTGTTAGTTAGGACAAAAAAATATAATTATTGTGCATTGCAGTGTTGCCTCGCATGTAAAACTTCAACAGGCTCATTCTGAAAATGTAGCCTTATATACAATTCTGGAGATTGCAAATTATGTAGCCAGAAGTACGAATACACCAAGAGATATGACGGCATTCCTTTTCGCGCTTACCAGCTGACTGCTTACCTCCGTATGGATGGCTTTCCTGTTGTTACCAGTTTGTGCAGTTAGCTCGACCATCAAATTGATGGACTTGATACACAGAGAGGAGTTGACCATGACGCCAGGGTTCGAGTCCGGTGAAGAACGGTTCCAAAAAGCAGGTTGGACAAAAACTGAATCCAAAAAATAAAATTAACAAGTAAATAACAGAGTGAAAATGTGGTAAAATCTGAAAATGTGATAAATTTATTTTACTGGATAGCTTTTTAAAACTGTCTGTTGAGTTTAGGGAAGTGGGTGGGCGAGTCAGTCTGTGCTTTTGAAAACACTATTGGTTGGAATTAGGGAAGGAAGAGGGTGGGTCAGTAAGTCATTTAATCAGTTGACAGCAGCCTCTGGTGGATTTACACAAGAACAGCAGGCGCGAATGGCACTTGCGAAAGAAATTTGAGATCTCTAAAAGCGTACACAGCGGCCTCCGGTGGATTCGTGAAAACAAAAACTGCAAAAAAACATACCTCCTGGGACGTATTTGGCGTTCTCCAGAAATGTTTATAGAGGTACGTTTTCTGAATAAGCCTGGGTTACAGGACGTGTGTGGTTCCGTTTACCCAGACCAAGACCTTACGTAATCTAAGGTGCTGGTGATGACGCACGTGTTCTACCAGACATACACAGTATACTGATTGGTTCATTCGAGCACAAAGACTCTCATACATGCATAAACACACACTCGGAAGGCTGAACCGTGCCGTAACCTCTCCTTACCTCTGGGTCATTATACATTGATGATACATATCAATGAGGCAACTCGGCACTTCTCTGGTCTACTGTGACTTCTTGTCAGTAGCGTTACACGTAGAAGTCACTAAAGTTTTATTAAACGGTGGATGTTTGTTAACATTAATCAAAACAGCCTTCCACTAAACCTGCAGATAAACATTGACCGACTTCCGTGACAAGAGCCATAACTCTCTCATAATCACCTAAGCTCATTATGGAGCATAAGCGATTAAAGCTTCATCCTCAGCTTCATTGTTCTGTGACTTGTTATTGATGAGACAGTTTTGTTTTTGTGTGGTTGGAGTGATGTGTGTGCTGCGATGAACTTGCGTGAGCAGTATAAACAGTTCAGTATGACAGACTAGAAATAGAAACAAAATATAATAGAAATTGTAATGAAAATGTTAATTGTAATTAGTTGCTTTAATGAATCAGAATTGTTTCTTTGAGCACCAAATTAGAATGATTTCTGAAGGATTACGTGAAAAGTTCAGAGAATTTGTCATCACAAAAATAAATGGCATTTTAAAATATATGTAAGACATTATAGAGCTTATTGATTTTTTTTAATGTATATTTAATTAAGTAATGGGCGGCACGCTGGCTCAGTGGTTAGATCTAGAAGGTCACTGAGTCCCACAGTACAAAAACATGCACTATAAGCTAGGGTTGGGTCGATAGACGATGCCATCATCCATCGCCAATAGTCGATAGACATTACGATGCGGAGCCAGCATCATTATCCTTTATCCATTATCCGCAGCACACGCAGATACACACTCAGACCCTGTTTACACTAATACATCTTAGATTTAAAATGCCATTTTAGAATGAAAACAATCCACATACACACTGGCGTTTCATCTAGCATTTCTGAACAGCCCTCCGTCCACACTATACTGCTGAAAACACACACACACAAACTCTGTCATGCTGTGAGTGGGTGCTTTGTGCACAAAACCTCAGAAAGCAGTGCACGTCGGACAGTTTATCAAGGATGTATCGCTGGATCGTGACTCACTATAGTTGTTAATTGTGATATTTAATTAATCTTGTCTCTATCTAACGACTCTTCAGCCTTTAAATCTATCAGGTAACTTGTAACAGCTTCAGTACACTGCTTCAATCTTTCGCTTTCATACATGTACTTAGTAATTTTAGCGAAAACCTCATATACTGTTGGTCGGTTCCTGTTGGTTGTGCACCTTATTTACCCACCAAGTTTGCGATGCATTATAACGACACAGATCACTCTTCCTATTCATGCCAGAGTCCTGACAGATTGACAGGTGGTAATTTGTGTGTAATTTATCTTTATTTATTTATGATTTGGTTATGGGTAAAACAAAGACCATGCGGAAGGCTACAAAAAATTAATTCATTATGAATAATTAATTATTTATAATTAATTCATTTACCGCTGCTTATGACAATGATCATCCATCATGATGTTTCACATTAGACATTTTACGATGCCTAGTTGGTTGACGTCGCCTAACCTTACTATAAGTGAATTGAATTGACTAAATTTGCCATAGTGTATGAGTGCATGTGTGAATGTCAGAGTGTATGGGTGTTTCCTTATACTGGGTTGTGGCTAGAAGGGCGTAAGACATATGCCGGAATAGTTGGTGGTTCATTACAGTGTGGTGATCCCTGATGAACAAGGAACTAAGCCGAAGGAAAATTAATGAATGAAAAGGTAACTAGTGAGCATAGAAAAAAAAAAAAAAAGTATGTTTATGGATTCATACCCCAGGCATAAGCCGGCTTAACACTGGCATCCTGGCTAGATCTGCCCGCTGGCCTCTGTCCCTCCTAACATCCCCATATCATAATTGGCTTCATCACTCTGTCTACTCTCCACCAATCAGCTGGTGTGTGGTGTACGGCCGGGCGCAATATGGCTGCCGTCGCGTCATCCGGATGGATGATGCACACTGGTGGTGGATTAGGAGATCCCCCCCCATTGTGTAAAGCGCTTTGAGTGTCTAGAAAAGTGCTATAAACATGTAAGGAATAATATTAATTATTATTATTATTATTATACGTTGTTAATTTTTAATCATTAAATATGAATCTCCCTTGTGTCCATGAAGTAAAAAACACATTTTACCTATACTACATAGTCCTAGTTGTGTAGTATTGGACAGTTCACCTAATAACTCTTGACTTGTTCCAAACCTGTTTGAGTTTTTTTCTTGTCTTGACCACAAAACAAGATATTTTGAAGAAAGCTGGAAAACTGTAACCATTGACTTCCTTAGAAAGAAAAAGTCATAATATGCAAACCAGTAATTACAGGTTTCCTACATTATTCAAAATATCTTATTAACGTACAATCTCAAATAGGATTTATTTTGATTTCATGAGGACAGCTAGTTATTTTACTCAAAAACTCTGCAGATTCTTATTTTAAAACAATCCATCCACTGACTCTTGAAAAAAGGCATTGGATTCATAATACAGTAATCACAAGTTTCCTAAATTATTCAAAATATCTTTTTGTGTGTTATACATACATAACAATCTCAAATAAGTGTGCAACTGATGGCAGAATTTTTTTTACTCCTGGGTGAACTATCCCTTTAAATAACAGCACCTTAAAGTCCTCATAAACCGGAAGCTGCAACTGTTATTTTTTCCGTATTGTGACAGAGTTCCTAGAAAAACAGAATATATTAAATAGAGAAAACAGTGTGTGCGTGGCTTGTTTTGTTTTTTTCCTGCAAGCTGATTGGATGTAGTAAAGTAGGCATTTCATTCAGAAAGATCGCGAAACGGGTTTGGGGGGAGTTTTACAAACTTTTACAAACAGTTACAAACTGACAGCTGAAGGGGCGTGGTTAAGTATGTTAGCCTCACCCACTTCAGACAGACGTAATCTGAGGATTCAACTGAAAACAAACAAGTGCGTTTTCAGATTTCTGTTAAAGATTAGCCGGCCATTGTTTACCACAAAACTAGCAATGTCAGCTAACAAAATCAATATGGCTGGGGACTAAAAATGCCATCTACTATATAAAATGTATTTTTACATAAGTGATAGAAACTGGCAGCAGGAAATGTTGCAGGGAGTCAGAAAATCACTATGTCTGTAATTACACACTCAGTATGTTCCTGGCAACATATTGGCAGTGAATGTGATTTGGATGTGGTAGGGGATGCGTCTCCTGTTGCTTTTAAAGGCTGTTAACTGTTCTGCTCGCTGGCGTGTCTGTTTTCCCCCTCTCTCTCACAAACAGTGGGCTGTGCCCTGTTCCTATGACAACCCACAGACAAGGTCAGGGCCATTGTTTGGGTTATTTTTCTCGTCCCCCTTCACGGTAGACCATAAGTGTTGTTGGACTTGATGGGGTCTTCTTAGTTGGATGCACACTAACCAAAACAGCTTGTTCTACTCGACATCTCTGCAGGTTCTTATTTCAAAACTCAATTTCCATCCACTGACTCTTGAGAAATGGCATTGGGTTCTTTGCACAGTGTTTACCTACAATGCATACCTTTTAGGTTAGCACAGATGGTTCAGAGTTTCCTTTTAAAGGACTTGATGGAGTCTTCTTAGTTCCCCAAGGATGCACACTACCCAAAACAGCTATTATTCTATTCAGCATCTCTGCAGATTTTTATTTTAAATCTTCATTTCCATCCACTGACTCTTGAAAATGGCATTAGATTGATAGTACAGTATTTACCCACAATGCATCCCTATAGGTTCAAACAGGTGCTTTGGTGGACTTGATGTCACGGTTCAGGGATCTGTGTGTGCTTATGGCTGTACCTGTGTTGGCGTGAGTGTGTTTGACTGTCTGTTTACTTTCCCCGTCAGCTGTGTGGTCACGTGGAGGAAATCATCCAATCGGCTGATTAGTGACTACAGCTGTTTGTTGTTACCTCCGCTATTTAAGTCCGGTGTTCACGTCTCTTTTTGTCGGTTCGTTGTACAATCTGTGTTTGGTGTTTCTCAGGCTCCCTGCGTGTTATGCTGGTGGTGAGTTGATATGAATCTCTCTCTGTTGTGGAAGTTATCTTCTGTGGCTGTTGCCTGCCTCCTGATCTCCTGAGTTTCGTTTGTGACTGCTGCTTCCTGGTTTACTGTATGAAGTTTTCATCAGCTGTTTAGCTGCATCGTTTCCACGAGAAGATACTCCTGTGTTCTCCACCACTGCATTCACGAACTCTGTTATTTTGAACCTTGTTGAAATCCACCTTGACATTAAACTTCTGTTTATTTGTACTCTCGCACTTGGGTCTCCCTGTTGCTTTGTGACACTTGAGTACTGATGAACTTGATTGTGTCTTCTTAGTTGGATGCACACTGACCAAAACAGCTAGTTATTCTACTAAAAACTCTGCAGGTTCTTATTTTAAATCATCCATTTCCATCCACTGACTCTTGAAAAATAATATTGGATTCATAGAACAGTATTGGATCTCTTTTAGGCTAGCACAGGTGGTTTGGACAGAAAGCACTGAGAG
>CAIGQQ010007205.1:1005701-1050207 GCA_903798035.1 Danio albolineatus | reverse complement strand
CTCTTTTAGGCTAGCACAGGTGGTTTGGACAGAAAGCACTGAGAGGAAGAATGGACCTCAGAGTTTCCCTTTAAAGACCTTGGCGGGTAAACAAAGGGCTGCATTCATCTGAGCTCGGGTCGTACCTGATAACGTGGCAAATTCCCTCCATTGTGCACAACAAAGCCGCCGCTTTGGCCCTTCTGTATTCAGTTTCTGCTGTCTTTCTCCTCCTTGTGTGCCTGCGAGGACATTCAAATTGCTCTCACCTTGAGTCCTATAATGAAGAGAGCGAATTAGCAGAAAGAACCTCCCTCATGCCGTCGCTCTTGTCACCCCACCGCTCCGCATGGATCAAAGATATTCATCTCCAGGATAATTATGGTTATGGGCTTTCAAAGCGTTTGCCGCTCCCTAGCTCATTTCTCTTAGAGTTCCCAAGGTTTGCACTCGATGGCTCGGCTGTTGTTGTTGTTTTTTTTACTTTTTTTTACTTTAAGGCCAGCGAGGGCTGAGGGAAGAGTCTCATGAAATAGCGTTTGGGTGTCTTTTACAGGCGTTCTGTTTGAATAGGCTCAGAGCTAGTCCGAGAAATAGTTCTCCAAACAAAACTAGCCTTCAACAGACAAGATTTAGGCGCAGCGCTGCTGGGGAAAATGCCAACTGTTAGACTCAGCTCTTTTACAGGTTGACTCTCTGCATTTGTGTTTTATGGCGTACGCACCCTGGCCTGCTCTGTAAATGTCCATCACTAGAAATACAGTGCCATTGGCTGTATACAGGGGGCCATTAGAACCCATATAATAGTTTTCCTCTCACAGGCTTTTATTCTGACTTATCTTTAGTCATGAAAAAGTCATGTTTATTGTTCTTGCTTCATGTAAAAACATAAAAAAAACAAAAAGTTTTATAATATAAAATAAATAATTATTTTTGTGTGTTAATTAAAAGTCTAAAAAAGCACAAATAAAACCAAGAACTAGTATGGTTTAACCAAGTTTGAGTGCATGTGAATATGCCATTGTTTACATTTTGAGCTGAGAAGTTGAGTGGGTGTGTAATCCCACACCAACAGACTGTCTGGCCTTAAAAAGCTCCTCCTGATGACATGTGGGCTTTCTTTAAGTGGTTTAACAAATGCTTCTTTACTCATGTTTACAGACCCAACCTATTCTAGACTCGTCGTCTGATCTTTCTCTCTCTTTCTCCTTCCCTCCCCTCTTAATCAGGTAAGCTGGGTCTGTTGACAAGCCTTGAGGTTGAAGAGGATTGCAGTGTGCTGAAGAGTTCTCTAGTAGCATGTGAGACCTTCTCACAGTTCACTTGATTGCCTTTAACCCTGAATGTAACTTTGGCCGGAGATTAATGTAGAGCTCACTTATACGCACTGATGCTTGAAGACATACTGCTTGATGCTAACATGCAGTGAAAACAAAGGAGTTTTGCACCTTTCAGAACTAATTTGAGAGTTCCATTACAAATCAAAATATTTTCTGAATTAGTAATAATAGCAAGAATGCAGAATTACACATGTAGCAGATAGTAATCACGCATGCTTTTGACTTCAGAACTCACATGACCGATGCTAGATGCTGCGCTCTTAACTGTTCTTGATGATATGTTCACCTCTCATGCAGGAAATTTATTAGCTGTACAATTGGAGGGGTTCAATTGGTGCAGTGACCCGGATGGTAGTGGGGTTTGTAGTGGCAGGGGTGAGTGTAACAGAATAAGCTGTTGGAAGCTGTATGAGTAAACCATACTCTACAGGCCTCAAGAGGTGCACTGGTTGCCAACACTAGAGGCTGTGGTCTTTAATTCTTTTTAGTGTGCCCAATGTGTACCCAAATCACTGGACAGACCATGCAAAACAATAGGGGTTACGCTGGTGTCATGGCCTAACCCTAACCCAAATGGGAGCGATGTTAAAGAGTGTGAGTATATCGGAGGTGACTAGCCTCCAATTAAAACATCCACTTTGGCTGTCTTAGAGGTGAATACGGTCTGTGCAAAATGATGTATGCCTTGTCTGTTTGTAAAGAACATGTGATGTGCTGTTATGCAAGACAAACTTCACATCTAAGTTTGAAAATAAAGTATCGTATCATTTCTAGTAGGAACTGTGTGAGTAAACCTCACTACCCTGACCTCAAGTGGTGTACTTGTTACTAAGACTAGATGCTACATTCTTTGGCCTTCTTGTTAGTGTGCCTCCCACGTTGGAGACTCTGCTGTTGCTATTGATAAAGCCTTGAAATTTGATACGTGCAAGCCTAACATGCAGATAGACCTAAACTTTAACCTTTATTAGATAAGGTTGGAAGAACACAATGTTACTTGTTTTGAATTTCTTTGAATTGCCATTCAGTAAATTCCTCTTCTTATCATTTTAAATTGAAATTTCTGAGACGTTTGACCAATAATTTTATA
This sequence comes from Danio albolineatus, assembly GCA_903798035.1. Lineage (NCBI taxonomy): Eukaryota > Metazoa > Chordata > Actinopteri > Cypriniformes > Danionidae > Danio > Danio albolineatus. Next base: position 1,047,798 of record CAIGQQ010007205.1, on the reverse strand, counting down.
TTCTGTTGACTCTGTATTCATTTAAGATACAGAATTGTCCATATTTGTTCATTTATTTGTCATGCAATCAGTGAATGGATGCTAAAATTAATTGTTTCTCCTATGCACCGCGATGGAAGCGCAGACAATTCGATATGGGTTCAGTAATAGATCATAACCGGTTATTACATACTGATGTCATTTATCTCCTTTGCGCTGTGTCACAATAGAATAGGTTATATGGTGAAGGAGGTGAGGACCAGTAAATAAAACATTCCAACTACTTAAAAAGCATAGTTGTTTACAATTTACTGCTTTTGAGTTTGCTGGACATCCTTTTACTGACCCTGAAGAAGGTACAGCCCACGAGCTGCTATTTCAGGAGAAAATGAAAACTCTCTCTCTATCTCTCTCTCTCACTTTGGACCTTTGAACTGCTGGCATGTTTGTAAGGTAACTTTTCCTCTTGTCTTGGCTGTTAAAGCGATACTTGTGAATCCAGACACGCGTGTCTTTAGTGTGAGTTTTCTCCACAGCGTCTATTAAGGATTACCTGAGATGACAGCACATTATGCGCATATAGACTGTAACCACGGCTGTTTATCCCACATTTTAGCATGGATTTAAAGCAGGGGTGGGCAAACTTGATCCTGGAGGGCCGGTGTCCTGCACAAGCTCCAACCCTAATCAAACACAACTGAATGTGCTAAATAGTGTCTTCAAGATCACTAGAAATCTATAAGCAGGTGTGTTTGATTAGAGTTGAGCTAAACTGTGCAGGACACCAGCCCTCCAGGATCAAGTTTGCCCACCTCTGATTTAGAGCAACCCTGTTGAGCGGGTGGAGACAATGACCAATCATAGGCATTTAAGAACTCGCTTGACAATGCTCAGAAAGCAAGCGAGATCATATTTACATTAGTTTATTTGCTATTACTGCTCAAGTTGTCTTCTGTGCATGTATTTCAGTTTTGATTAAAACATTCAGAAAGACATTTTCTTCGAGCAGGTAAAATTAAACGTACGGTACATGTATCTGACTGTTTGTATTAAAGGACAAAATTGCATTACAAATAATATATAAATATATTTATATATTTTAATACATTTTTTTGGCTTGTGTTGTGAGGAAAAATCTAATTAAGTATGGAAAGCATCGTCACTGATGCACCGAGATACTGAATTGAACCGAACCGATGGCATGATAATCATAACCGAACCGTTAGACCAATGTAGGTTCACACCCCTAATAAAAATGTATTTGTACATGTGCTCAATGTTCTATTCTGCTGGACTGTGTTCAGTTCTCTTGCTTTTGGACATTCGGTGAAATCTAGCTGGATCTGTCTTATCCCATGTGGCACTCAATACCTGTTACACAAGCTATGGTTTGGCGTAGCTTCAACCCTGTCTGAGCTTTCATTCTGTGCACCTGCAATACCAGAAAGAGATGGTAAGTACACCACACACAGGTGAGGAAGTCTAGTTTAAGTGAATAAAAGCCACAAAGCTTAAGCAGAACAAATCATGGTAAATGCAATAAATAAGAAGGCACAGAAGGGGGCTAGAGCAAAACTCTAGAAGTCCTAAATCTCAGTATAACAACACCACATAAACACAGCCTCCCCTATGAACCTTACAGAACCTTATCATCAATAATACTCATATTAACGGTGCTTTCATAGCACACTTGCAATCAGTGACCCACATGTGGGATGTGGATGATCTTCAGCTCCCTTATTTCAGATAAGGAGGGATGGTAAATCTTCCAAACCCAATATGAGACAAAGGGGAAAGGAACCCAGTTTAAGAGGGACTCAAGGAGCTCTCCGATTGCATTGAGCACCTTCGTTCTCTGAAGGGCACTCAGTGGTGTTAGTCACTGCTATCTGAGGTAATAAAGCTGTTTCGAAGCTCTCTGTGGTCGTAGAGGACTTATTATGGGCTGTTATTTGGCATTATCTTGCGCTAGACTCAGTCCCACTGCACCATCCTGCTGTCCTGCCTGCACATTCATAATGAGGCTCATCTCGCGCTTTTGCACTTGTTAGCCAAAATGAGCATGAGGCAGTTTTTTATTACCAATCGTGTCCCACAGGGAGGAAACATGTTGTTTTTTTCTGCTGATGAGTGCTGATGAAAGGTGCGTGCATGTGGGAGTCTGCTCGGTGCATGAGAGTGGTTTTGCCAGGGTCGGATATCCTGCTTAAGGGAAGAGTTTATAATTTGGTGGCCTTTCACATGTGAAAGATGATACTAAACATAGAGAGTCCTGAAGAACTGACACCGGTGTTATGTCACTTGTCACGTGGTTTTGATTTTGGCAGGTTTCTCACAAGAACTGTGCTGTAAGGTCAAACTGACCCAAGCCGACAGGACAAAACACTGTTGATGGAGCCATTTTGTACCTGCTCAGCCAAGTACAATAACTCAACACGTTCCAGATTATACTTGATCAGAGCCCAAAGAAACCTCAATCGGACCCTTTCAGCTCAGCATGAAGCTCCACTGAAGCTTTTAATTTTTTTGTTTGTTTTGAGTTCAAAGAACTATGCAGGGAATTTCTGTTTTGAATGGCTTATGGAATATTTGGTGTGTAATTAGTGAAATATTAGAGTAAAAAAGAGGGTTTTAAGTTGATCATTTTTCAGAAAATAATGTGAAATAACTATACGTTTTAACTTTGTTTAATTTATTGATTTTAGCACTTTTAAAATATAAATTAATTTGATAAAATTGTAGATTTCAAGGGTGGCGCAGTAGGTAGTGCTGTTGCCTCGCAGCAAGAAGGTCGCTGGTTTGAGCCTCGGCTGGGTCAGTTGGCTTTTCTGTGTGGAGTTTGCATGTTCTCCCTGCGTTTGTGTGGGTTTCCTCCGGGTGCTCCGTTTTCCCCCAGTCCAAAGACATGCGGGACAGGTGAATTGGTTAGGCTAAATTGTCCATAGTGTATGAGTGTGTATGAATGTTTCCCAGAGATGGGTTGCGGCTGGAAGGGCATCTGCTGCGTAAAACATATGCTGGATAAGTTGGCGGTTCATTCCACTGTGGTGATCCCAGATTAATAAAGGGACTAAGCCGACAAGAAAATGAATGATTGAATGAATATTTATTTTCGGCCCACGGCTCTCAATGATATTTGGATTTTTGCCCTTCATACAAAAAAGTTTGAGCACCCCAGGTATAGCAGAACGTTTTGGTGGTTTTAAAGCCTTGGCTTTTCCATGCCTAGACCAAACAAAAGTTCATTGACTCTATCCTGATGTTGGGATGAGACGGAAGACAATACAAAGACTGTTTTTCCACAGCTCTTGTCCTCAGAACATCTTTATCATTTGGTTTCTGTCAAGACCCGTGTTTGCCATTTTTTACAGATTGACTTTACCATAAGCTATTTTTACACTAGCGTAAACGTTTTCAGTTGTAATATGTTTTATAGCACAATGATCTGAGAAGCTTAAGGGAATTATGATTTCTCAGTTCATGACCCCTTTAAATTCTTTAAATGCCTGCCGTACAGTGTTATTGGAAATGTTGTCTTCTTGGTGTTAGTACAGCCTGAGCGGTTGTTTCTGTCTTTTACTGCGCTTTGCACAAAAGTGTGTTGACAATACACTTAAACTGTCTAGACCTCAGGGTGCAAATCTCTGTGATGTGGTCACAGCCATCGCTCATGTCCCACTTTGTTGTGCAATACTGACCTCCATGTCTTGACCTGAATGTGGCCTCTGAACTCGTTCTGTTTTCGGTGGATGCCAATTGTCCTAGTTGTGAAGTTGTATAAATGCCAAGGTAATCTCAGAAAAACAAGGTACAGTATTGCGGGACAGTGTTTGTCTGGTTGTGTTTAACATGTTTGCATCTTATTACCTTTAAAAGTCTCTCATTGTGCTTGGAAATCAGCTTGAGACTCTACACTCAAAAAATAACTCATTGGATGAACTCAATTTAATTTCCAGGCCGGGATTTCCATCTAATAAATTTGATTAGTACCAACTAAAAATGTATATATATTTACACAATAAATGGTCCAACATGATTTTATCAAATAAAAGTTTAAATACATTTGTATTCTTATTTAAATTAAACTCAAAGGTCTGATAATATCATGTATGTCTATTATGTGTCGTACATTTTGTCTCCTAGTTTTATTTGAAGTTATCCTAAATAAAGCCATTTATAAGCATTATTCATGAGTTATAGTTGATTGAGACTCATCTCAGAACTTATTTTACGACAGTTATTGCTCATTGAGCAAAGCAACTAACTTCATTGTTGCTAATGTGAACAACCAAAGCATGGGTGCTTCTGCAAGGCGGTAACCTCAAAACTCAAAACATTATATGAAATAATTTTAACATTTGCACATTTTTACACATAATTTTAACATTTGCACATTTAAAAATTGCACATATTCATTGCACTAATTCACTTATTTGAACTGTACATACCCACTGTACATATACATTTGTAATCATGTTTATCTATCTGCACACTTGTGATTATGAATAAGCAACCTACATTGCACTGATTCACTTATTTGAACTGTACATACCCACTGCACATATACATTTGTAATTATGTTTATCTATCTGCACACTACTGATAATTATTAATAAGCAACCTACATTGCACCGATTCATTTATTTGAACCGTACATACCCACTGCACATGTACATTTGTAATTATGTACACACCCACTGTACATATATTTGCAATTGTTTTTCTATCTGCACACTTCTGATTATTAATATCAACCTGTACGTATAATCATTTATTGTAAATCTCTGCTTATAACTAATGCAACCTGTATATATGTTCATAGTACATCCATCTGTAAATATCACCATCGTTTTTGTATAACTGCACTTTATAATTTATACCTGTATTCTGCACTTGCTGCTATTGCACTTCTGGTTAGACCTAAACTGCATTTCGTTGCCTTGTACTTGTACATGTGTAATGACAATATAGTTGAATCTAAAAAAAAAAATCTAAAAATCTTCTAAATCTTCAAACTAAAGTAAATATTAAACTCTAACAAGTCTTTCTATTAATGTAAAACATCTAAGACTCCTTCTATTGTCAATATTTCAATTTGCTTAATTCAATCCCACGCAAAGCATGCTGGGAACTACAAATCTCTTAACCAGGTAGTTGGACTAACACAATTCCGTCATGTTGTCCCGACACAAAACGCTTAAGTTAACTTAATGGTTTACAAATTGAAGTGGACTGAACGTAAAACAAAAAAATTAGCCAAAGAAATGACAAGAATTGTGTTGTTTCAGCTCATTTTATACAGGTAATTTGAAGCAGAAGTAATCATTTTTTTGAGCGTAATATTAATAATAATGGGTCGTTGTATTCTTCTCATACCAATAACGATTTATTGTTTGTCAGAGATCATTAAGTTTATGAAGTTTGTTTTCCTCTTCTTTAATTTTATCTTTGCTCGGATTGGATCGGCGACTCCCCTGCTCATTCCCAGGCATGTCAGGGCCTGTTAATTTGGAGATGTTTTTCCGCCTTAATGTGACCTGGTGCATTGATGTGCAACAAGTAGAGCAGGAACTTCTTCAGTGCACAATCTTGACCATGTGATCTTGATTTTTGAGTCCATGCCAATGATATTGAGACGCTATTGAGATTAGAAGAATGTTATGGACTACATCTTTATGGTGTTTTCACTAAGTTGCCAGGAAACCCTATTCAGGCCAAGGACAATGTAGATGCGCCCACACGGGCCAAGCCAAGACTAACATAAGACCAGTACTCCATTTCAGCCACTTTGCATTTTGACAAATGGTCAAATATTACACAATTGGCTGGTTTTACTGGAACAGCCATTGCTATTGTCTGCTCAAGTTATTCCACACACGCAAGAGTGCAGTTTTTCTGGATATCGTCATGTGGGTGCTGTTATTTGAGAGTTAATATTGAGTAATTACATTTTACATACAATTTTGTTTTGTTTTTTGTTTCACAAATTAAAGTAGTCTTAAAAAACATAGCTGAATTATTCAATTTTAATATTAAATGTTAATATTTATTATTTCAAAGTAGCACTACAATGTTTTCTTGAATAGATCTGCTGTAGACTCAATGATTCAGTGCTTTGTTTTTAAAGAGAGATGATCTGTTTCTAAATCAGCTGTTTTGAATGAGTCATTTGAAGAAATATAATTCAATTTATGCCGAGTTCAGACTGCATGATTTTAGCCCCGATTTTGACTCACCGACAGTTTTGAGAAATCACCGACAAATGCCTAAAATCACAGGCAAATCGGTGCTCGTGCACAAGAGTAATAATCACACAATATGAACTATCAAAGACGCGATCTGAGAGAATCGCTGATGAGTCGCCGATGCCCGGGAGATATTTGGCGTGCTGAATATCTGGAGCTGTCGGCGACAGTGTGTTTTGACTGAAAATAACATCGGCGATCGCCTACAGCCAATGAGAGAGCAGCATTCACTAGTGTGGGTACCTGCAGGCCAGAAGGAGGTTGAGGGAGAAATTAAAAGCGCCATTTTCAGTTAATTCGGACCCAAGAAATAGAGGGAAAATTAGTGTAAATTTGACATGAGCTCCCATGTCTGTTTGATGTGTCATGTGAGCAATATCACAACCCAACCTGGTCAAAAAAATAAAAAAGTTGAGGAGAAATTGCTAATTCCCTTCAAAGCCAGGTGAGCAAATATGTACATTTTCTACCCAGTTAAAGGCTTCTTTCTCGTTATGTAGTTAATAACAAAAGATACACTACGTGTTTTTGGGTGTGAGATGTAGTTGGACAAAGTTGTCGTCGATTCTTCCTATTTTGAGGTCATGCAGTGTGAAACTCCCTGTCGCCGATCCATCTTGCAGTGTAAACAAAGCAGCGACAAAATGCTAGCCCAGATAGTCATGCAGCGTAAAAACATCTGTGACACGACTACTTTGAAAATCATGCAGTCTGAACTCGGCATTAGGGGTCTCACGGTGGCTCAGTGGTTAGCACTGTGGCCTCACAGCAAGAATGTCCCTGGTTCGAGTCCCAGCTGGGTCAGTTGGCATTTCTGTGTGTAGTTTGCATGTTCTCCTCGTTTTCATGTGGGTTTTGTTCAGGTGCTCCGGTTCCCCCCACAGTCCAAAGATGTGCTATGGGTGAATTGAATAAATTAAGTTTTCCGTAGTGTATAAGTGTGTGAATGAGTGTGCATGGGTGTTTCCCAGTACTGGGTTGCAACTGGAAAGGCATCTACTGCATAAAGATGGCAAAGACTGCATAAAGTTCATTCCACTGTGGCGACCTCTGAAATAAAGACTAACCTGAAAGAAAATTAATGAATAATTGAATTGAATTAATTTTATTGTTGTTGTTGTTGTTGTTAACAATCAGTTGTTAACAATCGGTTGCCTACTGATTTTTTTGTTACAACTTTAATAAAAATCTTAAGCTTCATTACATTTTTAACTAATACATTTGAGCACAAAAAATTGATGAAAAAAGTTTTCTAAAAGTGATTTAAAGCACATTTTAAACCTTGATTTCAAAAATAAATAAGTAAATATAATTTTTAATTTTTTTCAGGGAAATCAACCAATTATACATTGAGCTATTTTTTTTTCCCCAATTGCTATTTCAGTTTGTATTTCATTTTAATCTTAATTACATTTGTTAAACACCTGTGCATTGCTAAGTCGAGTTTTCTACCATTTTTTCAATCATTTAAATTCAAATGTTCATCTGTAGCTCCTCAGAATTCATTAGCATTGTTCAATTACTGATCGCTCCTCTTCCCTGAAAACTACTCTCAAAAAATTACTTTTGTTGCTTTTTCAAACTACTGATTTAAAATGAGTTGAAACAACATAATTCCTACGTTTTTTTCAAACAAAAAAAAGTTCAATGTTTGTGTTCAATCCATCTCAATATGTAACAACATTTATTCATTCATTTTCTTTTCGACTTAGTCCGTTTATTAATCTGGGGTCGCCACAGCGGAATGAACCGCCAACTTATCCAGCACATGTTTTACGCAGCGGATGCCCTTCCAGCTGCAACCCATTTCTGGGAAACTTCCATACACACTTATTCACTACTGACAATTTACCCTACCTCAACACAGAAATACCAACTGACCCAGCAGAGGGTCGAACCAGCGACCTTCTTGCTGTGAGGTGAATGTGCTACCCACTACGCCACCATGGCACCCATATTAACAACTACTTTAACTTAATTTGTGTTGGGACAACATAAAGGAATAGTGTGAGATCCAGCATTGTTTTACAGTGTATGTTTATCTCACCTCTTGTTTTTATTCCACACTGTGTTGCAAAGCCAAGTATGTTTACAGCTGACTAGCTTAGCTCTGCATAACCTAGCACATCATGGACCGCAGACGGCTGACGTTGATAAAGTAAAGGAACAAGCTCCGCCAAGTAGCCTGTATCAGGTTGGCAGCACTAGAACAGAGGAGGCACTCAAGGCTCTTGTAAGAGGAGACATTATTGTTGGGGTACCGTGTCGGAGCAGGGAAGAAGGGATGATGAAATGAAAGAGGGAATGAAGGGGTGACTGGCCCATCAGATAGCTTTCACCTTCTCAATGCACAGCCCTTGGCTTTGAAAGGGCCACGCAAAGGTCAGAGCCTTTTCAAGATTTAGAGCTACGGGTTTGTGTTTGGGTCTTTTGTTCGTGACGCTGTCTTGTACGTCACATATGCAGAGTGAGCGGCTCTGTGAATCTCTAGAGAACTGCTGGAAGCAGAAAGGTGTCATGGATGCCTGCGTTGTTACACAGAGTTTCTTGTTGAGGGTTAAAAAGATAATTATGGTATAAATATTTTGTTTCATGGAGGAGAATAAAATCTGTTGGTTTCACCTTAACATTTAACATCACAATAGTTGTTTTAATTACACATAATTAAATTACACATCACATATTTTTTTATTATTTATTTTATTTATTGTTTTTATTTTAAAATATATTTTCATTTTATTTTTTATTTTTATTATTTTTATTTTGTTTTAAATTTATTTTTTTATTTTGGTTTTAATATTTATTTTATTTTTTATTTTTCATTCAATTTTTTTCAATTATTTATTTTAATTTATTTCATCTAATTTTATTTTATTTTTATTTTACTTCAGGACAATGTCAACCACTTTTACTCGTCACACTGATAACAAAGGCTTTTTATTTTTATTTATTTTTTATTATTTGTGATTTTTAATTATTTATTTTAATATTTTATTTTGTTTTTAAATGTATTTATTTATTATCTATTATTTAGTTTATTATTTAATTTATTATTATTATTTAATTTATAAATTTATTAATTAATTATTATTATTTATTTTTTTTCTCCAGACAATGTCAACAACTTGTATTAATCACACTGATAACATAGAATTTTATTGCATTGCATTGCATTTTCGAATGTTTCCTATGTTAAAGTTATGGTTATATATAATTTATTTTGTATGTAGTATTTTTAGAAAGTAAACTGAAGCTCAATTAATGTAGATGGTGAGGAGGACATTAAAGTGTCAAATGTTGAAATGTGAAACTGATCTGCTTAATATAATGTGCCTTCACACCTGCAGCTGCCGAGACCAAACTCATTAAGTGGGATTAGAGGTGTGAAGGATATATGACACGTTTGTCTGCGACTCTATTAATTAAATGGCATGTGAAAATCCTCTCAGGGTGTCTTCTTTTCAAGGGAATCATCTGCATTCTCATTTTTACGTTCTCATGTGACTGAATAATGCCAACTTAGGAGAACTTTTCATTCAAAAAGGTGAATGGGACATGATATAAGATGCCCTCTGTTGAGGATGTTGATCTCCTCTAACCTACAGCATATGAGCAGGACAGCCATCTGCCAACGGTATATTCCTTACAGTGTGTGTGTGTGTGTGACTGTCAGAGGGACACACATCCCTTTGTGTCTCTGTGTGTGTGTGTGTGTGTGTGTGTGTGTGTGTGTACCTTGTATTCTTTACGTTAGGGGGACCAGATGTCCCAACAAGTAGCAAAACCAGTAAATATTGGTGTAATGTAATGTGTATAGCACATTTATTGTGTATGGTCATACACCCAAAGCGCTTCACTACCATGAAGGGAGTCTCTCCACACCACCACCAGTGTGCAGCATCCACTTGGATGATGCGACGGCAGCCACAGGACAACAGTGCTAGTGCGCTCACCACACACCAGCTATAGGTGGAGTGGAGAGACAGTGATACAGCCAATTCAGTGGATGGAGAAGATTGGCAGGCCATGATGGGTAAGGGCTGATGGAGGGAGTTTTGCCAGGACACCGGGGTTACACCCCTACTCTTTAGGACAAGTGTCATGGGGTTTTTAATGACCTCAGACTGTCAGGGCCTCAGTTTTAAACGTCCCATCCAAAATAATTTACCCACTGACAGCACAGTGTTCCCTTTAACTTTACTGGGGCATTAGGACTCACACAGTTAAGTGCCCCCTGCTGGCCCCGCTGACACCATTTCCAACAGCAGCCTAGTTTTCCCGTGTGCTCACTTATCCAGGTACTGACCAGGCTCAGCCCTGCTTAGCTTTAAAGAGTAACCTGGTTTTGGGCTGCAGGGTGAATTAGCTGTGGTACAGTGTGGCATATTAATCTTGTGGAAAAATATTCCCCATGAAGAAAATCATTTTCATTGTGATTTTTTTTTTCATTTATTTATTTATTTATCTTTTGATCTTGCACAAAAGATTTCAGATAAATTAATTAATTTGCCAGCAAATTTATCATGAATTCTGTGTCATTTATGTGGCCCGGTGAAAAATTGCCTCTGTTTGTGCATTTGCATTGACTTGCATGTAATCTACTCATGCAAATACTTTAATTAGCATTTGGTTTGAACTATTAAGCACAAATGCACTCTTTAATGAACAAAAAAAAAAGTTAACGTGTTTGCATCTTGGATAAAGTTGGTGTAAGGGGTACAAAATCAAGCTGTTAGGATGAGTTTATGCTTAACCTGTTTTACTCTGATATAAAAAAAACGAGCGTTAACATGTTTTCATGACCTCGTGCATTGTCAGCTTATTAGGCATAATCAGGTTAAGAACATGCATGTAAACGCACACATTGCGTGATGCACAATAACTGTTGGAGACAAAGAGATATCAGCAAACGCACGTGCATTCATGCATGTTTTATCAGCCACATGCACACACATGCATCTCTATGGGGACAACAGCAAACACTGAGCTGTGCATGATGGAGAGAGCCATAAAGACAAACATCTGTCTACTGATCAGCAGCATGTCAGATAGCTGAGATCGCACGTCTGAAGCCTGACGTATTCACCATATGTTACTCCAGTTCAACTGAACTCCTTTTTAAAAAAATGTTTTTGTATGTTGACTCAACATTTAATACAATTTTATTTTGTTTTGTTTGTTATTTTTTATATAATATATATTACATTTTTATGGTACATTATTTATTTAAATTATTTAAATAATTCTATAGTATATGCAAAAATATTAAATATTACATTTTATATTAAATGCATTGCAAAAATTGGTTAATTTGTATGTTTTGTTAATTATTGAAAACTTCTATATTGATATAAACTAAATTTTAGCTTACCCAATTCACCTATACCACATGTCTTTGGACAAACTCCACACAGAAATGCCAACTGACTCAGCTGAGACTTGAATCAGAGACCTTCTTGCTGTGATGTGACTGTGCTACCCACTGCGCCACCGTGACGCCCTTATTTTATTTTAATCATTTTTTATTTTATTTGATATAAACAATTTCTAGAGGTGTGAACCTAAACTCGTCTCAATGTTCGATTCAGTTACAATTATCATGCTATCAATTCTGTTCAATTCGATATCTCGGTGCATCAATGATCCTTTCCATAAACAGTTTTATATTTTACTTCACAGCACAACAATTCTTGTCTTAAAATGTATAAATATAGCCTTCTATATTTATATATTATTTTTAATACAATTTAGTCCTTTAAAACAAGCAGTCAGATATATGAACTGTACCTTTAGAAACTCAAGTTCATGCACAGAACAACATGAGCATTTATAGCAAATAAAGAAATGTAAATATCCCGTTCGCTTTCTGAGCGTCGTCCAGCAAGTTCTTACACCCCTATGATAGGTCACGCGTTCAACAGAAAGGTCTGCCATTGGCTCTTATGCTCTGGCACTGTTCACCGATGATAAACACTACTAAACGGCAGCGGCGATCACAGCTGATCCATGATAGACGCAGTGGAGAAAACTCGCTCTGCAGACACGTGCTCGTATTGATATAAACATATTAAATGATTCAGTGTGTGTGTGTGTGTATTCATTGCTCTTTCAAATCATTAGCTCTTACTTTTTACCTTTAGGCAAACTTGATATATTTTTATTTTATTTTATTTTATTTTATGAATATTTTTTTGTGATAGATAATTTATTTAGATAATTTAAATCATTTTACATGACCCTATGTTAATTATTTTATATTAAATTATAATTTATAATGTTAAACTGCTGTGTAAAACATATCCTAGACTAGTTGGCGTTTCATTACCCCTTCCATTACATGACCCCTGATAAATAAGGCCTAAGCCGAAGGAGAATGAATGAATAAATGAGCGAATGAAGGAAATAAATTTTAATTTTATATTAAATGTATCATGAAATTAGTTAATTTATATGTTTTGTTAATTATTGAAAATTTCTATATCGATGTAAACACATTAAGTGATTGAGTGTGTGTTTGTGTGTGTATGTTTATTTTCAAATCACATACTTGAAAGTTAAAGTTTATTTAACCCAACAGATTGCCTATATTTGACCAAAATTATTTGATAATTTTTTTAATTAATATTTTTTAAATTAATATCTTAATTAGTTCTTAATTGTTGTAGTCAACAATATTTTTTATATATTTTCACAGTCTAAGCTCTTCCTGTCAGTTGATTAGTGTTTTTTTATTTTTTTTTTGCTGGTGTTTTCGTGTCCCCAAACTGTTCAAGTCAGACTGACATCAGTGGATTTTATTTCCCAAGGCAGCATCATTTATCCAGCGTTACATCACACAGCTGCATCAGTGAAGAAACTCAGTCTCTCTTATTATAAAGCACAGCTTAGCATACACACAAACACACGTTACAATGGCTGGATCAACGCTATGAACAGATCGTATCACTCCCTCCATCAAGCCATTGCATAATTGTGGTTCAATCTGACACCTCGTCATATCTACGTCCTCATCAGGTCTCTGTATGCAGTCAGCAGCTCGTCTTTCTCTTTCCTTTTCTTTTGTTTTCTTCTGTTCACCTGTCAGAGTCCAGGTTTATTCATTAAGAGGCTCACCCTGTTCTCCCCACGGGTTTTTGTACTTTATTCCATTTTGCATCAGACACCTTACTTGCTTTTAAAATCTTTTCTATATAAAATGTATAAAAATTAAAACATAATCGCAGTCAATATAAAACTAACAAAAACTAGCATGATGTAGCAATAAACAACATGTTTTTTTGCCACATTTAATGAACATTGTTTTTGATCATTTAAAAATATATCAATATGGAAAAGAATTATGTTTTCAGTGGATTATTAACAAATACAATTTTTGATCTTCAAATGTTTTCATACATTTTAAAAATGAACATTTTGAGATTAATTATATCATAAAAGTGAGGTCGGCCGAAAGGTTTTAGAGTGCTTTTTGTGACTTTTCTCACATAAAAATGAATAAGTCTTTTTGAACGTATTATTTGAATGCATTTTTCAGTGAACCACTCAGGGACTTGTCACCACCTGCTGGTGGTTTTAGTTTCATATTTATTTATCCACAACAGAATGAACCAAAGTAGTTGCACAAAAACACTCGGCAAAATATTACTGGTATCAAACACCTCTAGAACAACTACAGTAGGCATGTCAAAGCAGTTAGTAAATCAGCATACTATCATCCCAAATACATTGCAAGAATTAGATGCTTTGTTTCCAGTGAGGACTTGTTCATGCTTTTATCACCAGCAGCGTGGATTACTGTAATGGACTCCTCACCGGCCTTCCCAACAAGACAGTCAGTCAGTTGCAGCTCATCCAACGCTGCGGCCAGGATTCTGACCAGATCCAGAAGAGCACATCACACCTATCCTCAGATCTTTACACTGGCTCCCAGTTACATTTGGAATAGATTTTAAAGTATTGTTACTTGTCTATAAATCACTAAATGGCCAAGGACCTCAATACATTACAGATATGCTCACCGAATACAAACAGATCAATCAGATCATTAGGGTCAAATAAATTAGAAATTCAGTCAAAGCAGAAGAATCTGCCTTCAGCTACTGCGCCCCCGCTGCTGGAATCAGCTTTCAGGAATGATCAGATGTGCTCCAACATTAGGCACGTTTAAGTCAAGACTCAAAGCACGTCTGTTTCGATGTGCCTTTATCAAATGAGCACTTTGTCTGACAGATTGCACTATTAAATATTTCTTTTCTTTTTCATTCTTTTAAAATCTTTTTTAACACATTTTTAATCTGTTTCTATCTGTTCGTAATCACTTTTATTATTTGTTTTTTATTTTTGTATACTTGTTTCTTTTATTCCTGTTTATGTAAAGCTCTTTGAATTACCATTGTAAATGAAATGTGCTATATAAATAAACGTGCTCAAAAGTCCATCGTCAGAGAGAAATGTTTAGTTCCATCCTGCAGGATCCCACAAAAGCACCCCACCTCTGTTTATGATCCATTACAACCACAGCTGTGTTTTAATCAGCTGGACAGATCCCAGAATTCACCTCGCTTTGCTGCTAATCTTCATTCTATAGTTAATTGGTAACCCAATCCTCCAGAATGACTTGGATTGTCGCCCCCGTCGAGCGTGCCATTCTCTGTACTCATTTAAATAACACCATATTGCTAATTGATTTCATGTCGGTGCATTAGCAGGCTGTTGCACAGACCCTGGCTGTTCTTTGACGCCATTTAATATTTCACGACCACGCTTTTAATTTTAGCATTCTTCATTCATGCATGGCTTGTTTTGTTCCTTGTACGAAATCTTTCATAGGAGCTGGTACGCTTGCTTGTTGCAGTCTTTCTCAAAGCAAATTCAATTGTTATTTCGGTATTGTGTAGTGTAATGATGCCCGAAGACTCGTTCTCATGTCACCTTTATGAACGTATGAATTAGTCAGTGGAGGAACTAGTCGAGCACTTATTGAACGCTCGTCTGTCCTTTATGCAGGTGGAAACCATAGATGGCTTTTCCGAATAACCCACAGCCCAATAATAGAGCCTCTTTTGCTCTTTCCTTTATGAAGGGAGACCTCAGCAACAGACGACTGCTTCTGATTGTTGACCACAGACTCACAGTAGCAATAGACAGCCATCTGATGCAATTTTTGAGTCTATTTATTTGTTCTGGAAATAATTATTTAAGATTTACATGCTGAAATGTCACTCATTTGTTTGCCTTTTCATCATTCAGGATATGCATGTGGGAGAGTTGTGAGTTATGCTTTAATTTTAAACATAAAAATTCCTCATTAAAATGTCTAAATAAAAATAGAAATATAAATGGAAACAAGTTAAACAGCTGTTGGTATTCAGATATAAAATAAATATGTTAGGGCGGCACGGTGGCTCAGTGGTTGGGACTGTTGCCTCACAGCAAGATGGTCGCTGGTTCGAGTCCCGGCTTGATCAGTTGACACTTCTGTGTGGAGTTAGCATGTTCTCTCCATGTTCATGTAAGTTTCCTCTGGGTGCTCTGGTTTCCCCCACAGTCCAAAGACATGCAGGACAGATGAATAGGGCCAAGTGTATAAGTGTGTGTGTGTAAATTTGAGAATGTGTGGGTGTTTCACAATACTGATTAATAGGGGATTAAGCCTAAAATGAATGAATCTGTTATAGCTTCTACAAATATATGTACTGTTTCCATTCTGTTTTGATGATAATCAGAAATGTTTCTTGAGTGGCAGCAGATATGAACGTTTTGAAAGACCAAGTGACATAGAAGACTGGATTACTGAGAAAATCAGTTTTCGAATCACATGAATAAATGAGATTTAAATATATTTTCGCATAGAAATTCTGTTATTTTATGAAAAACACAAAAAAGGGTGTTAAATTACAGAAATTTACCGTCAAATAACAGACGTTAAGTTACAGAAATTTACCGTAATATAGCAGCCGTTAAATTACAGAAATTTGCCATAAAATAACAGATGTTAAATTTACCGTAATATAACAGCCGTTAAGTTACAGTAATTTTAAATAACAGAGGTTTATATTAAAGAAATTTACTATAAAATAACAGACGTTAAATGACAAAAATTTACCGTAAAATTACAGACATTGTTACAAAAATTTACCATAAAATAACAGACGTTAAGTTACAGTAATTTTAAATAACAGAGGTTAAATCAAAGAAATTTACTGTAAAATAACAGACGTTAAATTACAAACATTTTCTGTAAAATTACAGACATTAAGTTACAGAAATTTACTGTAAAATAACACGTTAAGTTATAGTAATTTACCGTAGTATAACAGATGTTAAGTTACAGAAATTTTAAATAACAGAGGTTAAATTAAAGAAATTTACTGTAAAATAACAGACGTTAAATTACATAGATTTACCGTAAAATAACAGACATTAAGTTACAGAAATTTACTGTAAAAAAAACAGATGTTAAATTACAGAAATTTACAGTAAAATTACAGACGTTAAGTTACAGAAATTTACTGTAAAATAACAAACGTTAAATTACAGAAATTTCCTTAAATTTAAGTTTCCACAAAATTTCTGTCATCTATTGTCTGTTATTTTATGGTAAATTTTTGTAATTTAACAGCCTTTTTTTTAGGTTAAACTCAGCTGCCAGAAAACAAAAACAACGTAAAATAACGCCCGTTAAATTACAAAAAATTACAGTAAAGTAACAGACGTACCGTAAAATAACATTTCTGTAATTTAACAGCTGTTTTTTTACAGATTCTTTTTTTCCGGCAGTTGGGTTGCTAGAAAAAAAACATAAAATAAACAGCCATTAAATTACAGAAATTTACTGCAAAATAACAGATGTTAGATGACAGAAACTTACTGAAACTTAAATTAAAGTAAATTTCAGTATTTTGACGTCTGTTGTTTTACGGTAAATTTCTATAATTGAACTGCCGTTATTAAATGTATGTTTTTTATTTAAATAATTAAAAACAACAGATTTTTTACAGAGTAGAAAGTCATTATTTCGATTTTCTAATTCAGGCTATTATTGTTTTTGCAAGTGTATTTTTGCTGCCTAAATTAAAATAAATCTCTTGAAAAACACACATTTATTTTTCCATTTTCTGTGATAGTAAATCACTAAACAGAATTTCTTACATTAGTTCCTGCTTTCATCTGGATGTCATCTGTACTTTACCCCTTGGTTGCTTAGAAGAAGATGAAAGTCTTATGGAAAAGCCATTGACGACAGCTTGTCTTTCCCATTGGTCCTCATGGTTCATTGATTGTGAGGTTTATTTGCGCAGGTATGATTAAACCGAAGCACCCAGGGCAGGAGCTCTACTGAGAAAAGTAATTACAAGGCCAGCAGAAGATGAATGTCTTTCTAGCGTACAATGCAACCGATACGCCTGTTAGCTTTCATAACGAGACTCTGAGCTTTCTCATGTCTGACTGCCTAACTAGCTTATTAGGGAAAGTGTGTATTTAGAGATCTTCTGTCTGTGAGGTCAGTCTTCCTCCCACTGCCCATCCTGCCTGTTCAGGAATCATTTTAAGGGCAAAATGAAAATATTGCATACAAAATTTGAGAATAGAGAACTCATGATTGCATCTTATGTTTTTATCTCATGTGTGTCAAGATAATTAATATTATCACTGGGAAAATAAAGCAATATATGATTGATAGTGTAAATAATATCTCTTCCACAATATCTTTATTCCTCCATAGTAAATAAGTTGCACCTCAGATTGGCAAATAACACCCGGTAAACTCTGTTATCTTGTATTTAAAAGCAGTTTCTGATTGAAAATGATTGTGTGAGATGTGTTTGTTTTCACAAATCCACTAGAGGGCTCTGTGCACATTTTTGACAATCTCAAATACGTTACTGGGGTACATTTTCTTATATGTGCCGTTCGCTGTAAATGAACCAGAGGCCACTGTGTATATTTCTACCAATCTCAACATTCTTCTCAGGCGCATTCGTGAAAGAAGCCGCTCAACAATTTAATTAGTTTTTACCTGGTCTCTTAAACTGTCTTTCTCTGGATTCAGACCCCAGTCTCACATTCCAAGTATTGTGCCGTATGTGATGAGCGGTAGGGATGCACCGATATGGATTTTTGGGCCGATATCGATAAACAATAACTAGGCCCACGCGGAATCTGCACGCGCATATATTTTTAGCCCATCATTATTTGTGTTTATTTACTTGAGTAAATGTGTGTAAATGTATATTTATTCAGTTTATTTTTTTATTTTCAGTATAATTATTGGACTAATATGAATACATTCATATGATTTATCTACAATACAGTCTTTAAAGTAATATTTTCTGTCTTTTGGTAGATATATTATATGAGAGACTTGCTTTGTTTACCAAATAAGTGGACCTAATTGGATTTGCATTAAATTTTTTAATATTTTATTTATTTCATATATGAAGTTTTTAGTTATCATACTCCCAAAATCATTCTGCATAAATCCATAGATTTATAATAAAATTCTCAGCAGAAATAGCAAAAAATGTCCGCAGATTCTGTTTGACCCTATGATAACTGTTTAGATTTGCAGGCAGATAGCCGATATATATAGGCCGATAAATATAAATAGTTCAAAATTGTATATTTTTATAGAGTGAACAACTGATTTTATTTTAAAAACTTCATAAAAGTTTGATCCGATCCTATGAACTGAATAGCAAAAAATTGTTTAAATTGCAAGGTGATCATATAGACCTATATTCCAGTTTCACATAAATCAGCAGGCCAAAATTAATTGTTTCATTTTTTTTGCTTAGCAAATTAACATGCAACTTGACTGTTGCATAAAATTAATAGGTTAAATAACAAAAATGGGAAATTATTAACAAAGTTAAATAAATATATTTTAAATTAAATGAAAATGAAAGAACTAAGAACTAAAACCAGTTCAAATGTTCTAGAATAAAACGTGTTACAGTAATGTACATATGTGCAAATATGTAGACCAAAAACGCGTTTTGAGAGGTGTATTGACAGTTCACAGCCACTGTACAAGTGAAAAGCTAAATACAGATATGATTTACTTTAGAAAATGCAGCATAAATTTACCTTAAATTCATTAGTTTTGGATTCTTTTGAACACATGTAGGTGCTGCTTGTCAATCAGACAACGCTTCAATGTTTATTATTGCTGTCAATTGCAGGAAAAATGATCGATAAAAGGTTTATGATAAAGTTATGTGAGTTTTAAACTTGCAGGTGCTGTGTGATGCGCCACGTGCATGCACGCGAAGAGTCAGATTTGAGGAGCACAGATGACTTTAAGACAATCACAGTACAGAATATAAAGACAGAATGTGGTGGACAGTTGAGAAGCCCTATGCTGGATTCAGTGACTGGCACACCTCTTCTCCTGCTGCTGTGAGGGTTTAGTCAGATCACTAGCCTGTGCGCCGTGCCGCGTGGGCTCGTTATAATCAAAATAAATATGCCGATCAAACTGAATAAACTCTTACACCAACAACACTTGGTAGTCAACAAATTAATAATAACAAATAATCATATCAGATTACAAACAATCCAACGAGCATGTGTGCGTCGCTGCTATTATGTTTACAAATGTGATTTTTTTTCTTCCTGAGGCGATTTAAACCAAAATACACAATGACACTCTATCAAAAATATCAACAATGATAAGGAATATGGTTACATACTGAGTTATTAACGCACAGCAATACCACACAAAGAAAGGACAGACTTTGAAGGAATAAACAATGTGAGGAAAGCTCCGTTAAAGTGCGGAACAAGTCTGAACAAGTTCCATCCACGCATGCACGAGGCAGGCAGTTCTGTACAATTACGTAATTTAGCGACTTAAAGATATCTGCCTAATTTTGACATCAGACCGATAACGATAACATTAAAAATAACATTTATTGGCCAGGGGCATTGACATAAAGCTCTACTGGGGCACAGCTGCCCCTCAAAAATAAACAAACAAAATAAATAAAATAAAAAAATACATATAATTAGAAATAAATAACTGTATTATTGTTATTATACGATTAGTTTTATAAATAAATAACATAAATTAATCCTAAATGCAACTGGAAAACAATCTAAAGACACAACTGGATGGATCTAAGACCGTTTAAGAAATATTTTGCATGAATAGTAATTTCATTTTAATGTAATTCTATAGACAATTCGATAGAAGACAAAAGAGATGTTTTCTAGAATTATCTGTTGTGTGTTGTCTTACACCCGACTTAGGCCGAGAATTAGGTTTACTTAGTGTTACCTACCTGACTCATCATGCCTCCTTTTTGCTTCATATAAATGCTTAGCCATGCTTGGTCTAAATAAGATCACCATCATATTATTTAAACTTTGTTTTGTCGACTTGCAAAACTCAGTGCATGCCGACACCTCTGTGTAAAAGCCTGTTACGTCAGTTTCACAACGCATGAGAGGTGCGTGAGCAGCGCGGCTATTTTTACGGTGTGCATGTTCGCAACCGGGATTTACACCGGGTGTGGAACAGCGCATCAGCATCAAGCAGGAGCGGTGTGTGAGGCACGCGGCTATGTTTGTTTTCTGCGCACATGCTCAGTTTGCTTTTGATTAAACTACATTGCCTTCGCCATCGTTTTTATTCTGGGATTACCACTGTCCCAGTAAATGGGGTCTAGCGACACCCCTGTTTTCGGCTGATAATGATATGACCACCGATATATTGTGCATCCCTTGTAAGCGGTCTGTGGTACCACCTGGTAGTGTTTATTTTACAAACAAAATTCAGCCATATGTACCCATGAGCACATATTTCTTGGTTCTAAAAAGTGTAGCCCTGGGCACATGTTTGCAGTGAGCCTGTATTGCTTTAATATCATCCAAGATCATGTTATTAGTCTATTTCTAAGTGTTAGCTACCATTTTAGTCGAATCAGTTTTGCATCAGCATCACACATACACACACACAAAACAATACACAACCCTAGTAACTACTGTAGGCCTTCATTGCTCAGAATCTTCTTGGAAATATCTTCTAATAACTCACATATGATACAGTACGCTGATGTACCTTCTGTTGTACCACCCTGTGGTTGTTTATGAGGGTTTTGTTTACGATGATCGCTTTCCGCCATATGGTGCATGAGTTTATGTTATCTTAGTGTTCACACTGACAGCTGTAGAGTGGCAGTTTGGCCAGTCTTAATGTTCTTAAGATCCCAGTGCCAGTATAGTTTACGTGGCACGAGAGAATGACGCACTGTAATCAGTATTGGGTCACTGATCATGTTCCACTCACCTGAAATGGTCCCTGCTCTTGATAAAGGGTGGTACTGTACACCTACTGTAAGTTCTCATGTGAAGCTGTAGTCGGACACAGGAGATGATCTGACAGTGGTCTTAACATGGCTGTAAAGAGTTCGATTGCTTACATTAAAGACTGTTCTCATTCCTCTGTCACATGATAACAATGCCAATTAAAAATATATAATAATAGATAATGGATTTAATGTTTAAATGTTTATTTATTTATTATTTACATGTATTATTTATGGCTTATAGCATGGTATTTTTGCTCTGTTTTATTCATTCATTTTCTTTTCGGCTTAGTCCCTTTATTAATCTGGGTTGCCAGAGCGGAATGAACCACCAACTTATCCAGCACGTTTTACGCAACCGATCCACACACACTCATTCATACTCATACACTACGGATAATTTACCTTACCCAATTCACCCATACCAAATGTCTTTGGACTTGTGGGGGAAACCAGAGCACCCGGAGGAAACCCACGTGAACACGAAGAACATGCAAACTACACACAGAAATGCCATCTGACCCAGCTGAGGCTCAAACCAGCGACCTTTCTTGCAGCGAGGCGATTGTGCTACTCACTGCGCCACCGTGAGGCCTGTTCTGTCTTTTTGCTTTAGTAAATAAAATGTTTTTGTTTTTTTAAAGAAGTATCTTATGCTCAAGAAGGTTTCTTTACTCTAATAGACATGCTGGGTTGTATTTACCCATTGTTGGGTCAATTATGGAAAAATCCAAAGTTAGGATAATTTCAATACATTCAAATGACATTATTTTACCTAACTATTGGGTTTGTCCACATTTGACACATTCTGTTAATTCACCCCAGCATTTTTGAAAGTTTTATTGATGGAAAAATACTGTAAATGCGAATTTTGTTAAATATTATTGCAGTTTAGGTTTCCTCCGGGTGCTCCGGTTTCCCCCACAAGCCCAAAGACATGTGGTATAGGTGAATTGCGTAGGCTAAATTGTCTGTAGTGTATGAATGTGAATGAGTGTGTATGGATGTTTCCCAGAGATGGGTTGCAGCTTGAAGGGCATCCGCTGCGCAAAACAAATGCTGGATAAGTTGGCGGTTCATTCCGCTGTGGCGATGCCGGATTAATAAAGGGACTAAGCCGACAAGAAAATGAATGAATGAATGAATTATTGCAGTTTAATGTAATTGACATTTATATTATTCAATCATTCATTTTCCTCCTGCTTAGTCGTATTTATCATGGGTCGCCACAGTGCCACCAACTATTCTGGCATATGTTTAGGCAGCAAATGTCATCCCAGCTGCAACCCAGTACTGGGAAAAACCCATGTACACCCACATTTGCACAATACGGCCAGTTTAGTTCATCCAATTCACCGATACCACATGTCTTTTGACTGGAAACCAATGTCACGATCAACAGCGATCAGACACACACACACACACTCATCTCATGAACTTCAGATCTGCTTATAAAGTGTGTGTAATCAGTCTTTGACAGTCCTCTGGTGGTGTGTGTGCAATCAATCGTGATATGGAGCAGGAGTGTGTGTGTGCTGCATGACTGGAAATGTAGTCCGTTTACAAGCAGATCTGTAGTTTATGAGATGAGTGTGTTTGTGTGTGTGTCTGATCGCTGGTGATTGTGACAACCAGAGCACCTGGGGAAACCCACATGAACATGGGGAGAACATGCAAACTCCACACAGAAATGCCAACCGGCCCAGCCTGGAATCGAACCAGTGAGCTTTTTTAGCTGTGTGGTGACAGTGCTAACCACTGAGCCACCGTGCCACCCCACATTTATATTATTTTGATTGTAATTTATTTGTGTTATTTGAAAATCTAAATTTTCAGCATGATCATTCCTGGTTTCAGCATCTTATTATCACTTAGGAAGCGTTATGCAAGCTTAATGCTCAATAAACTTTTCAGTTGTCAGTGTTTGAAACAACTTGTTGCTTGATAAAACTGATATATTTGTTTTAGTCAGAAATTTAGTCGTCTTCATAAACAAACTTACAGACTCTAAACTTCAAAACAGTAGTGCTTCTCAGGCCCTTCTCTCTTCCATTTAATAACAAATAAATAACAGTATACATTTCATCCATTTGATTGGACAACTGCAATAAGTTATGTATTTGTGTCCCCTTTTCCACCTCTACGTCTCTGTCATTTATGTCCTCACCCTATCTTTTCTCCTTCATCTCAGTGTTTACGTTATGGAGCTCTATAATTGTCCTCTTTTAAAAGTCAGATCTCCTCTGCTGCATTTCAATCGAGTGGCTTCAAAGAGAACGACGTGTTTGTGTGTTTGAATGGGTCGTTAGATAATCTGGGTGTGTTTTCTGACTTGAACGTTCACATGGCACCATCTAGATCTCATAGCACTTTATCCAGCGTGATTCAGCTTTGTGGTTGCATTTGGACCGTCAGAGCCAGCCATGAACTCATTTGAATACCACTGACCTCCACAGTAAATGTAAAAAACCCAGGCCCATTGAAAATACATTCCCTCAGCCTATGTTTTGGTGAAACGTAGGAAATACATTGCTCTGGGGACCCTCCATTGTACGTTTCAGATGACACATCCACTGGACGGTGCTGTCTACATTTTTGTGAATCTGAAATACATTACTTAAGGCAGTGTTTCTCAACTGGTGGGTGGCGACACAAAAGTGGGTCGCGGGAACATTTTCAGTGGGTCGCGGAGTGTGTGGTCAAAAAAAACAACAAAAGTTTAATTTTTAACTTGTTTTGCAAATACCGGACTTTTATTTTGAAATGCAACATAGAGAGTCAGCTGGTGGAACTGTCGTGATAAGACGCTGAAAAAGAAATTCAGTGAAGTAAGCCTCTCCCAGTTTTCGCGATCTGAGAGTGCGATCAAACTCATCCCATTCAGAACTACGTATCTGTGAAAGTGGCTGCTCTTCCTTGGTGCAGAGTCAAAGCAGAGAAACAGGTGGGACATAGAGCGCGATCTTCCGGTAGCACTGTCTACCATCACTCCTGACTTTGAAACTCTTATCACATCAGTAAAGCACATCCTCAGTTATCTCATTATCTTCCCAAATTACTGTTAAGTGAAACAGATGTTTATAATTGCTGTCATATTAGATGTAAAAATGGTTATGGATGTTTTAATCATTTTACTGTAATTTGCTGGTTTGTTCTATTCAACAGGATCAGTGTTAATGTTTTATTAACAGTTCAGTTTTGTTTATGGTAACAACCTTTCCTTACCTTAACCACTGTTTACAGTGTTTGTCGTTTTTACTTTGTAATATTTCGATAATTTGATACATTTTGTTAAATGTCAGCAATAAAATATTGTTTATTTGTAAGTCTTGCTGATTTTCTCATGATTTTTTTTTTCACTACTTGTGTACGTTAACAAATAAAAACAAATTAATTTTAATTCCTAAAATTATATTGCAGTTCCTAAAAATTTGGGTCGCGGCTTGATGACCATGTAAAAATGTGGGTCCCGTGGCCAAACCAGTTGAGAACCACTGACTTAGGGTATGTTTAGTTGTACATTTCAGATACAGGTCTTTTTTGTACACATCCATGAGAACCCAGCAAACTAATCTAAACCCATCCCTAAACGCAACCCATAGTGTTTTCAAAAGCAAACGTTAGTGAAAAATGCATTTCAGCCATATACTGTAGTATTAGCTTCATTTTACCTATAGCTTTTATCTGTTTTGTGGAACTGTGCTTCGCCAGACTCAAACCACACCAGAAAAAAAGTTGTCCATATGGAGATGGTTGGACACAATTAAGTTGTTTATGTATTTGGTGTTGTGCATAACTCCTAATTTGCTCATTATTAGTTATGAAGGTAGTTTAAGTATTGGGTGAGGAGGTAGAATAATATCATGCACAATATGTAGTTTATAAGTACAAGGATATCTCAATAACATGCATTAAAATAAATAACTGGATAATATTGAGAATTGGCGCCTAAAGTATTACTAAATTTGTTCATTTTCATTGATCGGGATGATTCCGTATACGAGTGAATCATGCATACAGGTATGTAACAAACAAATCATAAGCATAGACAAACACAACAAAGCAAAGATACGAGTGAAATAAACAGTGCTTTATGGTTTTGTAAATGTATAAATTACTCTAAAGTATTTACTGTAACATTAATTCAATAAAATATTCTTTATTAAACTTCCTGTTGGTAAAATTGATTGTGTCTGAACGCATTCATCTCTCTCAGAACTTTAAAACATGCAAATGATTAACTTTCACTTTGTTAGTGTTAAGTGACTCCATAAATCCTGTGTTCTGATCTGTGACTCTTGCTCAACTCTAATCCCAACTCAACTCAAATTGTGCAGCCCTACTGTAATTATCATCTATTGCAAAAATGAACAAATGTCATGTGCGTCATACTGCCCCGCAGCTTTCATTTTACCTAAAAACAGTCAAATGTATGTTTAAATACGTTTTGGGGGGATTTCAGCAGGCTAATGCATGTGTTTCCAATGAGCATGTTGTTCAGATGGAAGCTAAATTAGATGTGGAGTCTTGCATCATGATGTGCTTGTTTTTTTTTTTGTAATAGCCATATTTTCTTATATGGACTTATTGTGATTTTTCTATTCAGAGGTCTTTTTGGGACGCCCTGTGTCACTGTAACCCTTTGTAGTTAATGTGAAATGATGGCAAACTGTGATGATCAGCGAACAGGTGTCAGGTAGAGAGTCTAAAGGCTAAAATGGTTTTATGCGATGCTTAAAATGTGCTTAGTTTTGATATATGCTTAGTTAGGTCATACAGAGCATATATATAAAAGATCAAACCAGACCAATTTAACCCTCAAGCATACCTTATACACTGTAAAACCATTTTTAAAAATTCTAAATTATTTTAGCTAAAAAATGTCCTTAGGGAATATATACTACTGGTCAAAAGTTTGGTTCAGTTTTTACATATTTTTTTTTCATGTTTTTATTTTTTACTTTATTATTTTTTTTATTTTGAGGAAAATTATTCTGTTCATTAAAGACATTTATTAAACGTAAAAAAAATATAGTTAAATTGTTAAATATTTATTTATTACTTATTGTATGTAGTTTCAAATGAAATTATTGCTCCAGTCATTATTGCTTTTGTTGCTATTACATTACCATTAATAATAATAATAATAATATTAATAGGCGCCACGGTGGCCGAGTGGTTTGCACGTTCGCCTCACAGCAAGAAGGTCGCTGGTTCGATCCCCGGCTGGGCCAGTTGGCATTTCTGTGTGGAGTTTGCATGTTCTCCCCGTGGTTGCGTGGGTTTCCTCCGGGTGCTCCGGTTTCCCCCACAGTCCAAAGACATGCGGTACAGGTGAATTGGGTAAGCTAAATTGTCCGTAGTGTATGTGTGTGAATGAGAATGTATGGATGTGTTTCCCAGAGATGGGTTGTGGCTGGAAGGGCATCCGTTGCGTAAAACAAATGCTGGATAAGTTGGCGGTTCATTCCGCTGTGGCGACCCCGGATTAATAAAGGGACTAAGCCGAAAAGAAAATGAATAAATGAATGAATAATATTAATAACAATAAAATATTAATAGATTTCTGAAGGATCAAAAAGCTGAAGCCGAAAATTCATCTTTAAAATTACTGCAATAAATGATTAAATTAAACTATAAACTACTATTGAGCAGTTGTTCTATAGTACAAAAATCATTTCACAATTTGACAGTTTGCACTGTATTTTTGATTAAATAAATGCAGCCCTGAGCAGGAGAAGCAAATTTGAACATATTTCAAAATCACACTGACCCCCCATTTATTTCTGGTTGTGTAAATATAATAAAAACTATTAAATATAATAAAAATGTTATTTTAAGAATTACTTTCTCTGTTAAACATCACTTGAGATGGCTAATTCTTTTGTCCTCAACTGTATATCATTGCAAATGGGTATATACTGTAGGGGTATAAGTAGATGGTATTAGACTGACTGAATGACTGACTGACTGACTGACTGACTGACTGACTGACTGATTGACTGACTGACTGACTGACTGACTGACTGACTGACTGACTGACTGACGGACTGACTGACTGACTGACTGACTGACTGACTGACTGACTGACTGACTGACTGAGTGACTGACTGACTGACTGACTGACTGACTGACTGACTGACTGACTGACTGACTGACTGAATGACTGACTGACTGACTGACTGACTGACTGACTGACTGAATGACTGACTGAATGACTGACTGACTGACTGACTGACTGACTGACGCACTGACTGACTGACTGACTGACGGACTGACTGACTGACTGACTGATTGACGGACTGACTGATTGACTGACTGACGGACTGACGGACTGACTGATTGATGGACTGACTGATTGATGGACTGACGGACTGACTGACTGAAATAAAATGTGTTTGCCTAAAATGTCCTCAGGCGAACTTGAATGGATTTGTTGCTGATCTCACACAAATGTAAAAAGAACCTGTTTGAAAGCAGGTCCAATACTTCTATTCACGGTTTTTCTCTTGGTCATTTTCAGATGGTGGTGTTGATGGACCCCATGGAGGATCCAGATGATATTCTTCGAGCTCATCGATCCCGAGAGAAGACTTATATGTTTGACGTGGCCTTCGATTATTCAGCCACGCAGGCAAGTCCGTTCTGTGTTTGTGTTGTGTGTGTTTGAAAGGCAGATTGAGCCTACCAAAGATGCTTTGAAAGAGATCATTTTTGTGCCTATTGTGTGTGTCCTTACTCTATGTTAAATTATGTACAATCTTTGTGCTTGAATGAAACAGTTTGATTGAAAACTTCCCAGAAATACACAAAGACCTCGGTTATATGTGGTTATATGTGTGTGTTTTCTTTAGGACGAGGTGTACAGATACACCACTAAAGGCTTGATTGAAGGACTCATATCAGGGTACAACGCCACTGTTTTTGCCTACGGACCCACAGGTCAGTATAGATATCTTTCTTCCCTTACTAGAGGGATATTTTTTTAGGCAAGTCCTTGGACAAGGGTGGTTTGTTCTGTAGCCAATCACAAAACAAAAAATTTTCCTATGGGGGCTAATAATATTGATGTTAGCAATTTTTAAATATTATTTCATATTATTTTATGTTGTTTAATTTGTTATTGTTTTATTGTTGTTTTCCTCAGATGTTATACAGTACTTTTTTCTCAAATATTTGTTTTATTTTATTTCTTTTAATTTAATTTTATTTAATTTTATTTAATTTTATTTAATTTTATTTTATTTATTTTTTTATCGTTTTCGTCAGATGTTAATATAATGCTACACAACACAACTACTGTTTCCCAAATATTTGTAAATTTATTTATATTTTAAAACATTTAATTAAATTACATTTATTTTAATTTAATTTAATTGTGTTATTTAAATGTTAATATAATGTAAATATAATGTATTCTTTTCCCAAAAGTTTAATTTAATTTAATTTAATTTAATTTAATTTTGTTTTGTTTTGTTTTGTTTTGTTTATTTAATTTAATTTAATTTTGTTTTATTTTATTTTTTGTTTAATTTAAATTAATTAAATTTTTTCTTCAGATGTTAATATAATGCTATACAATACTTTTCCCCTAAATATTTGTATTTTATTTCTTAAATTTTTTTAAATTTCATTTAATTTCATTTAATTTCATTTCATTGTTTTCTTTAGATGTTAATATAATGTGAGTGTAATGTTATACAATACTTTTCCTAAATATTTTTATTTTATTTTATCTTATTTTATTTTATTTTATTTTATTTTATTTTATTTCTCCAGGCCAGAAATGTAATAAAAATATTATTTGAAAAAGAAAAAAAGCTTGTTCTTTTTTAATGTTTAAAAAATAATTACAATTTCACAGGCTAATAATTTTGTCTACAAGTGTCTTTTTGTATACGGGAATATACAGTATGAATTGGTAGGTAATATATGGTAAAGTAAATCAAGACAATAAAGCAGTACAGTAGGAATGTACATGGTATTAGATTTGACCCTTGGCTAATGTAGTAAAAATCACAGTCACTCAGTCACGACCAGGGCACACAGATTAGCCTTATCCTGATCTTCTTTTCCGTTCAGTTTCCACAAAAGGACTAAGTGGCCAAATATACATGTAGCACACCACGTTTCATAGATGTTGACATATGTTTACAAATTCATTATGTGTTCATCTCACCACATTCCACCCCGTCAATCAAGAATGCATTAATGTTGATCTACTTGGTCTTGGACATTATTAGTTTGGAATGTACCACAGCTAATCAAAATGGTGCTGTAAAATTTTTGGTCAATTATGAGTGAAACTGTATCAGACATAAGTTAATCCTGATTTTGTACCTATTACTATTACTTTTTTTATTAGAATTTACCTTTGTGTTGGTTGGATTTCTGGCTCTTTGTATGTAGCTCTACTGTAAATCTAAAATGTTCAATAAATTAATTTAAAAAATGCATTATGCTCATAGTTCACCAAACAAAACAATTAAAGGCCTGTTGTTGTGCTGCTTTGAAATGAATCACAGTTCATTCCTGGAAAGCAGATGTCTGTACCAGCCTGCGCTAATCTGTCCTCGGAGTGACTCTTACTGACTGTTCCTGTTCCTGTTCCTGGCCGTGGCTATATAAAGCTTAGAGGGCGCAAAATCTGAGCTCAGCCGGACGGGGATAAAAGCCACCTGAAAACATTATGTTTCAATTATTGTGACTCATCTCACACCTGTGCCTTGTGTTTACTTTATGTCAGGCTGATGAGCATATTCTGCATGCTAATTGTCTACTATTATTTCACGTTTATCAGATTTATGAATCAGATTTCTGCAGGTAGGCCTGTTCTGTGTCAGAGATATCAGGAAAATAATATTCTAAATGCAATAAATTAAATACAGTTTCATATTTTATTTTATTTTCATTCATTCATTTTCTTTTCGGCTTAGTCCCTTTATTAATCTGGGGTCGCCACAGCGGAATGAACCGCCAACTTATCCGGCATTTGTTTTACGCAGCGGATGCCCTTCCAGCCACAACCCATCTCTGGGAAACACATCCATACATTCTCATTCACACACATACACTACGGACAATTTAGCTTACCCAATTCACCTGTACCGCATGTCTTTGGACTGTGGGGGAAACCGGAGCACCCGGAGGAAACCCACGCAACCACGGGGAGAACATGCAAACTCCACACAGAAATGCGAACTGGCCCAGCCGGGGATCGAACCAGCGACCTTCTTGCTGTGAGGCAAACGTGCTAACCACTAGGCCACCATGGCGCCTTTTATTATTATTATTATTATTATTATTATTATTATTATTATTATTATTAATAATATTATTTATTTATTTATTTATTCATTTATTTTTATTGAGATATATAAATAATGCTATGCAATATTGTGTCACAAGTTTGTTTTTATTTTGTTTCATTTAATTTAACTTAATTTGATTTAATTTGATGTTAGATTAATGTTTAAAATTTAAAGATGTTAGATTAATGCAATACAATACTGGGTCAGAAAGACTTTTATTTTATTTTATTTTATTCCAATGTCACAACAATGCAATACAATTTGTATAATTATTATTATTATTATTATTATTATTATTATTATTATATTATTAATTATAGTTTTATTTTATTGCTTTTAGATGTTAAAATAAATCAGTACAATAAGTTTTTTTTGGTTTTATTTTATTTTATTTAGATGTTATTTACAAAAGATCTTAGAATTTAGATCTTATTACAAAATAATTACATTTAATTTGTCCCTTTATTAATCTGGGGTCGCCCCCAACCTATCCAGCATATGTTTTATGCAGCGGACGCCCTTCCAGCTGCAATCCAGCACTGGGAAACACCCATACACTCTCATTCTCACACACTCACACACTATGGCCAATTTAGCTTACCCAATTCACCTATGGCTAGGGCTGGGTATCGAGTTCGATACTTTTTAAGCACCGACCGAATCGTCTCGATACTATCGAGTATCGAAAAAATCATTTTCGTTCGGTACCAAATTTCGATACCCAAGGGTATAATCTTGTCAACGTCAGTGAGCTAGAAAACCTGCGGCATCCCTTAACATATGCCCGGATCAAATGCTGGTGATTAGCCTGAATCAGCCTGCTGCGAGGCTGTCTTGAAAATCAATAGTTTACGGCAGTATTACGCCCACTCGCCCAGAGCTTGTCAAATGTGAGGCTGTGATGCGTACACTACACTTTAAAGCATATCATAAATTCAACGCAAACAATGTTTAGGCGATCAAAAGTATGGCTACATTATGCAAAGATTGGCGGCAACAGCGTGCGATGCAATATCTGTAAAAAAAGTGATCGCGACCAAGACTGGCAGCACGTCTAATATGATAATGTGGCCGTTTAAGCGGAGAAAATTAAAAGAAGAGACATCAAACGCGGGATAACACTTTATGAATTGATCGCTTTATTTCCCTCCTCGACACACACGCTTAAAGGGGAAACACACTCTTAAAGGGGAAACACACCCCGTCACTTTCCGCTCTCTTAAAGGGGAAAAACAACAAGCACAACTCGTGAATGCTGTCGCATGTATAAATGTACGCGCAGTACACGGAATTAATTTACGAGCAGAAAGTTGCTCCGTGTTTGACTGCAAGAAGATCACGCCAGCGCAGTCATCATCATCATCATCCTCAGTATTTTCCTGACTTCAACAATGTGCCCAGCACAAGCGTCGTCTGTGACTGATGAGGATAACTGCGCGATGGCTGGGGCTCCGAAATGTAAACAGACATACAATACTAAAATGCTTTGAGGTTAACAGTAAATGATGAAGTTTACATTAAACTTGTCTTATTTAAATGTCCACCCTAATGTTGTTCCAAACCCATAAGATCTTTGTTTACCTTCAGAAGACAAATAAAGATCATTTGGATTTAATCCAAGAGCTTTCTGATCCTCCCATAGATTTACTGATCATGCATTTTTCAATGTCCAGAAAGGAACCAAAAACATAGTCTAAATAAGTCCATGTGATAAAAGTGGTTCAATCATAATTATATGAAGCTGCAAGAATACTTCTGTGCGCAAAGTAAACAAAAATAATTTCAATAAATATTCAACGATGTGAGGATCAGAAAGCTCTTGGATTAAATCCAAAATATCTTCATTTGTAGATAATTAATGACAGAATTTCAATTTTTGGGTGAACTAAACCTTTAAGCAGCAGTAAGCCTCACAAATACTTAAAATTGATTGACTTAAAACTGCTTGAACTTTATTAAAACTGTTTGCACTAATATATTGTGTTAAATACACTTTGTTCATTTTGTGCGTTTGTTCTTTGTTTATTGGTCTTAGAGATAAGCCTGCTGTGAAAAGTGTCACAAACATCCTGAAAAAAATAAAACCAAAGTTTCTCTGAGATTGTGTTATGTAATCTTGTTAAAATATATTTCTTAAAATAAAAGTATCGAAAAAAGTATCGTTCGGAATCGGTATCGAATTCAGGGTATCGGTATCGGTATCGGTATCGAAATTTTTGGAACGATACCCAGCCCTATGGCGCATGTCTAAACCCACCTGAACATGGGGAGAACATGCAAACTCCACACAGAAATGCCAACTGACCCAGCTTAAACCAGCAACCTTCTTGCTGTGAGGCGATCATGCTACCCACTGCACCACCGTGACACCCTTAATTTCATTTCATCCATTCATTCATTCATTTTCTTGTCGGCTTAGTCCCTTTATTAATCCGGGGTCGCCACAGCGGAATCAACTGCCAACTTATCCAGCATATTTTTTACGCAGCAGATGCCCTTCCAGCCGCAACCCATCTTTGGGAAGCATCCATACACACACACACACATTCACACTCATACACTACGGACAATTTAGCTTACCCAATTCACCTATACCACGTGTCTTTGGACTTGTGGGGGAAACCAGAGCACCCGGAGGAAACCCACACAACCACGGGGAGAACATGCAAACTCCACACAGAAATGCCAACTGACCCAGCCGAGGCTCGAACCAGCGACCTTCTTGCTGTGAGGCGAACGTGCTACTCACTACGCCACCGTGACGCCTAATTTCATTTCATTTTATTTAAAAAATATTCATGTTCTTTATATGTCAATTTAAAAACCAGACAAATAATTGAGGATAGTTTTTTATTGTGTTGATAAAGATATGTATATGTGTGTACAGGTTGTGGGAAAACTTACACCATGCTGGGAACAGACAGAGAACCTGGCATCTACGTTCGGACATTAAACGACCTGTTCAAAGCCATTGAAGAAACCAGCGATGACATGCAGTACAGCGTCTCCATGTCCTACTTGGAGGTCAGAATTGAATCAAATGCTAATGCTAAATAGATTTTGTTTTATTTTGATAGTTTTGGCTAATTAACTTCACTAATGATAATGTCACCCATCCTCCATGCAAAACTAATGCAAAATCATTCCATTTTAAATATAAATAAATGGTAACAGCTTAAGTGTTATGTGATAAGACAATCAGCAGGCCTGTGAGGAGCGACTGAAATCCTGTGTGTTTATCAGCTCGGTTTGCACGAAGGAGGGGTAAATCTTGTCGGATTAGCGACTGTCTTGGCATCTTTGATCAGACTGATGTTGTATTGATACTACAAAAGCTTGTTCTCCCACTGAGTTGTAATGGATTTGTCCAAAGTTGACTCAAAACAATTGCATGTGTCTCAGATTCCTCACTGCGCTAGAAACAAATTATTTTATGTGACAAATAATGTGTGTCATATTTTGCAGAGTGACTTTTTAATCACCTGAAATGTGCTTCATGAGAGATGTGCTAAGGCAAGCCGCCTAAACATTACATATTTTAGTCATCCTAGAGTCCATATTTTGTGATTCACAAGTGTTTTCTGTTTATTTACAGTTGTGAATTGCATTGTTGGGAGCTTGATCTCTGCTCTGTCGACTTTTGATGGGAAATATTCAACTCTACAGTTTAATAAAGTGGCTTTTATTGACATTTTAGTAGTTTGAAATAATATAATGTATAAGAAATACTACTGGATATAGAGAAATGAGTCTGTAACTTAACTGAAATGTTCTGGCAGCTTGTTTCAAGTTTTTATAGTGTAATATACAGCACCAATCCAGACAATAAATCACTTTAAACTATTAAAAATATTTTTTAAAAGTCATGTTTCGAATTTTTTAAAGTTAAAAGGTGTTGGAAGGAAGATTAAGGTCCCATAATGCAATTCAAAAGTGTAAACAAATGGGAGAAATAAAAAATAACAATAAAAATAAAAATAATAAATCACAAAGTACAGAAAACTGCTCATTTACAGATCCTTTTTTACAGTGTGGAATCTATTTTTATATTACATTTCTAATATTTTTTTCTTTTCTTTTTTTTTAATTTATTTAGATATTTTGCTTAAATACTATTATTTATTTATAACCTACTAGTGCTTATTCTTTACTAGTACCTTTAAAATTTAACCTGTATTATTGTGACTTCGAGCGTCACAGTGGCGCAGTAGATAGTGTTGTGGCCTCACAGCAAGAAGGTTGCTGGTTCGAGCCTCGGCTGGGTCAGTTGGCATTTCTGTGTGGAGTTTGCATGTTCTCCCCGTGGTTGCGTGGGTTTCCTCCGGGTGCTCCGGTTTCCCCCACAAGTCCAAAGACATACAGTACAGGTGAATTGGGTAAGCTAAATTGTCTGTAGTGTATGTGTGTGAATGAGAATGTGTGGATGTTTCCCTGAGATGGGTTGCGGCTGGAAGGGCATCCGCTGCGTAAAACAAATGCTGGATAAGTTGGCGGTTTATTCCGCTGTGGCGACCCCATATTAATAAAGGGACTAAGCCAAATAGAAATGGAATGAATTAATGAAAATAATAGATTTAATATTTATATTATATAATTATGCATTTTATAATATAAATACAATATATAAATGCTTCAGACTGTAAAAAAATACTTTTTATTGTAAATTAAATTTATAAGTAAATAAATATGTTGGCGTAAATACAGCAGGGTCACCAAATATGATAGGCTTTTGTTATTGTCATCAAGTTCTTGTACTCTCTTTTTTTAAATTCCTTAAGACCACCGTTATGTTGTCCAAATTCACTCTGGTGTTGTTTAATCTCCTCAGCTTTGTATTGTAGCAACTTATTATTATAATTAGTTTTTTTTTTTTTTTTTTTACAGAAAATGAACAGCAACAGTAATACAGTAGGGTTACCAAATATGATAAGGCTATTTTTAAGGTCAAAGAGTTCTGACGTTTCTTATATTTTACCCAAAATCATTTTTCTTCTTCCCCAAATTCACTCTGGCGGTGATTAAACTCCTCAGCTTTCCTACCATGGGTTCATCAAATATGATTTATTTTGTTGATTGGCTTTTGTTATGGTCACCAAGTCCTTGTACTCTCTTTTAATTCCTTTAAACTTCCTTATGTTGTCCAAATTCACTCTGGTGTTGTTTAAACTCCTCAGCATTTTATTGTAGCAACCTGTTTTGACATAAAATGAAGACCAACAGGATTACAGAAGGGTCACCAAATAGGATAAGGCTATTTTTAAGGCCACCCAATTCTGATATCCCTTATATTTTATCCCAAATTATTTTTTTTCTCTCTCTCTAAATTCTCTCTGGTGCTGTTCTTCATGTGTCTCAGTTACAAGAACTTTACAGTTGTGAAACCTGAACAGGTGCTTCTTTTTTGCATTCAGTATAGACTGAATCATTCTTATAAATAAAATCATATCCAGGCTAGGACACACATTAACATTTAAGTACAGAAAAGGGAAAGAATAGTTAAGGTCTCTACAAAAGGCCAGAAGCGTTGTTGGACCGCTGATATTGCAGCACTTTAACTTTTATAAAGGAGAAATAACACACTGTCAAGCGCAAGTGTCCGACACAATAGAAATGCTGCTAGACAGACGTTGATTGACAAATTGGGCAATGAGACTGTGGAGGAGAAATGTGAGACGAAAGCAAAGAGAATTGAAGTGGTGCTGCTGTCAGCTCAAACATATGATCTCAAATGCACACGCATCACCTGTCAAAAACAGCACACAGCTATTGAGGTTGAAGGCTTAACTTGAGGCCTGGGAGACAGAAACGCTTCCTAGAGACCAAGGTTTTATATAGACTAAAAGAGTGAGCCCTTTTCACTTAAAGGTCCCGTGAAGTGCTTTGAATTGTGCAATTTTAATTCAATGATTGACGTAATCTCAAGTGAAAAATAAAGAGAGGGTGGGACATAGAGTAGCTTTAGAAAAAAAATTGCCAATAGCGTTGTGTTTTATCACAGCTCTTCCAGTGAGAGCAGTGGTGTAAAGTAACTAATTACAAATACTCAAACTACTGTAATTGAGTAGTTTTTCTCAGGAATTGTAATTTACTGAGTAGTTTTAAAAATGTGGACTTTTACTTTCCCTTGAGGACATTTTTAGTGCAGTATCAGTATTTTTACTCCACTACTTTCCTTCAACCTGCAGTCACTACTTTATTTCTTTCTTGTCTATGGTCATTGTCTAAAGTAGAAAAATCAGTCATGTGATTCCTGTCCAATTAAATCACACATAGAAAGTAAATCACATCATACTGAACAACCTCAAGACATGGGCGCTTTATAAATGCAGCAAACCTTTTGGAAACATTAAAAATGTCCAAGAAGATGTCCAAAATCTTTACACGCAATGATCCAGAGTTTTTATAGACTGCATGTCAAAATTATGGATGTCGACTGTATGATGACTGAAATCACCAAACAGTCTTAAAAAATCACTAAATGGAACGAATGAAGAATAGAAGGGCCAAATAAAAAGAAGGACCGAACAAGGAATGGAAGGAAGGATTGAAGAACCAAATAAATGAAGGAGGGATTCAAGGAAGGACTGAACAAACTAAGGAAGGAAAGAGGGAATGAATGGACAAATGAATGAACGATCAAAGGAAGGAACAAAAATATGAAATGAGCGAACAAATGAAGGGTGGAAAGAAGGAAGGACCAAACAAATAAGGAAGGACTGAACAAACTAAGGAAGGAAGTAACGAACAAATGAATGAATGAACAAAAGGACTTAATGAAGGAAGGAACAAAAATATGAACGAATGAGTGAACAGAAGGGAACAAACGAATGAATGAAGGAAGGAAGGAGAGAACAAACAAATAATTGAAGGAAGGTTGCAAGGAACGAACCAAAATAGGAAGATCCCTTAATACACTATATGTTGTTTGTGTAGGGATGTGTAAACGTAACATTCTGTAAACGCCTCAACTTTTCTACAGTGTAATACTCACTACTCACTACTCTTGAGTACTTTTAAAAGGTCTACTTTTTACGTATACTTTGAGTAATATTTACTACAGATACTTTTACTTTACTTACACTACATTTTTGGGCAAGTAATGGTACTTTTACTTGAGTATGATTTTTCAGTACTCTTTCCACCACTGAGTGAGAGTATTTGAGATTAAATGAAAAGCAAGTGAGAAGCGCCTTGAAGAGGGGCAGGACAAGTCAGATACAAAATAGCATTTGATTGGCCAGAACATTTGATGAGAAACTGAAGTAGGAGGAGATGTGGAAAAAATTGTTGATCCTTTTTGGCGGAAGTGACAAACTGCAAGCTTTAGATGTTTATATCGGTTTATATTGTATAAATGTGTATTTTTGACACTGTTTTGGAGCACAATAGATAACCTTACAGCTAGGGCCCTGTTTGACACTATTCTTTGCATCTACCGAGTCAGTGAACACCACAGATACCTGCATTGCAAAATGCGGCGTTCTTTTTTTAAAAAGTTTTTTGTACCGTATCAAATTTTCAGTAGTTCATTCTCACATCCAGTATCTCGTTTGTTACAGGGGGCATGCATGAAATGTTCCTGAATGGAAGTAAAAGTGCCAAACTGCAGTTAAAGTCAAAAAATGTAAAATGAAACACCTGAAATTACATGAAACTATGGAGAAATGTGGATAGTACGGTGACACAATGACGTTAATCGAATTTTGTACTAAACATGTAAAACAGGATCATGAAAGGAACATTCAAAAAGTAACTCATGTAAACGGCTTAATCATAATACTGTCTTACTCAGATTAAGTATCTAGTCAAATATTATGTCATCATGGCAAAGAAGTTAGCTTTAAGAAAAAAGTAGGGCCAGACATAATCTGCGTACATTTTTTGCGATTTCTGCGCAGAATTTTGTTAAAAATTTGCAGATTTATGTGGAATCATTTTGGGAGTATCATAAATATAACCTTAATATATGAAATAAAAAGTAATACCTTTTAAACTTTTATTTAATGTTTACAATGCGAATCCAATTACATCCTCTTGTTTGGTAAACAAAGCAAGTCTCTCATATAAAATATCTACTAAAAGACATAAAATATTCCTTTACAAACTGTAATGTGAATCATATGAATATTTTAATATTAGTCAGTAATATTAGTGAAATTTATTTAAAAACTTAACATATGTAAATTTACACACATTTATACTAATAAATTAACAGAATCAATGATGGGCTAAAAATCTGCGAAGTTATACTCGAGCAGATTAAGTGTGGGCCTAGAAATAAGTTATTAAAACTATTATGTTTGAAGAAATCATTTCTCCATTAAACAAAATACAGTAGTGCTAATAATTCAGGAGGGAATTCAACTGTATACTTTAATATACTCATAAAACTTGCACTCACGCTTTTAATACTCAAGCTTTTAAACATACAGTTTATGTTTGACTTCTTTAGGTTAACTGGGTTTTCGGGAACTATGAGCAACTCACTCCATCCACACACAGAAAGAGGAACCTTCAGTAAACAGCACAATGCTCTCCTGTCCTTTGCTTTTCTTACACCTTCACATTAAAACTCCTATTTACTTTGGGCCTTTCAAACACTCAACGGTATCCTTCCCTCGAGAGACAGCCTTTTTATTCTGGGCTTCTGTGGTTTGGGTTCAGACCTCCCGGTTCGTTCTGTCACTTTTTTTTTTTTGCTCTTTCCATCCACCTATAGCAGGTTTTCTAGTCTTCATCAGTCAATGGCATCTTTTCATAAAGTCTGAATGATCCTAAAATTATCACATGCTTACGGCAGATCACAGTGACCTCAGTGACAGCAGTGAAATATTACATTCGGGACGGACTTAAATGAAGCACTTTTGAGGTCGGTTCTCAGGATGTGGCCTTGTTCTAAACCGGGTTGAATGAAGCTTATTGAAATATTCTGAAATATGAAATCCCACAGTCATCTCTCCATTGGCATCCTGAAAACACTGCATATAACAGTTTAATGGGGTAAGCAAAATAATCTTGTTTTCATTTTGACATAAGATTATTTTGCTTGCCCGAAAAAAAAACTCTAATTTTCACATATTATTTCTAAAAACAAGACAATACTATTTCCTTGTCTTGAAAACGCTTCTTGATTTAAGAATTTTCTGATATTTGGATAAGAAACCAGACAAAAACTCTTAAGAAATAAAATAATTTTAGTACTTTAATTTGCATATCACTTGACTACAGTGTATTCACAGTATTTGAAATTGAAAATCCACATTTGTTTTAATAATATTGTGGGGGATTTGGAGGATTCTAACCTATAAAATGTCAAAAGATATACATATGTTTATGTGATAAAATTCTAAATGAAAACCCTGCTGCGCACTAATAGTCATGTTGTCAATAACCCCTCTCATATTTCCCCAATTACACCATTTGTCCTTGTGCTTGGCTGGTACTTTGCAATGGAAAGGTCACAGATTGCACTTTCTGATATTTATGCACTGTGAGTCCCCACAGATAAAGGCATCTGTCAGATGCATGAATGTAAATGTCAAATGTGTAAATGTTCATGCATAAACAATGACGCTAATCTTGAAATCTAAGCATGGTCTTTAATCTGTTGCATCCTTGTGTTGCAGATCTACAATGAGATGATAAGAGACTTGCTGAATCCGTCATCTGGGTTCCTAGACCTGAGAGAGGACTCAAAAGGAGAGATACAGGTGGCGGGAATCACAGAGGTCTCCACCATTAATGCACGAGAGGTTAGAAACATTATTAATAGGCCTGTCATGATGTCTATTTTCTGTTGTATGATATATTGGACCAAAATATATTAATTAATATATTAAACAATAATATTATAAGCCTAATTATTAAGACATCATAAACAGAACGCTTAAAAAGGATTTTAAAGGGAAACTTTTTATTTTCTTTTTTATTTAGTGACCTGTGTAACTTTTATTAGTTACGCCGGTGGCCATTAAGTGAACTACAGGCAATTATTGCTGTGCATACTTGCATCGTAGAAGCGTAAATGTGAGTTTGGGTTTTGTGAGTCCAATGATTTTTGTGATTAAAATTTATTTTTTTTACTAGATTTATGTGTATTTTCAAAGCAAAACACAAGAATTGCCATGGGTTTTGAAAAAAAATCATCACTAGGTCAGGGATTTTAGGCTGAAGATGTTGAAAAAATCCTGCAAAATCTTGAAGGGACTGATTAATTACCCGATTTACACTGTAAAACAATTCTTGCTGCCTTAAATAATCTAGTTATCTCAATCTACATCAATCAAACTGACAAAAAAAAATTACGTTTAAGGTAATACTTTACAATATGGTTCATTAGTGCATTAACTAACATGAACTAATCATGAACAACACTTGTACAGCATTTATTAATCATAATTGAACGTTAACTAATGCGTTGTTGAAATCCAAGTCCATGCTTGTTAATATTAGTTAATGCACCCTGAGTTAACATGAACTAACAATGAACAACTGTATTTTCATTAACTAACGTTAACCAACATGAACATGTTATGCTTTAATAAATTTGAATGTGCTTTGTTTTTCTTATTTACCACATATACACCGACATTATATGAAACATTAGGTTATGTAAATTTACTTGAAAGTCTTGGAAAAGTCATGGAATTTTAGTAGTAAAAATGTGTGTATGCCCTGCAAAAAGTAATGTTTTTTTTGCAAATGTTTCTGCTCTGAAAATTCCTGTATTTTTAAATTAGTTCGAATTTTATTTTTGATAATAGTAGTAAATGCACCAAAATGTTCAGTAAGATTGCTTTCTCAAAAGATCATGTGATCAAAAACTGAAGTAAGAGCTCCAAATTATGCTGCTTTGACCCAAGCCTAAGACCCACTTGTACAAAATGACTTTTAATGCATAGTAGCACTGACACTTTCCTCTGTGTTGATGTTTTGCTGTATTTTATTGAAATTTCTTGTATTGTTTTTGCATTGTTTGTGTTTTAGTTGTGTTGTATAGATTGTTTTTACTGATGTAAAGCACTTTTCAACCTTGGTAGTAGTAAGGTGCTATATAAATAAAGGTTGATTGACTAATTGATAGATAGATAGATAGATAGATAGATAGATAGATAGATAGATAGATAGATAGAGAGAGAGAGAGAGAGAGAGAGAGAGAGAGAGAGAGAGACAGACAGACAGACAGACAGACAGACAGACTGACTGACAGACAGACAGACAGACAGACAGACAGACAGACAGACAGACAGAC
>CAIGQQ010007205.1:947791-972275 GCA_903798035.1 Danio albolineatus | reverse complement strand
TATATTAATTTATTTTATTTATTTATAAATATTGTAAATGTTATCACTTTTCGGTTGGCCGTGAGTTTAGCCTGTGATGCAGACATGGCATAAAACAGTAAACAGCTTAAGCATAAATCATTTGACAACTAAATTTTTGCCAATTACACCAGTCCCTTGGTATCCGTGGGAGTTACATTATTAAAAATAACCCACAATGGGTTAAATCCGCAAAGTCGCCTGCTTTATTTTTTGCAAATATTATAGATGTTTTAAGGCTGTAAAACCCCTCACTACACTGTTCTCTTGTTTAAACACCTGCGTAACTTGTGTTGTCCAGGAGTCCAACTTTTTGCGCAATGGTTAGCAACATTTTCTGCCTTTTGGGTGCTACTGCAGGTAACTTTGACAGTGCAGAATGTTTCATTGACATTCAAAGTTACGCTGCTAGCGATCAAAGATTTATGTCAATTTGGCCAGCTGAACGTATTCTGTACTGTACAGGAGATGCAACACGGAGGAGATTGATTGATAATGGTCTACAGCCAACCAAGAAGCAGAGCACAATGCGCTAATCGGACGCAGAATACAGTGTGCTGTTAAAAAAAAAAAAGCATGTCAAATTGCATTAAGCAAGTCTGCAAAAACGCGAAAGGTGAAAGGACCACTGAACCTTGTTTTTTTGCTCTCTTTAGCATGTATTCTGTCAGCTTATTGAAGTAAATGTGGACCAAATTCCAATATATTTGTGTGAACTGTCCCTTTATTTTATAAGTCAGTTTGACTGATGTATACATATACGATTTAGAAAAAAAGAATGTTTTTTTCACATACAATGTGAACGTTTTTACAAAAAGTTACACTTTCTCCTTATTCATTTTATTCTACAAAAAGTCAAAAATGTATTTTTTTTCTCTGAATGTTTACAGTATTTTTTGAATAAACAAACATAAAAAACTGAAAGAAGGTACGTGTATAATATGTAATAATAAAAAAAGCATCATCACTGTTAGTATTT
The DNA here is from genome assembly GCA_903798035.1 of Danio albolineatus. Taxonomy (NCBI): domain Eukaryota; kingdom Metazoa; phylum Chordata; class Actinopteri; order Cypriniformes; family Danionidae; genus Danio; species Danio albolineatus. Next base: position 971,278 of record CAIGQQ010007205.1, on the reverse strand, counting down.
TTAAGGAAGGTATCAGTAAAACACTCTTATATCAAGAAATGAATGAATAAATGTTCTCATTTCATGCAGACGTAAGCAAGCAGTCAATTTTAGAAACTTTAAAACCGAGAGGAGAATGACTGTGCAAGTTTCCGTCAATTGGTTTTGAGTGCTATATTTAGCATCAACACGACTCTCATAACAGATGGAGGTTTTTGAGTAGTGCGCGTTTGCTTTGTATGATGGAACATAACCAGATGTTTTAAAATATTTTTGTGCAAACATGATTCACTTAACATGGTCTTAATGAAATTCCCATGACTGTTTCTGCAACAAACATTGTTGCGAACCGCCTACAGGCACATTAAAAGCTAAACCCATGTCATGGTCTTGCAAATAAACCCAGAGGGATGATTGGAAACACTCTCTGGCAGTTCTGTGTTTATGGCATCCCTAAGGCTGTAAATCAAGAACTGTAGCTTTAAAAACATGACACTATGATTTTTTTCTCCCCCTCCTGGATTACTCTGGTTTGTTATCTGTGCTTTGAAAAGATTTTGGAGGATATTTAAGTTTGTATTTTTAAATATGATTATTTTATATTTTATACAGCTGAACAGATCTTTTAATCCTGCTTGCTTTGTGCACGTCCTGTCTTGTTGATATGATTTTATGCGTTACTACGGAGACATGTTAATACGCGGCTGTCAATCAAATCGGTGGGCGGAGAAACAGCACTCCTACGTCACGTTGCGGTCTGCCTCTAATTGGGAGTGATTTAGATCCTATTCTGACATCAGGATATTTTTTAAAAAGAGACTTACCCTAAGAATTGTTACAGTACTTCAACACATGCACACGTCATCATATGTCATCGCGATCTCTTGCTTCATATGAGATCAGACGATCACGACTGCTGGAGTTATTCCAGTTGTGTTATTTTTTTGATGTTTATCTTCAGGAAATCACTGAAGGTGTATATTATGTTATCATAACGATCTAATGTGGCAATAAGATCGGAACTGTACTGTGTATTTACACAGAGGCCGTATTTATCTATGTAACACACGAAAAAAACATTAACATTATAGCAGACAGTGTAAAAAGCTCATTCCCAGCCACTAGACATTACTGACAGGGTATTCCAGTGTCATCGTGTGTCAGAATGTTGTGGGACTGCTGTACACGAGTTATGATTATGGATTATAGATCGCGAAATTTTGTGTTTATTTTTTTTATTTTTTTTGCATTTATTTATTTATTTTTTTTAAAGCATGACAGTAAAACACGAACGCGGTTATGAATATATTAAAACATATGTTTGTTTGTTGTAAAAATTCGTAATGGTGACAAAAATGCTAATTTGTGGATCTCCTTACTTCCGGGTTCAGCTATCCTGCCGCTGCAACAGGTGTATTCTGGGAAATTTTCTTACCCCTCCGTTTTAAGTGTGGTCCTGAAAAATCTTCGTTCGAAGGGGTGTATACCCCTTGCCCTTAGCCATTAGCCCTGCTCCTTCAAGCTAAAGAGAATTGGGACACCACTACCCCTTGACGTGAACACGCAAAACGAGGGGTAAGGGGAAGGGCTAAGGGATAGAACTGAGATTAGGCCTTCTTTATATCACCCCAATATGACACACCATACTTACACATAGCTCTCTCCAAACAGCTTACAAAAGATGATTTTCATCATAGGTACGCTTTAATGATTTTAATTAATCCTTAATATTTATAATTAGCACTTTCAGTAGAAAAGTGCATTGGAACATGGCAGTATGCTTTTTTCTTCTTCTTTTTTCCCCCTCTTGAGTTAACTCTGGTTGACATAATATATGCTATTTTGGAGATTTTTATTTAGAATGTGTTAATTTTTTCTTTTTTGTAAATAAAATTATTTTATAATTATAAAAATGTCAATGTCTTTTAATGTAGTATTATTATTATTATTATTATTATTATTATTATTATTATTATTATTAATTATGTTGTTGCTGTTTTGAATTGGTACATTATTAAATTTGTTATTTATATTATTAATTAATATTTCTATTAATATTTCTAACACTTCCTTGTTTTTATTACTTTTTTTAAGCCGTATTTTTCATGACAGTAGAACATGACAGTGTTTGTGTAATGTGTGCTTTAAAGATGTTTTTAATAATTAAATTAAAAATAAATTTAAATACTTTTTTCTTTTTATTGTGATTTATTTATTTTTAATATTAGCATTAAATATGTAATTATTCTTCCTATTCTTGTTATTACTAATAAATGGTCATTTTAATTTTATGATTGATTTTAAATTAATCATTCATATTTATAAATTTTTGACACTTATTTATTTATTTTTTTTAATAAAGCATTTTTTCCTGGAGTCATTGAAATGCTCTTGGTCTATCTGTCTGTTTTCAGGAGCTGATCTTGCCTTTGCTCCTCCTGGGTCTCCTCATCCTCATCAGCACCCTCAACCCTCATGTCTCCTACGGCAGCATCAGCACCAAGGAACTGGAGTTTGAGCGGGAGCTGCCAGTTAAAGGCCTCGGTTACACCCCCATCACCAATTTCACTAATCACATCATGGAAGAGGTGGCACGCGAACTGAGTAAGTCACGTTTGTTGCATGCTTTTCTTTCGTCAAATATAATTTTCAGTTATTAAATGTGTTGCCAATTTTGCTCTAATATTCAAAGGCTACTAGAATGAACGTCTTATTCAAGACAGGGTCTATTGACCATTCAGAGATGAATCGACTCGACTAGAGAGCGTTTTAAGAACGGATTTACTTTTCCATGAGCTAGAGCTAGAGACACCACAGGGCAAAGTCACTCATCTTCCCTAGCAACAGTAGTGCAGAAGCCATGAATGTCCAGAAAATAAGGTATTTGTGACCCTGGACTGCAAAACAAGTCTTATGTTGCGTTTTGAACAAAATATATTGTGTCAAAAATAATGATTTTTCCTCATTACAAAGATCCTTAGAATATCAAGTAAAGATCATGTTCCATAAAGACATTTTGTGACATTTTGTTCTTACTGTAATAACAGTATATCAACTAAAATATTAATTAGTAATGTGCATTGCTGTGCACTTCATATAGACAAATTTTTAAATATTATCTCAGTATTACATAAAGTCATTCATTTTCTTTTCGGCTTAGTCCCTTTATTAATCTGGGGTCGCCACAGCGGAATGAACCGCCAACTCATCCAGCATATGTTTTACGCAGCGGATGCCCTTCCAGCTGCAACCCATCTCTGGGAAACGTCCATACGTCCATTTTTTTTGTGTGCCCAAAATTTGCAGGAAATCTGCATCAATAAATAAAATTGCAACGCCCTCTAAACGCATTCCTTCATTTACCTTCGGCTTAGTCCCTATTCATCAGGGGTCGCCACAGCGGAATGAACCGCCAAATTATCCAGCATATGTTTTACACAGCGGATACCCTTCCAGTTGCAATCCAGTACTAGGAAACACCCATACACTCATGTTCACACACATACACTACAGCCAATTGATCTTCTTGCTGTGAGGTGAACGTTCTACCCACTACGCCACTGTGGCATCTCAGCCTGAATATGTAAATAAGATAATTTAATTTAACACTGTACGGATTCCACTATCTATAAAACACATTTTACTGGACTGTCCTGCTTTTAATGACTCCAGAAGGCCTTTTTATGAAATGAACTCTCTTAAGGACATTTTTAACAAAGTGACACCAAAAAAGATTTTAGAATTTTTATCATGTATTAACAAAAAAAATCTTATTTAATTTATGTATTCATTTAGATGTTGATTTTTAATTGTATATCTATTATTGAAATGTTTATGCCATGAAAATAGCCTTTGTTGCTGACATGGCATTAAATTAAATAAATAATAATAATAATAACACTGTACGGAAGTCCCAAGAGGCCATGCATTAAATAAATAAAAACAAAAAATAAGTGGTGATCATGACACAACAAGTTTTTGTTATGTTGAGATCACGAGAAAATTAGCCCAACCTGGGCTCGAACCAGTAACCTTCTTGCTGTGAGACAACAGTGCTAACCACTGAGCCGCCCCTCCTCTAAATTTTGTGCAGAATTTCGCATTATATTTAGCATTTGTAGATTCATAAATTCCTGGAGGGACTGCTTAACAGCTGCCTGTTTTTGATTCATTATGGTTCATAAGAGCTTTTTAGTCTGGAATTTTGCGTTCGGCTTAAAGTAGGAACTAAGGGTGTTGTTCACGAATCACTTTTCCTTTTTCAGAGCCGGTGCGTACCGTGTTGAAAATCAAAGAACCAATTTGAAACAAGGCTCTGGACACTCAAACTGATGATAGTATTTAAGTTGACCCATTGTGTGTGTATTTGTTTACATGATGTTGTGTGTTTCCTCAGCTATGAATGAGCATTTAGACATGTTCTCCACCGAGGCCGATTTGGAGAATGCCAGTCTCTATGAACCCGAGGGCTACGTTGGGGTGGTCTTTTTGGATTCAATGTCGTACCGTCTGCGATTCCCTTACAGCCAGCTTCCTCTGCCTAGTGACTTCACTGAATCCATAAGTGAGCATCACACAAACACACACACATACACCACTCATTTCATTAAATTACAGCAGCAGCAGCACCCTGTTTTGATGCTGCTTTGGTTAATTGGCGAACTCCTTTTGAATGCAAATGACACTCGCTTTGTAACTGTTTGATCTATAATGAAAGGAGCTGTTGAAAAACTAACACTCTTGAGTGCTGTTTTTTTTATCTCTGATCCTCAGCAAGCTGTTACACCAACTATGTCAACTGCCGTGCTGCCAACTACTGGTATTCTGGATTCATACGACTACAGTCTGTCATTGATGCTGCCATTATACAGGTTAGAAAGTACTGCATTAGTAAATGGATTTATTAGTATTTATGCACACATTTATTTATTGCCATCTCATATTCAGGGCATTTTTTTTTTGTAAACTTTTGGAAAAAAAAAACTTAATTTCTTTAAACCTGAATTTATCTGGACACTTTTTCTATAAAAGTCATATAATATCATCTGATAAATTTAAGTGTGAATTTCAAATGTGGTTTTTATTGTGTTTTATTTTAGTTTATTTTTATGCATTCATTTTCCTTCTGCTTAGTCCCTGATGTATCAGGGGTCGCCACAGTGCAATGAACCACCTTTTATTTAATATTTTTATTCATTCATTCATTTTGCTTTTTGGCTTAGTCTCTATTAATCAGGGGTTGCCACAGTGGAATGAACCACCGACTTACCCAGTACATGTTTTTACACAGCGGATGCCCTTCCAGCTGCAACCCATCACTGGGAAACAGCCATACACACTCATTCACACACACGCACACACACACTCACTCATTCACTACAAACAGGCTTATCCAATTCACCTATAGCGCATGTGTTTGGACTGTGGGGGAAACCAGAGTATCTGAAGGAAACCCACGTGAACACGGGGAGAACATGCACTTCACACAGAAATGCCAACTGACCCAGCCGAGGCTCAAACCAGCGACCTTTTTGCTGTGAGGCAACAGCACTACCCACTGTGCCACCGCCTAATTGTTTTATTTTATTTCTTAAATTTTTTTATTGTAATTATTTATTTGTTTATTTTTATTTGAATCAAAAAAATATTTTAAAAATGAAAACTAAACGTGAAACTAAAACTAAATAAACTTGCAATAAAATATGTACATAAGAACAAAACAAATCATATGAATTATTTGCTGGTAATGTCATCATGTTTTCTACAAGCAGTATTAAGCCTCGCAACTATTTTCAACATTGATCATAACAAATGTTTTTGAGAGCCAAATCAGAATATTTGTGCGAAACCGAAGCTTGTTTATTTAAATAATTACTTTAAATTGTAGATGATTTACTTTGACTTCAATGGGACATTTATGGTGCATCGTCGTTAACAAGATCTGCTCAGATTGTATGTCAGATGGAGGCATTCAATTCTAATATACAGTTGAGGTAAAAAAAACTATTACCCTTCCTTTTTAAATTTGAAATTTTTTAAAAATCTATGTATGCTAAAAATAATAGTGTATAATAATATATGAAACAAAAGTACTGTTTAACAGAGAGAAGAATTTTATTCAGCTTATTTCTAAACAATAGTTTAGAATTACATTACAACTAGTTTGTAATAACTAGGGCCACACGGAATCTGCGCGCGCAGATTTCCGCAGATTTTCAGCCCACCATTGATTCTGTTTATTTACTGGTGTAAATGTGTGTACAATAATATTTCATCAGTTTTCAAATTAATTTCAGTAAAAATATAGATTAATATGAAAATATTCATATGGTTTATTTACAACACAGTTCTATTTTCAGCAAAGTTCTATTTTCTGTCTTTTTAGAAGAGATTTTATATGAGAGACTTGCTTTGTTTACCAAATAAGTGGATGTAATTGGATTTGCATTGTAAACATTAAATAAAAGTTAAAAAGGTATTACTTATTATTATATATATACATTTTTTTGTTATAATACTCCTAAAATGATTCCGCATAAATCCGCAGATTTTTAAGAAAAAACGCCGCAGAAATAGCAAAAAATGTCCACAGATTCCGTCTTAGGTTAATTAAGTTAACTGGGCAAGTTAGGGTAATTAGTCAAGTTTTTGGATAAAAGTTGTTTGTTCTGTAGACAGTTGAAGAAAATACAGAATATAATATGATAATATTGACCTTAAAGGTACCGTAAAGTGCTTTAAAGTATGCATTTTTATTTGACGTTTGACATCATCTTAACTAAAACACGAAGAAAGGGTGGGACATAGTGTTGCTCTCCCCTTTAAATAAAAAAAAAAAGCCAATAGCATTTTGTTTTTATCATCGCTCTGCCAGTGTGAGTCGTTAAGCTCAAGCGCATCAATGAGAAATGTCTTGAAGGGGGCCGGATATGTCAGATACTAAAGAGCATTTGATTGGTTATGAATTGAGAAACTGAAGTATGAGGTGACCTAAAAAAATCGTTGTTTTATATCTTCTAAACGTGAATTTTGTCATTGTTATGGAGCACACTACCTTATAGATATCTTAAAAACTAACAATACTGATACAGACTATTTAAAAAAATTATTTTAATTTCATGGGACTTTTAAAATAGCTTAAAATCAAAACTGCTTTTATTTCAGCCAAGCTTAAATAAATCAGACTTTCTCCAGAAGAAAAAATATATGTATATTATAGAAAATGATGTAAACATTTTACTTGCTCTGTTGAACATTAATTTAGGAATGTTTAAAAGAGAATAAAAAAATGTACAGGAGGCGAATAATTTAGCAATTTTATTTTATTTTTTTTTATTTTTTTATTAATTAATTTATTTTTTTGGCAATTGAAGGATACTGCTCAGCTTATGCCCATTCCCTAATAACTGCTTCATTTTTCTGCAGATGAAGACCAAACGTCCGGTTTGGAATGAACTAAAAGTGCGTGCAGTGATGATGGGACATCCAGGTTCAGTGGAGGTTCAGAAGTTCCCTCATGCGCTGATCTCCATCTACTTAGTGCTGGCCTTCACACCCTTCGTTTCCTTCCTCATTGTCAATGTGGCAGCTGAAAAAGAGCAGCGGCTCAAAGACACCATGGGCATGATGGGATTGTACGACTCTGCCTTTTGGTACGTTTTTTTTTTTCCAACTCATGAATAAAATTGTAATGCATGGCACATTTAAATAACGTTGAGTTTGTAAAATAATCTTTTGCTGTCTCCAGGCTTTCATGGGGCCTTCTCTATGCCGCTCTAGTGACTACCATGTCCATTCTAATGGCTGTTATTGCGACCTGCACACCCCTGTTCTCCAACAGCAATTTCTTTGTCATCTTCCTCCTCATTTTCCTCTATGGAATATCCTCAGTAAGTCTTCCGGCGGCAGTCTGAAAACTAGAAAGTCAAAGCTTCAGATGAAAGCTATTTAAATGCCTGTGCACTCATTTGGCCTCAGGTCTCCATTTCTGCCTGCGGTGAAAGCAGTCTTGTTGAGTGACAGGCTAATCTGGCTTCATATTGAATACGTTATTAGTTTTCATTTTCGTTTTGTAAGGCTAAATTGCTTTTCAGCTGTGATGGTTTTCTCTTGCGTCAGAGGGGTGTGACTGTACTGGTAAAATAACTGACTAAATGCAAATCGCTCCTTTGAGGTTTGGATACATTCATGAATAAATGCTATATACAGATGAAGTCAGAGTTATTAGCCCTCTTGTATGTTTTTAATAACAATAATTTTTTTGTTTCAGCACATTTCTAAACATAATAATAACTGATTTCTTTTATCTTTGCCATGATGACAGTGCAGAATATTTGACTAGATATTTTTACTAGTATTAGCTTAAAGTAACTTTTAAAGGCTAAACTAGGTTAATTGGGCAAGTTAGGGTAATTAGGAAAGTCATTATGTGATGATGGTTTGTTCTGTAGAAAGTCAGGAAAGTAGGTGAATCCAGCTTTGTTTAGGTGGGGGTGTCCAGCAGCGAAAGAGGGAAGGGATTGCATGAAAAGAGGAGTGTCATTATGTGCATCTGCCGATTTTCACAGAGGCAACACAAACACAGATGCAGGGGAGATGGGCAGTGACTACGTTTACATGGACATCAGTAATTGAATTATTTGCCTTAATCTGAATAAGTATCACCTCACAGCAAGAAGGTTGCTGGTTCGAGCCTCGGCTGGGTCAGTTGGCATTTCTGTGTGGAGTTTGCATGTTCTCCCTGTGGTGGCGTGGGTTTCCTCCAGGTGCTCCGGTCTCCCCACAGTCCAAAGACATGTGGTATAGGTGAATTGAGTAGGCTAAATTGGCCGTAGTGTATGAGTGTGAATGAGTGTGTATGGATGTTTCCCAGAGATGGGTTGGTTGCAGCTGGAAGGGCATCCGCTGCATAAAACATATGCTGAATAAGTTGGCGGTTCATTCCGGTGTGGCGACCCCAGATTAATAAAGGGACTAAGCTGAAAAGAAAATAAATGAATGAATGAATAAGTCATCATGTCACCCCGCTATTCACATTTCCTCCGGAGTTTCATGTAATTTCAGGTGTTTCATTCCTAATTTGTCAACTTTTAACTGCAGTTTGGCATTTTCACTTTCATTCACGAACATTTCATCATGCCCCCCCGTGACAAACGAGATATTGGATGCAAGAAACTGCTGGAAAAGTATTGTTTTAATGGAGTTTTTGATATCTCATGCCTTATGGGAGAAAAAAAAACCTCTGCATTTCTCGGTAGATGCAGCATAGCGTCGAACAGCCATATGTGTTAAAACCAGACATGTCCAAATTCGGTCCTGGATGGCTGGTGTCCTGCAGATTTGAGTTCAAACTTGACTCAACACACCGGCAAGGATGTCTCTGGAAAGCCTAGTAAGAGCTTGATTAGCTAGCCCAGGTGTGTCTGATTGGGGTTGGAACTAAACTTTGCACAACACCGGCCCTCCAGGACCGAGTTTGGACACCCCTGGTTTAGACTACCCTGTCACAAAAATGCGGCAAAAATCCTACACGACGGTAATAGTTTGATTAAGGTGTTTACATTTTGTAGAGCTGCATTTACAGCGGATCTTTCAGTTCATAATATTTTAGTGATATTAATGTACTGTAAACTTAGTAGGTAAATCATTTTGACTAGGGTAGGTCTTTAAAAACTGAAAGAGTACTAACTAACGATACTAACTAACTTTGCCATCTGAATAAACATCAACAAAGAACACTGATCGCTCGCTTACCAAATCTGTAGAGACACGAACTGGACACTTTAAGGGGATAATTATTTTGACTTTAAAATGTTTTTTTGTTTTGTTTTTTTATTAAAAACTGATTTTTCCAGCTGACGTAAAACAAATAAGACTTAAAAAAAATATATATACTGTAGTTTAGAAAATTTCTGTGAAAAATTTCTTGCTCTGTTAAACATAATTTGGGAAATATATGAAAAAAAAAAATCACCGGAGGGCTAATAATTTTGACTTCAACTGTATTATTATTATTTTTAATTGATTTATTCTTTATTCAAATTTATTCATTTATTATTATATCTAATTTATTCATTCATTCGTTGATCTCACGATTTCTACGTAACTCACATTTTCCACTTCTCAATCGTCCAGATTTTCTTCTCCTTCATGTTGACCCCGTTGTTCAAGAAGCCTAAGTTCGCCAGTACAGTGGGCTCGATGCTGACAGTGGTGTTCGGCTGTCTGTCGCTCTTCACTGTGCTGATGAGAGATTTCCCTCAGTCTGCTGTGTGGCTCCTCTGCCTTCTGTCCCCCAGCGCTTTCTCTATCGGCATCGCCCAGGTAACACACAAACACACTCCATGCTCTAATAGCAGTTACCAAGGTTATTTAACTGCCTGCCAAGAAGCGCAGTAAAATTCAGAATAACAAATCTGTAGTATTTCCCTTAGCAATTTTGCCATGGATATCCATATTCATTCAAACAATTTGATCTGTACTTCTGTTAAATTTTTTTTGTAAATTTTATTATGTATTTATTATTTTTTTATGCAGTGCTCAACATAAATGAGTACACCCCATTTTGAATATGAATATATTTTAATCTGTTTCTTTCTATATTTTGGTGCATTTGAACAAAACCATTTATTAAATGGATATATTCACAGAAATAGGATTTTAGTCACCTAACATCTTTAGAAATAAAAAGATAAGACATTTAAATTGATGTGAAATTTTGGAAAAAAACACGTTTATAATTGTTTTGTTTTATTTATCCTTTTTTTTTTTCTCTGACAAATACATTTGGGTGAACTCATTTTGGACCATTATCCTAAGTTATTTTGTTAGATTAGCTTCAGATTTGGCTTTAGTACTTACTGATCTAATGTGCACAAATATAATATTGTAAAGCTTCCTGTTGAAAATATGAATTTAAATGACGTCATATACACTCACCGGCCACTTTATTAGGTACACTTTACTAGTACCGGGTTGGACTCTCTTTTGCCCTCAGAACTGCTTTAATCCATCGTGGCATAGATCCAGCAAGGTACTGGAAAATTCCTCAGAGATATTGGTCCATATTGACATGATAGCATCATGCAGTTGCTGCAGATTTGCTGGCTGCACATCCATGATGCGAATCTCCTGTTCCACCACATCCCAAAGGTGCTCAATTGGATTGAGATTTGGTAACTGTGGAGGCCATTTGAGTACCATTTAAGAAGATGGGAGCACTGTTGTCATAAAGGCATGGCCATGTTCAGCAACAATACTCAGGTAGGCTGTGGCGTTGACAAGATGCTTAATTGGCACTAATGCACCCAAAGTGTGCCAAGAAAATGTCCCCCACACAATTACACCACCATAAGCATGAACCGTTGATACAAGGCAGGATGGACACATGCTTTCATGTTGTTGATGCCAAATTTTGACCCTGTCATCTGAATGTCGCAGCTGAAATCAAGACTCATCAGACCAGGCAATGTGTTATTGTTTTTATTTCTTTATTTCTTGTCTTCTATAGTGCAATTTTGGTGAGCCTGTGCGAATTGTAGCCTCAGTTTCCTGTTCTTAGCTGACAGGAGTGGCACCTTGTGTGGTATTCAGATGCTGTAGCTCATCCACCTCAAGGTTGGACATGTTGTGCGTTTAGAGATGCTCTTCTGCATACCTCGTTTGTAACGAGTGTTTATTTGAGTTACTGTTGTCTTTCTATTAGCTCAAACCAGGCTGGCCATTTTCTCTTTTCCAGACCATTCTCTGTAAACCCTAGAGATGGTTACGCGTGAAAATCACAGTAGATCAGGATACTCAGACCACCCCATCTGGCACCAACAACCATGCCACATTCAAAGTCACTTAAATTACCTTTCTTCCCCATTCTGATTCCCGGTTTGAACTACAACAGATCATCTTGATCATGTCTATAAGCCTTGAGTTGCTGCCATGTGATTGGCAGATTAGAAATTTGCGTTAACAAGCAGTTGAACAGGTGCACCTAATAATGTGGCCGGTGAGTTTATATTGAGCACTGTATATAAGAATGGAGTACTTAAATTCAATAAGTATGCCTTAAAAGGATAGTCCATCCAATTAAATTTTACTTGTTTAAAAAAACAATTTGAGTTTCTATCTTCTTTTGAACACAAAAGAAGGTAGTTTGAAGAATGTTGGTAGCTGGCACCCATTGATGAGGTAATATTTTTTTGGGTAAACTGTCTCTTTAAAATGATATAACTTTTTTTTTTTAGAAAATAAATTGTTATATTCAAATATGTGTTCTTCAAAGGATTTGGGGGAAAATGTGTAGCTGTTTCTACCAAAATTCTAAACAGGTCAAAAGGGATTAAAGGTACTTGATGTATGACTTCAGTAATGTTAAAAATGCAGACAGATTTGTGTCTTAAAATATAATTTACTGTACAGTAAACACAATGTCATACTGTACAACAGTTTAAAAAAGTGATTAAAAATATGATTAAATAAATAAAAAATACATTTGCGGGAAACATGTTAAATTAAATTTGGGAGGATAATAAAATGTTTTATTGGACACTAAATAATCAGAAGCGTTTTCTCAGCAGTAATGGCTGTTGAATTATAAATGCTATTTTTTTAGTAGAAGCTATTTAATTAAAAATATATAAATTATTTGTATTTATTCCTAACTGAATCAAAACAAGAAATGTTATCAAAAATATCAAAATTTAATTTAGGGTAATTATGAAAGATTTAATTGGGCACTAAATAATCAGAAATGGTTCCTCGGCACCAAATTAAGTGGAAACTGAAGCCAGGATTAATGGCTGTTGAAGTAAATCAGTAATAAATGATCTTTTTTTTAAAATAGAATATATAATTTTTTTTAATCATAATAATTTATATGTCACTTAATTATTCCTAACTAATTAAGGAAAATAAGACTACTTTCAAAAATATTTTTTTAAAAATCAACTCAACCAAAACTTGTGGAATAAATGGTAGTCTAAGTAGTTCATTTTACTAAACAATAAAAAAGTTCCCTCACATAAGTTTATTGTGTGGTTTCGTTTCGTTTCGTATCTCTCCTGGCTGGCTTCTTGTGTCTCGTCTTATTCTATCTCTAAGGCTCTCCTTGCCCTGCTTTCCAAAACAAAAGGAATTATGGATTTGATCAACTTGTCTCTGAACGCAATTGACACCATCTTCTCGACGAGAAGTCTGGGCTCGGGGGAGCCCAATTGTCCTGCGGGGACGTTTGCGGCTGGATACGTGATGGACGGGTGGAAGAAGTGGCGCGTCGTGTGCCTGGCTGCTCTGTCTCTGGAGGATATTGAAGATATCTACCTATTCGGAACTTTGATAACAGGGTTTCTGCTGATGGGCTTATGCGGGGCCCTGGGGTATCGACGATTGATGAAAGCGGTCTGTGTGATTCAAAACCCCACCAAGCTGGCCGGCTTGATTGAAGTTGTGGTGAGCAGAGCTGCTACAAACCAGACTGTAGTCTTAGACCGCAAATTGGAAAACATCGGGGTGAAACTAGCAGCTCTGAAACAAGAATTAGCCAGACCTGGAGACGAGTGATGGACATTAAATATCAGTGAAATTGGCTGATATTGACCAAAATCTGAAAAAGTTTCTTCTCTTTCGGCTTCTCTGTATTTTTCCAGCCAACAGCCTCGGCTGGAGACAAACAATTTCTCCCAGATAGCAAGATAAGGAGACGCTCTGAATTCCTGCTCCCTGTCAAGGACACCTGTTGGACTCTACAGGCTTACACACACACACATACACAGCTACAGATAGACTATCACTACCTAGCCCCGCATCCCACGCCTTCGCATGCTTTCACCCACTGGAGTGGGTGGGCGGGTCTTCGACCAGCGCTGTTTTATAGCTGCAGGACAAGATCCAGACTATATCCACATCCCCTGTTCCCATCCCCTGTTGCAATGTTATGTCTATGTCTATGTGTTTATGTGCTTGATTGCTGGGGCTTTTTTTCTCCCTGATCTCACAGTGCCCTAATTCAAGGACAAGGTGAGAGGGAGTTTTTTTTCGCCTCTCTCCCCAAATGTATCCTATTTCCTCTTTCTAAAACGCCTACCTCTCGTCGACCTGTCTTCCCTTGAAATGTGTGATGTTTGTTTGTCTATGGTCGGGGGGGGTTCTATTTCACTGCATGAAAGTGTATGTGACGAATAAAGGCTTCATTCAATTCAATTTATGGTGCTGTTTGTGTGTGTGTGTATGTGTAGGTGGTGTATCTGGAGGCTCAAGGGGACGGTGCAGTGTTCTCATCTCTGGGCAATGGTCCTCATGCTCTCTATGTTCCACTGGTCATGCTGTTTTTGGACTGCATCCTCTACCTGCTTTTAGCCATTTACCTGGACCAAGTGCTACCAGGTGATCACTAGAGTTAAAGCATATTGTATAAATCGTTCGGTACCAACCAGCAGCTACTCCGCTAACATGAAAACGACTGTCATATTTTCTAGTTCCTCTGAAAGCCACCCTCAAGAGGCTCTGGTTGGTCAGCTAACATAATGGCAGCATCACGCATCTACTAGCACACGCTTTGACTGACAGTATTTAAACAGCAGAGGCAGTGTAACTGTAAATGACCTTCCTTAAATGCTAGCTATTACTTTTTTTATAACTCTCTGGAACAAAATTAAACTGTAAGCGCTTCTCTCTTTGTGTCGTGTCCTTTGGATGCCCAAATACAGAAACAGAAGAAGCTCTGTGGAAATAGCAGTGTTTTGACGCCATTTTAGCTTTCTCTGCTATAACATTACAGCGCCTCTGGCCACACCACTTTACTGCGCAGGGTGTATACGCTTAACCTGAAGGGTTTATGACTTCATTAACCCGGGTGTATTTTTTTTGTAGTCCTCAAACTTTGTTCGCTGTAGGCTTTGCTAAGCTAAAGCCGCCTTTCCACTGCACACGACAAGCGACAGACCGGAAGTCATTCATTTGTAATGGAGAGTAGTCCGGGAGCTGCGTGGAGTTCCGATCATCTCCGTATGCGAGAAATTCGGATCCGATTTGAGCCACAGATCCGTTGAAATATTTGAACTCCTGCGACTAGACCGTATGCGACCGGCCGACCGGAAGTGATGTATTTCAGTGTTGTCCAAGCAGTTCTGTGCGTGCGAGATGAGAAATAGGGTTTTTTTATTATTTTTTTGAATCAGAAAAAGTCTGTATTAAAAAAAAAACATTTCTATTCATAAATGAGTAATAAAAAAATTATTATAGACATTTTAGCCACCTATGACTTGCAGTATTCATTTATTCATTCAACCTTGGTGAACACAAGGAGAATAAAGGCTCTTCCACTCCTATTTCGGACATTGCGAGAATCAGAGTCTCCCCAATGGTGCCCAACAACACTGAAAGTACTGTGCGACTGCCACAAGGGGGCGTATTCCGACAGTCGTGTCTAAATGTCGTGTGCAGTGGAAAGGCGGCTTAACTCTAAAAGCCAATGTCTCCCTTTGCATTGAACTTTCCCTTTGCATTGAAAGTTTTACGTTCACACAGCTACATTACACATCAACTAACGTTTAAAATATGATATCGTAGTGGACCACCCCTTTAATAAAGATATACATGGTAATTACTTTTGTAATTTGATGGAAAGATCATAGAGTACAACGATCAGCTTTAGAAGTGTAAATACATGTATATTTTTTTACATCAAGATATTCAAAACCTTTAAGGAATTAAGATGCTGATTATCATCACTATCTTGTGAAAAGGGTCCATTAAACCAGGTGTCATTTATTAAAATTTGGTTAGATTCTAAATGCAACAATTATTTTGTTAAGTATAACTGCATTTGCAGATGCTGCTTCAGAAATGCACATGCTGTTTGACTATGCTACATTATTCACCTAAGTATCTTTTTAGCTATTTTTATGTTGGATGGAGGCGTTTTTTTTTTGTGACCTTTCCACTTTAATGTCCATTTCTTCCTTCAGGCGAGTTTGGCACAAGACGCTCAGTGCTGTATTTTCTAAAACCGTCCTATTGGTCCAAGCGGAGGAAGCGATACGTGGAGGTGAGCTCTGTGTATGAGGGTGAAGTGAACGGGACGCCTGCACTCGACGAATCAGTGGAGGCCGTTTCTCCTGAGTTCAGAGGAAAAGAGGTTATCAGGTACAAACTTCACTCTCAAATTGACCAGTGGAATCGAAATTCTTACTTTGATGATATGTCAGATTTACTGTCAGTGAATCTATTTATTTTAACTGTGTAAATGTTGAACAGGGGTAATATTGATTTTTAAATGCGTCTTTTGTGTTTTTTTTTTTAAATAATGATGTAATATCATTTGTACAATTCATGACCCCGAGCCTTTCATTAGGTTTGTTTATTTGTATTTTTTTTTATTATATCTATTAGGTTTACTTTTGTAATTTGAGCATCTTTCTACAACCTATCTACAGCAGGGGTCACCAATCTCGGTCCTGGAGAGCCAGTGTCCCTGCAGGGTTCAGCTCCATCTTGCCTCAACACACCTGCCTGGATGTTTCAAGTATAGCTAGTAAGACCTTGATTAGCTTGTTCAGGTGTGTTTGATTGGAGTTGGAGCTAAAATCTGCAGGAGCCGGCCCGGCCCTCCAGGAACAAGTTTCGTGACCCCTGATCTACAGTATCTTCAAACTACAGTGGCAACCAACCTCCACTAAGTCTTATCATGTACAAATGATGTTTATATTTGCTCTAGGTTTTTATTTTATTATTAAACTGGTCAACAGTGAGATTTCTAATGTAGCAAAATGCCTACACTAATGTTTAAATAGCTTCTGTGAAAATAAAACCGTAAAATATGGGTGAAATAATAATGTTCCATCATCATTCGTTCAATGTAACGCATTTATGTAAAAATCAAACAGCACTCTTATTCTTTTATATATTTGAATAAGAGCATGTCAGAATATGTGCTCATATTAAATGTATATTTTAAACTATTCAAAGCTTGTTTAGTTGACATGGGTAAAACCTAATGGTTTGAAGGAAAGTGGCATGGTGTGAAAATTTTAAATATCATATTTGACAAGATTCAAAGTAGGGCTGCACAATAGATCTCTTCAGCTTCGATATCGCAACGTGTGTATTTGCAATAATCACATCGCAGTATCTGCAACGTTGAGTCTGAATTATAGTTAATCAGAAATGTAGACTGTACAGTGTTATTTTACAGCACATTTGATTATTCAGTTACACCTGATTATCTCACTGCTCTTCGTAAAACCATAAAGCATGTCTTGTTTTACTTGTATTATATATTTATGCTTGCAATCAAATTGTTTAAGTTTGTTTTATTAGCAGATGATACAAGTTTGTTTTGTTCTGGGGAAATTTTTACCAAAACTTTTGGAATTGATTAAAATAGGAATGAATAAATTGAAATTGTGCTTTGACGTAAATAAATTGTCATTTAAATATAAGTAAATCAAAGGTTATGTTATTTGAGAAATTAAAAAGTAGTCATAATGTAGATTTAAAAATTGATAATGAAGTTCTAGAAAGAGTATATGCAAATAAGTTTCTTGGTGTTTTATTGGATCATAAAATTAGTTAGAAACCGCAAATGAATAATATATCAAAACTGGAGCAGTAGTGTATAAAGCTAGATTTATTCTGGACAGTAAATCAATGTATGTATTATATAACACATCGATGTTGCCATATATGAGTTATTGTGGTGAAATTTGGGGTTTACAATCCTTGTGTATAATACAGAAAAAAGTAATTAGACAGAGCATAGAAATCCTTTTTTTTTTATTTTTTTTTTATTGAAAATACTTAAGTTCAATGATTTGGTTAAATTTAAAATGGCACAATTTCTGTTTGAAGGTAGGAATAAATTGCTTCCAGAATGCATACAAAAGTTTTTTGAAGAAAGACAAGGGGGATATAATCTGAGAAAAGACCAACAATTTTGGAGTTTGAAAACGAGGACAACCTTAAAAAGAATGTGTATGTCTGTATGAGGTGTGAAGTTGTGGAACAGTCTAGAACAGATTCTCCAAGCAGTGTCAGGATATTAATTAATTTAAAAAGTTATATAAATATATATTATTAAAAGAATATAATCATGACTCGAGGTGATTGAAAAAGAACAAAATGCAAAAGGTGTGATGAAATTTCAATTAATGGCTGTTTGCAATACTATGTGTTTTTTGGGTCTGTGTTTTAAGATGTAAATGTACAAATGGAATCAACCATATAATATGTTAAAGATGCCAAAAGGATAAAATAAAAGAAGAAGAGAATAAAAAAAGAAGAGATAAGTAAAAGAAGAAATAAGTTGAATAGATGAATGATGTGTGTGGTAATGGGGTGGGAAAATAATAAGATTGTGCTTCATCTCGCTCCATTTCGAAATGTATTTTTTTTTTGTTAAAGAATTTTTATCTATGATTTTTCTGTTCGAGATAAATAAAAAAATCTAATCCATCAGTTTGATTCACTCTGCTACAAGATTATTAGAATCAATCTAAATTAATGATTTAAATCCAAATGGAGCTAATAAAGTCATCTGCTAAAATTATATCGCAATATAAATCATACAAAAATAAAATGTCAGTTTTGAAAAATTAAATTTCCAAATGTATGCAGCCCTAATTAAGATTTTAAATTTTTTAATTGTGTTTTTTCAGTATATGAAGTATTTTTAAACTCAATGGCGTTTAGTGTTTGTCTTAAGTCACTGTTCCCATTTGACCGAATTCATTTAGTACATTTGGTGTTGTGCAGTGATTTAGGGAGCAGTTTGGGAAAGGTACCACTGTTTTTAGATTTAATGTGTTAAAATCCTCCAAAGCCTGGGTAGATTTGAGTTTTAAAGAGAGCTGGCATGCAGCCAGAATGACCATGTAATATCCATTACAAGCTTTCAGTGTTTATATTTTTACTCTCGTCAGGATCTGCAATATCCGAAAAATTTATAGGGAGAAGGATACCAAAGTGGAGGCTTTGAGAGGTGAGACTTCCCACCTTTAATCTGTTTTCATGTTCAAGAATTATGCAGCCTTTTGGTCAGTATTTATGTTGAAATGGCTTCCTGTGTATTGCTGATAAAGTGCCTGTTAGATAGTTCACCCAAAAATGAAAATGTACTCACTATTTACTCTCCCTCAAGTACTCTAGTTCGAATCATTTTGTTTATTTATTTATTTTATTTATTTATTTATTTATTATTATTTTTAAACAGAAAAAGATTAAAAGATAATCGGGCCTGACATGAATGCAACATGAAAAACATACAGACACTGTTAACATCTCATCCATCAACACATGCGAACAGTACAAACAATCACCAAACATACAAAATGAAGAGAAACAGGCTACTTTCTCAGTGACTACAGCGATAGTTGACCATCAGATGACGAGCATGGGATTTTTTAAGAAGTCTCAGTGTATTGTATTGTTTTTAGATGTTGTGGGATCTCATTCCAGGCTTTTGTGAATACATAAAAGAAAGATCTCTGTCCATAACAAAAACAGTTATAAAAGCCTGTAACAGCAGACATTCATTTGTTACAGTCCTTGTATTAAGATTTGGTACAAAAGCACTAAGGGCTGCTGAGGTAGCACTATTTAAAATGTGATAGTACAATTTAATCCCTGTGTTCATAATGTAGTTTTAAAATGATAAAGCAAAGCAGTCATGTATCCATCCAGAAGGTCTATTGTGGATCTTACAGGCCCTATTATACAGTCTAGCTATTGGCTCCAAGAAATGATTTGTTGTGAGTGACCAAACAGGCAAACAGTAAGATAAGGTGGACAAGATAATGGTATGAAGATAAGTTTCAGAACCGGAAAGAGACAAATTTGTCCTAATTTTGCCATAAACCAATAGCTTTTGTTTAGGCTTTTTATAAACATCATGAACATGCTGACAGTAAGTAAGATGAGAGTCCAGACTGATTTCCAAATATTAATACTTATCCAAATATTAATATGTAGATACAATGGAAAGTTTTGAACATTTGTATTGATTGAATGATGCACCACGAACATGCAATTACTTTCAAGCCGCTCTCATCATACAACATATTTTCTTAAAATGTGAAAGCTTAAATACAATTAGACAAGATATTTTATAATCAAAACACTTTGGATGTTTTTAAAAATGTTATTTATCAAATATTGAATTGAAAAATCATATTTAATTTTTAATCTATTCATTCATTCATTGATTTTCTTGTCGGCTTAGTCTCTTTATTAATCTTGGGGTCGCCACTGCGGAATGAACTGCCAACTTATCCAGCATATGTTTTACGCAACAGATGCCCTTCCAGCTGCAACCCATCTCTGGGAAACATCCATACACATACTCTGGACAATTTAGGCTACCCAATTCACCTATACCATGTCTTTGGACTTGTGGGGGAAACCCACGCGACTGCAGAGAGAACATGCAAACTACACACAGAAATGCCAACTGACCCAGCCAAGGCTTGAACCAGCAACCTTTTTGCTGTGAGGCTGTCATGCTACCCACTATGCCACCATGGCGCCCATAATATATTTTTTGTGAATTTTTACATTTTATTTATTTATTTATTTTATTTAGTTAGTTATTTCTGTTTATGTATTTGTTTGTGTATCACCTCTTGAAATCTGAGGTTATTCTTATTATGTAATGTTTGTATGTAAATTGGTCTTGCCATGAAATAGCCATAAGTTGTTGATGTGGCAATGAATAAACAAACAAACTGCCCCTCAAGTGGTTTCAAAGCTTTATGAATTCCTTTCTTCTGTTGAAGGAGATATTTTGAAGAAAGCTAAAGACCACTGACTTCCATAGTATTTGTTTTTCCTACTATGGAAGTCAATGGTTACAGGTTTTCTGCAAAAAACAAGTAAAGGACGAGTAAATAATGACAGAATTTAGAGTTTTAGATAGACTATCACTTTAAATTGAAAGGCATTTGCAACCAACTTTTACTTTTTACTAAAGAATCTCATAATACATTTAATTTGCCTTCAAAATCCACCCAGTAAGCATTTTTTTGTTTAAAAAGATGTCTAATATACGTCTAAACATAGTCGTCTTGGCTAAGACAAGGCTAAATTTGGGCAGTCAGTGAAAATCTAATAGGCGTCTCAGAATAGGCCAAAACTAGACTAGTCATCAAATAAACAGATATGAATGACTACACATATAAAGGCGTATAATCTGTTTATTTGACGACTGGTCTCGTTTTGGATCTTAGATGTCTATTAGAGTTTCACAGACAGCCCAAGTTTAGCGTTGTATTAGCCAAGCTGTATGTTAAGATGTCTAATAGACGTCTATTAAACACAAAATTCTTTGCTGAGTAGCGTTGGTTTATTTGGTCTTGTTTCTGCTTGGATTCTAAAGGATTGACTTTTGACATCTATGAGGGTCAAATCACAGCCCTGCTGGGTCACAGTGGAGCTGGAAAATCCACTCTTATGAACATCCTGTGTGGCATTTGTCCCCCTACGGAAGGTCAGATTTGTGATGAATACAGTAGATGTCATTTTTTTATACACTTGAGCTTTACATACTCCTGGGTTTCTGTACTTTGCTTGACATTACTCCTTTCACACCCTCAACTGTTTTCTTGTGTTTACCTATAGGCACAGCCACTATCTATGGCTCACCGGTGGCAGAGATCGCAGAGGGGGCTGAGATGAAGCAGCTGGTTGGTATTTGCCCCCAGTTTAACATCATCTTTGATGTGCTCACCGTAGAGGAACACCTGAGGATCTTTGCCGCCATCAAAGGGATCCTGCCCTCTGATATTGACGGTGAGGTAGGAACTCCTAGTGGATCTAAAAAGCACATCACCT
Source organism: Danio albolineatus (assembly GCA_903798035.1). Taxonomy (NCBI): domain Eukaryota; kingdom Metazoa; phylum Chordata; class Actinopteri; order Cypriniformes; family Danionidae; genus Danio; species Danio albolineatus. The sequence continues at coordinate 949,486 of CAIGQQ010007205.1, read as the reverse complement.
GACCGCATGTTCACTCATTGTATGGGAAATGCAGAAGCAAACATCACTACATCTACATGCAGCTGATTTGACAGTGAATCCACCCTGCATATTCTGATTCATTCATTATAGAGTGACCAAATGCCTTTCTCTGCATTCTTGGTTCAAGAAGTATTTTTTTTTATTGTTAGTCTATATATTTTTTCTGATCTTTACAAGTACAGTACCATTCAAAGTTTGAGGTCGGTAAGTTTCATTGTTATTTGAAAAAAAAGCCATAAAATCAATAATATTTGAAAGGATTAAGCAGGATTTTCAGTAATATTTTCCTATATTTTTAAACGATATTTCAGAAATCATTCCAATGTGTTGTTTTGATGCTCAGGAAATGTTTGTTTAATTTTTAAAATTATATTATAGTATATTATATTATATTATATTATATTATATTATTCATTCATTGATTTTCTTTTTGGCTTAGTCCCTTTATTAATCCGGGCTCGCCACAGCGGAATGAACCGCCAACTTATCCGGCATTTGTTTTACGCAGCGGATGCCCTTCCAGCCACAACCCATCTCTGGGAAACACATCCATACATTGTCATTCACGCACATACACTATGGACAATTTAGTTTACCCAATTCACCTGTACTGCATGTCTTTGGACTGTGGGGGAAACCGGAGCACCTGGAGGAAACCCACGCAACCACGGGGAGAACATGCAAACTCCTCACAGAAATGCCAACTGGCCCAGCCGGGGATCGAACCAGCGACCTTCTTGCTGTGAGGCGAACGTGCTACCCACTAGGCCACCGTGGCGCCTATATTATATTATATTATATTATATTATATTATATTATATTATTTTTTTATACAATGATCAGAAGAACAGGAGATATTTAAAATTGCATTATATACAATTTCTGCGAGAATGTAAAATATTTCAGTAATATGTTATTTTTTACGCAATATTCCAGAAATCATTACAGTGTGTTGTTTTGATGCTTAGAAAAATGTTTATTTATTTATTTATTTATTTATTTATTTGTTTATTTGTTTGTTTTTATATTTTTAATATTATTATTATTTTATTAAAACATTTATTATTATTATGATTATTATTATTATTATTATTATTCATTATTGTTGTTGTTATTATTTTATTTTATATTTTTATTTTTATTTTTTTATTCTATTATTTCTTGTGGGTTTTTGTTTTTAATATATATAATGTTCAGAAGAACAGCATGCATTTAAAATAATTTCACTAATATTTTCTTTCATTTTTACGATATTCCAGAAATCATTTCATTGCGTTGTTTTGATGCTCAGGAAATGTTTGTTTATTTATTAAATATTTTATTAAATAGTATTTTATTATTTTATTTTATTAAAACATTGTTATATATTTATTATTGTTATTTACGTTACTATTTTTTATTATTAGTGTTTTTATATTTCTTAATATTATTAAATACAATATTTAGAAGAACATTATATATTTAAAATGGCATAATATGCAATTTGTGACAGAATGTAAAAGTTTTCAGTACTGTTTTTGTTACATTTTACACTATATTCCAGAAATCATTCCAATGTGTTGTTTTTATGCTTAGGAAATGTTATTTTATTAAATATTTTGTATATATATATATATAAAAATATATAAATAAAATAAAATAATAAAATACTATTTAATAAAATATTTAATAAAT
>CAIGQQ010007205.1:913338-923804 GCA_903798035.1 Danio albolineatus | reverse complement strand
ACACACACACACACACACACACACACACACACACACACACACACACATATATATATATATATATATATATTAGGGCTGTCAAAAAATTTATCGTGATTAATCACATCCAAAATAAAAGTTTAACATAATATTTGTGTGTGTATATTTTATTATGAATATATAAATACACACATGCATATACTTGATAAAATGTTGGTTTATATTTAGATATATAAAAAATATATGTGTATGATACAAATTTTACATTTGAATATGATGTAACTACTTTGATGTAACTTTTTTTATATATAGTTTTGGCTTCTATGAATGTGTTTATCACATATACATAATAAATATATATAACACACACACATATTATGTCAAAACAAACTTTTATGTTGGATGTGATTAATCACGATTAATTCTTGGACAGCCCTAATATATATATATATTTAAAATAATGGGTGGCACGGTGGTGCAGTAGGTAGTGCTGTTGCCTCACAGCAAGAAGGTCGCTGGTTCAAGCCTCGGGTTGGTCAGTTGGTGTTTCTGTGTGGAGTTTGCATGTTTCCTCCGGGTGCTCCGGTTTGCCCCACAGTCCAAAGACATGCGATGCAGGTGAATCGGGTAGGCTAAATTGTCCGTAGTATATGAGTGTGTATGGATGCTACCCAGAGATGGGTTGCGGCTGGAAGGGCATCCGCTGCGTAAAACATATGCTGGATAAGTTGGCGGTTCATTCTGCTGTGGTGATCCCGGATTAATAAAAGGTCACCCGGAGGAAACCCATACAAACAGAGGTAGAACATGCAAACTCCTCACAGAAATGCCAGCTTGAACCAGCGACGTTCTTGCTGTGAGGCGAACGTGCTACCCACTGCGCCACCCTCAAAGCATATACTGTACTTTTCACATAAATAAGATAATATCCTGGCTCGGTACAGCTTTTTAACGGCGGTTTATCCGTCGTTAAAGTAATCCATAACTCCAGTTAGTTGATGAATATTTCTAAATGCAATTGTATTTTCAACTTAATATATTCATAATTCAATTATAAATATGTTTACATTTATATTGATTAACTAATGTTAACTACTACACAGTCATTAAGCATTACCAACTAAAATTATTCATAATTCACGAGTGAGTTGAGGTGTTCATGTTGTTGTTCATGTATTCTATTCTTAACAGGAAGTGTTGGATTTCAGAACCGTACAAACATACGTGTACACTTGATGCATCTTTCCGTTGAATTTCTGATTGTCTAAAAAGCTTTTTCTTTTGAGCTCTGGACAACGATAATGAATGTTGAGCTCTGCCTCAAGTGCTGGTTCTCTTGTTGGTAGAACTTCTGCAAATGAAGCTTGCAAGATACGTCAAGGTTTCTCTTGAGCAGTTATATACAGTTGAAGTCAAATTATTAGCCCTCCTTTTGTTTTGTTTTGTTGTTTCCAAATATCTCCTAAATGATGTTTAAACAGAGCAACACATTTTTACAGTATTTCCCTATAATATTTTTTTCTTCTGGAGAAAGTCTTATTTTCTTTATTTCAGCTAGAAAAAAAACATTACAATTTTTTAGAAGACAAAAACAAGACATGAAATACAGAACATGCAAAGAAAATAATTAGAAAAAAAAAACATTAGCAAAAGGGGAAGTTTAAATGCATAAATATACATACCACAAAAAGATCAGTGAATCAAATCAACACATAAATAATAACATCCTCAGGAAAAACAAGTACAGTCCAAAGGAAAATATGACAACAAAGTTTGCTTAAACACCTTAAATGATGCAATGGAACGAATATTAGCAGGTAAATTATTTCAATCTATTTGTCTAATTTCTCTAGTTAAGCCTTTAAACTGCACTGTAAGCTGAATACTGGCATCTTGAAAAATATCCATTAAATTATTGTGCATCATGGCAAAAATAAAATAATTCAGTAATTAGAAATTAACTATTATGTTTAAAAATGTGTTGAAAAAAATCTGTTAAACAGAAATTGGGCAAAACAACATACAGGGGGGCTAATAATGAATTTGTCTGTATATCTGATTGTGTGGTTAATGTTTTGTTTTAGTTTTACCCTAGCTAAATGTGCAACCCAGGCTCATTCTGAACACGTACCGCTATACACGTTTCTGGAAAGCATCAAATATGTCCCAGGAGCTACGTTTTTCTGCAGTTTCTGTTTTCTTGATTCCACCAGAGGCTGCTGTGTACGCTTTTGAGATCTAAAATTTTTCTTGTGAGTGCCAATCACGCTTGCTCTTCTCATGTAAATCCAGCAGAGGCCGCTGTTGACTGATTGACCAACTGACCGATATACCCCCACCCACCCCCTTCTCTAAACCCAACTGATAGTGTTTTCAAAAGCACAGATTGACCCGATCAACCCCTTCCCCAAACCCAACCAACAGTGTTTTCAAAAGCAATCCAGAAAAAGAAAAGCCCTCGCCTGATTTTTACCACATTTTCAGATTTTACCTCATTCCTCATTTTACCCTGTTATTTACTTATTTTTTGCCTATTGTTTTTGTCTTGCCTTCTTTCTGGAATCGTTCTACGTCGGACTCGAAACCCATCGTCACGGTCAACTCTCTCATCTCAAGTCCACCAACGTACTTGTTGAGCTACCGGACAAACTGGTAACAGTGGAAAAGCCGTCCACACGGAGGTAAGCAGTCAGCTGCTAGCGTGAAAAGAAACGCCATTATACCACCCAGTTGCATTCGTTTTAAAGACGACAAGCAGCCGTACGTACTTCTGGCTATATAATTCGTGATGTTCATAAATGTATACAGGGCTGCGTTTTCAGAATGAGCCTATGTTGCAACTGTGAAAAGGTGTACATACAGTAGTGTGTGAAGCTGTCCTCAAATTGTAATCAATGACATGTCAAGATTTATTATTAAATTTATTTTTCCTCCGCTTTATCTTCGCTACAAAGTCTGATTTACAAGGAATCGAACTGTTTGCCGTCTTGAGTATATCGTCTATTTTTTACAGACCCGTGATTCAACCTCTGTAGCATCTAATGTTCTGCAAAGGTTTGAAATGAACAAAAATATGTCCTTCTAATTGATCTGGGTCTAATAATGGCTGACGTATGGAGCAGACACAGTGAGTTTTTGAGGGGAGATAATTGTAATTTTTGCACATATATATATATATATATATATATAAATATATAAATCTATAGCCTTTCATGTCAGTAATGTATAACATTTTTCTGTAATGTTTTAATACTGACCAGTTTAGACGTTTCTGGACTGGGTTGGAATGGGATGATTATACTGAACACTATCTAACGTCTATTTAACCAAGACCTTTATTTCCTCCAAAGTGCAATATATGAATACTCGTGCGTGTGAGTAATTAATGCATTACTATGTAGACGTGTCATTGCAAAGCGCAATATCAATGTTGTCTCTTTTGTGAACTAAGATGTGTCTTGCAGTACAATGTAGCCACAAATATATATATACTCTTTTAGAATGCTTTGCACTCTCTTCCTCTCTCTCCCTGCCCTTTGTATGCAAAAATTCCATTCGAAAATAAACCGTATTCAGGATGTTGTTCATTTCTGGACTAGTGGATGTGAATAAGTTACGTATGTTTTTTTTTCATGTTTACTGCACTGATATTTTGATTTGTCTGTTTTTAACCACTGAGATGTTAAACACTCCAACTGTTCATTTTTCACCTTTTGGGGGTTAAAATAAATATGGTAAAACTTTACAGTGTTCTGCTGTTCTTCCCATTCAACTTTAATGGGGGAAAAAAGTAATATATATTTTTTTTGATTGAAAAACAGTCACTAAAAAGCAGGGTGTCCGCAGGGTCTCAAAGTCTTTAATGTCTTAAATTTTCAAAACAACATTGTAAGCCTTAATGGTGCTGTATGTAATTTTTTGACTCTTCTTAAGCATAAAAATACCATCATGTGTTTGCAGATATTTAAGAAACATGTTAAGTGAAAATTCTTGTTACTTCTACTTTTAAAATGTGTTTTCCATGCCAGAATGTTGTCTCTATGTACTTTTAACCTGCCCATTGCCAGTTTAGCCAATTGCATTTCTGCGCCCTGGGTTGCCGTGGTGGAAAACTGTGTATTTTATTTATTCATTTAGAAAGGCTCTGAAAGCATGCATCCGTGAGCGAAATGCGACCTCCGGTGGACAGTATCATATGAACTCCGAAATGAGATAAATTCAGTTTCACATGAGGTTATTAATTTGCAAATAATATAAATATTATGAATGTAAACATTAGGTGAGCAGGTTACTCTTTAACCGCGTGTCCTCAGTTTTTCTAAATCCTGGGGTAAGTCGACTCGATTGAACCTTGAAGAGTTGGTTGAACCTCCTAATTGAAACAGGCTCCTTGGGATGTTCCTACAAGTACGCAAACGTAGTAATAATAACAGTAAAAAAAAAATTAAATGGAATTATTTGCCAAGTTTAGTGTTTGAGTAATTGTCACATATTTTTAACTGATCTGATGTTTACTTTCTTTTTACAATGTCATAGCATACACAAACGTGATAATGAGTTATCAAACTTGATGCACAAATCATATGTGCATTAAAAAAACAGTTGATGGAAACACCAAGATGCGCGTATATTTTGAAAATGTGCATAAAAAACATGCGCATAACTGAGTAGGATAAACTTTTTATTGGATAATAAAAGATGCACATAAACTACGATGGAAGCCTGCGTGTCAGGATTGCCTTCTAAGGCACAAGTCATTTATTAAATGAAGAAAAACATTGACACAGCTTCTACTGCAGCAAATTACATTTTTACTGTTGATATTTGGCGCCAGTTAATCAGGAAGTGATTTTGTTCGCTTTGACTGGTTGGATGGAAACGCTGCTTTATTCGCACATCTTTTATGCGATATTCCAGTTTTGCGCATAAAGTTAATTCGCATTTCACAAACCTAGCTATTACCAAACAAGTTCTAGGATGCACTTAAAAAAAAAGTTCATGTGATTTTGTAACAAGAGATCGTGTGTTGATGCGTTTTGGTCATTCTAAAACACCTTAAACATTTCAGTATTAGTGTAATTATATAATTAATTACCTCCAGAACTGGCAAGAGCATCTGTGCTCTGCTTCTCACGCCATCACGCGTACATGTCAGCGTCATCTTCTGAGGTGCAAGGAACTTCAGAAATAAGAAAAATATTTACACATCTTCTCCTACCGCTGTAAATTCCGTCTTTACTTTTGATATTTGGCACCAGTTTATCAGAAAGTGATGATTTTGTTCTCTTTGACTTGGATTGAAGCGCTGGTTTATTTGCACGTCTTTTATGCGATAATCCAGTTTTGCGCATAAATTTAATTCGCATCTTTGGATGTAAACGTAGCTACTGTCAATGTGTTTACTATGGATGTAATTTTAAGAAGAGAAACACGTTATAAAGATGTTACAAAACAGGCAGTACACTTACAGGGAGTGCAGAATTATTAGGCAAGTTGTATTTTTGAGGATTTTTATTATTGAACAACAACCATGTTCTCAATGAACCCCCAAAAAACTCATTAATATCAAAGCTGAATATTTTTGGAAGTAGTTTTTAGTTTGTTTTTAGTTTTAGCAATTTTGGGAGGATATCTGTGTGTGCAGGTGACTATTACTGTGCATAATTATTAGGTTATTATTAACTTAACAAAAAACAAATATATACCCATTTCAATTATTTATTTTCACCAGGGAAACCAATATAACATCTCAACATTCACAAATATCCATTTCTGACATTCAAAAACAAAGCAGTGACCAATATAGCCACCTTTCTTTGCAAGGACACTCAAAAGCCTGCCATCCATGGATTCTGTCAGTGTTTTGATCTGTTCACCATCAACATTGCGTGCAGCAGCAACCACAGCCTCAGGTGAACAAGGAGGCCATGTCATTAGTTTTTCTTCTTTTAGACCCTTTCTTGCCAGCCACGCTGTGGAGTACTTGGACGCTATGATGGATCATTATCCTGCATGAAAATGATGTTTTTCTTGAAGGATGCAGACTTCTTCCTGTACCACTGCTTGAAGAAGGTATCTTCCAGAAACTGGCAGTAGGACTGGGAGTTGAGCTTGACTCCATCCTCAACCCAAAAAGGCCCCACAAGCTCATCTTTGATGATACCAGCCCAAAGAAAAAAAAGACTCCATGATGGGAGCACCAGTATCAGGAAGTTTTGTTAGTGCACTTCATTGTACTACTTTGATATTCCCTCAAAGAATCACGGTAAATATAGCAAACTTTAAGTACAACAGTTTCAAGTTCAAGCTTTCTTCGAGCTTGAGATAAGTATTTTTATTCTGGCCTGAGCTCAATGATGTGATGTAGACTACACTTGTCTGCCTGTAGAACTGCTTAAGGGCAGTGTTAGTGTGAATGACTTGAATGCCACTGACTCTTACGCCATATGAGGGAAAACCGGTAAGGTGAGGTTTTACTCCATCTAGTCTGCACCAGTTATCAACAATACGATTTTGACTATATATTGTTAGTAAATAGTGCAGAGTATATATTTCAAGAAAGCTGTGAGTAAATGCGTAGTTTTATGAACACAGTTGGCCAGTGGGATTAAATAAATACAAGAGTGTATTTGTTTGTAATATTAAACAAGGATGCATTTTTTTTACTAATTGGTATGATGGTTAGTTTGTTTAAAATAGCTTTGGTAATTTAATATATTTTAAATTCAATTAATTTTTGTGCTAAAGTTGTCATCAATGTCGCACAATCCTTCCAAAATCATTCTGATATGCTGATTGTATATTATTATCTGTTGAAAAGAACAATGCTTATTGTTTTTTTTTTGTTTTGTTAAAGATCTTTAATGTTAAACATGGTTCAAAGCTGTTTGTTTTTTGTGTTTGTTTATGTCTTTTGCTTTATTAATGCTTTATGTAGTTTATGTAGTTAACGCTTTTCTTGTTAATGAAAGTGCATCAGTTAATGTTAACACAGGAAATATGATTTGTTTGGAACTTGAACTAAGATTAATAAATGTTATTGAACTAATGTTTATTGGTGATTAGTGCAACCATATTTAAAAGCATCAGTGCTACTAGTATAATGGACTCCTGCAACTGACATAACTGAACGTTTGTGTGAAGAAGTGGCCTGGGGAGAAAAATGACACCTTTTCAGTGATAAATGCATTTTTATTATTATTATTGTTTTTTTTTTGTTTGTTTGTTTTTTAACATTTGCTTCTTTTAAAACCTTTTTAAGTTCTCACTGTGAAAATCTTTTCTTTTTTACAGTTACAGTAAAACCAGCGAAGGCATTTTGCTGTCTCATGGTTAAACAGGAGATCCTCATGTTTCCAGCTGATGCTTTACACCTTCGTGTCCCCAGCTGAACAGGAAAAGTCTGTAATGGTGAAATCATGCTTCATTTTCAAGTAAGTCACGTGATCTTCATTCCGTACATTCTGGATCTCAGATGTATTGTTAAATGTGCTGTGTGTAATAGGCCATGAGGTGGAGTTGTTGTTTTTTTTTTTTGTTTTGTTTTTTTAAAGAAACACAAGATTTCAAAACTTTACTGATATATACTGTTACTGATATTTTCAGTCTGCATTGTGTTTGGTCTTGTTGAACATTGTCCATCTGTACAATTGCACACAGTTGCTCTTCCACTTAGAAGTTGTGACATTACATATACAGTATTTCTGTCTGCACATGCACATTTTGAAAATCTGAATGGAAATGCCAGTATGTGCATAATGTCTTAAAATGTGTATAAATATTTACTTATTCAATATTTTTTTTCAACACAATGCTGGAAACACATTTAACTAAATAATTAATCAAAGAAAGAAAGAAAGAAAGAAAGAAAGAAAGAAAGAAAGAAAGAAAGAAAGAAAGAGAAAAAATGAAAGAGCTTTTATGACTCTGACTCAACAGATCATGAAACTTGATAACTGCATTGAAACATTGAAAACAAATGCAGTTTTATTATTGAGTCAAATTTTGTCAATAATTATTATTTTGGTACAACCCCAAATCAGAAAAGGTTGGGACAGTATGGAAAACGCAAATAAAAAAAAGAAAGTAGTGATTTCTAAATTTACTTTAAACTTGTTTTTCATTGCTGTAGGAAAATTTCTCCATTTCTCGGGTCCCTTCACTATAGTTTCTTGTCACCAGTGAGTGTCTCCATCAAGACCGTCCAAGCACTTGGAAGAATGAGAAGAAAATCAGCTCAGTGGTTCAGTAGATTTTATTCTGACCAAGAGGAGGAACTCACAATCATATATACATATTGAGGGTCCGCCTACAGCTGAACCCTACCACAAAGAATATTACCATAAAAAACAAAAACCAGGATACGTGAGAATGTGCACGTACGCGTGAATGTGCTAACACACAATATAAAAAATAACAAAATGGAAAATGGAAAAATACAAGCTGCTGCTGTCCGTGAGAGAAGAGGAAGATAACGGCCTCGTAGAAAAAAAACTCGTAGGAGCGACTGATAAATGGGAAAGAAGGAAGGAGCAACAGCAGAGAGATCAAAAACAGGTTGGAGTATACAGCAGTATAAATCTCACATACTAATAATTAAATCCTTCAATTGCAGAAAATAGGAATACAAAATATTTGATGTTTTGTCTTGTCAACTTCATTTCATTTGTTAATATACATCCTGTACTATCATTCAGACCTGCAGCACACTCCAAAAAAGGTTGGGACAGGAGCAGTTTAGGGCTAATAATCAGGTAAATTGGTAAACTGATGTGATTTGAAACAGGTGATGTCAACAGGTGATTGTAATTATGATCTGGTACAAAAGCAGCATCAAAGAAAAGTCTAGTCCTTTAGGAGCAAAGATGGATTGAAGATTGCCAGTTTGTCACCAAATGTGTGAGAAAATTATTGAAATGTGTAAAAACAATGTTCCACATAAAAACAATGTGAACATAATTAAAAGCTTCAAGAAATCTGGAGGAACTTCAGCGTGGAAAGGGCAAGGGTACAAGCCTTAAGCTATCGCAATCTCTGATCTCTCAGGTGGCACTTCATTAAAAATCCTCATTCATCTATAAGCGATATCACCACATGGGCTCAGGACTACTTTGGCAAACCTTTGTGATGTATCACAATACGAAGTTACATCCACAGATGCCAGTGAAAACTGAACTGTGCCAAAAGGAAGAAAAGGGTTTTAACAGTGTCCAGAAGCGCTGGTGACTTTTCTGGACTTGGAGGCATCTGGGATGGACCATCACACAGTGGAAACATGCACTCGGATCAGATGTGTCAGTATTTCAGGTTTTAGGGGAGAAATGAACGCCATATGTTCCGCATCAAAGAAGAAAATGATCATTCAGACTGTCACCATGATCAAGTCCAAAAGCCAGGATCTGTTATGACATGGGGTTGTGTCAGTGCCCTTGGCAAAGGTAACTTTCACTTCTGTGATGGCACCATTAACACTACATAGAGTAAAGGACATAGAGTGCTACATAAAGTAGTTGTAGATTTTGGTCTTCTTTTCCATGGACGCTCATGCATATTTAATCAAGACTATATTTAAAATCACATTCAGCACACATCACAAAGTCCTGGCTGTGGAGGACGAGATTTTTTAAATACTTGTTTATTTAAAAAAATATTAATAATAAAAATGAGGAACACCTTAAATAATGTGTGTTGTATTGTCTGCAATGAAATACAAAGCGAAGTATATTTAGAAATCACGTTCATTTTATTTGCGTTTTCCATACTGTTCCAACTTTTTTGGTGTTGTAATAAAGAGCCACTATATTTGCATTTTATTTATGCATTATTCTACGATACATTCCCATGTTACATGTACAACTTTTTGTGGAGAAGTGAAAATGTCATTCTCTTTGGTGAACATGTTTAATTCACAATATTGGATGAATACATGGAACATGGATGGAAGTGGTTTTTTTGTTGGTATTTTTTTTTTCCATCGATGGATTTGCTCTTCAGTGTTTGCAATTTCAGCAGTGAAATTTAAACCACACTGAACTAAACAGAACTTCAACTTTGAAATCTGGACTTTACTAGAACTTCTCTGTTAAGTTGCTTTGACACAGTCTACGTTGTAAAAGTGCTATAGAAATGAACATGAATTGAATTAAATTGAAAAACAGCTAATGAAAAACCGGTAGCACTTTATTTTATTGTTTTGCTCCACAGATACATATTGTGTTTAGTAGTTACTTTGAGTGGGTGATAACTTGCTATGATCAAGAATCTATTGTTTAACTTTTCTTGGTTGGTGTAACCCTGTACTTTTTCCAGGAAGTACACATAAATGCATTTACAGTAAAATAAAATAATCTTACAGAACAGGTCTGATGTGCTCTTTTGTTTGCACAGAATCAAAAACAAAACCTAAAGTGACCTAAATACTAATCTTTTCTTTATTTTCTTTCTCTCTCTCTCTCTCTCTCTCTCTCTCTCTCTCTCTCTCTCTCTCT
>CAIGQQ010007205.1:844715-899139 GCA_903798035.1 Danio albolineatus | reverse complement strand
ATCCGGGGTCGCCACAGCGGAATGAACCGCCAACTTATCCAGCACCTATTCCACGCAGCGGATGCCCTTCCAGCTGCAACCCATCACTGGCAAACATCCATACACACTCATTCCCACTCATACACTATGGACAATTTAGCCTACCCAATTCACCTGTACCGCATGTCTTTGGACTGTGGGGGAAACCGGAGCACCCGGAGAAAACCTACGCAACCACGGGGAGAACTTGCAAACTCCACACAGAAATGCCAACAGACCCAGCCCGAGGCTCGAACTAGCGACCTTCTTGCTGTGAGGCGAACGTGCTACTCACTACGCCACCGTGGCGCCCAAATGAATATCCTATTCTAAAGAAATTATGAAATTTTTGGGTCTTAAATTTTATTTGTTGAGGTCTTAAAAAGGTCTTAAAAAGCATTAAATTTTACTTTTAAAATGGTGCAAGAACCCTGAATAAGCACTATCCTTATAAATAAACAGCATAGTTGCAATCTAAACAATTACATCCTTTAAAATGTCTCAAAAGTACATTATTTTGTCTAAAAGCAGCAATATTTGTCAAACTGTAGTGAGTTTATTGATCTGCTGTCACTCTGTGGGCAAAGTAACACACAAGGGTGAAGAGGCTCTATGAGTTCTGACATTGCAGAATATTACACAGCTATCATATATATATATATATATATATATTTTTTTTTTTAATAATTTTTTTTAAACGAAGCACTCATTGTTTTTTCACCAACAACTATTTCCTTCTATTAAAGATGCTTTCAGCAATGTCACCACTGATCCTTGCTACAACTACGAATCCTTGGATCGTCCATGGAGAGCCACAAATCAAAATGGTTTGTACATTTGTGATGACTCTTTCTCCTGGAATGGATGGTACCGACTTTTCTACAACGGACTGGACATCCGGATGCCAGAGAGCTGCGTTAATGGAGGCTGTAACACAGACATCAGCCTGTGGCTCAACGGTTCCCATCCTCGGGTACAGGACGGTGTGGTAACCATACAGATCTGCGGGTCCAATATTTGGAGCGGCTGCTGTAATGACAGTTTCTCTCCCATCAAAGTCAAAGCTTGTCCAGGCAGTTACTATGTCTATGAACTTCTGAAGCCACAACATAGGTGTTCAGCGTACTGTACAGGTACTGTGTTTTTCACAATTTTTAGAAGTTGTGCATGTTTTATAATAAGTTTATAAGTTTAGTTAACATTAATGTCTTTTCTCCCTTTTTATAGACATCACCACACTTCCCCAGACAACTCCAAGTCCAGCTATTAATACTACTCCAAGACCAGCTGATGATACATCACTGTGTAGGTTGCTAAATATTACTAAATATGTATCACACACAAATATGTGGCCTTTTGGCCCACGGGCCCTACTTTGGGCATCTCTGGCCAAGACAGTCATTTTGATCATTATTCATATTTGCAGTGTACGTTTATTGTTGAAATAAAACTCATGTAATGAATGGGTTTTAAACTACAATGGTTTGAACCGTAGTTCTGCCGAATGACTAAAAAGTGAACAGTATGATGGTGAAAAACTGTACATTTCTAGTCAAAGTTAGAGACAAAGAGAGTAGGCCCCGAAGATAGCCTGATAGCAGTAGAGTCAGAGAAGATCCAGAGCAGGAGAGGGGAGTCAGTATAGACCTTCTTGGTGAAAAAGACATGTTTTGCCTTATAAAAAAATACATATGATAATTTTCATTCCTACACTCATATTTTAGCTCTTTCACAATTAAATATGAGGAAAGGGTTGTGAAATATAATGACAGACATTAAAAGCTTCATTACAAAATTAATGGTTTATTCATTTCCCAATTTATTTTTAACAGACAAGTTTAACACATTTTTAAACATAAAAAACCCATACCTTAATCCTATTCAACATCTCTGGAGAGATCTGAAAGAAATGGCTGTACACCGTCGCTTCCCATCCAACCTGATAGAGCTTGAGGGGTACTGCAAAGAGGAATGGGCAAAAAATCCTAAGCTTGTGGCATAATAATCAAAAAGACTTGAGGCTGTAATTGCTGCCAAAGGTGCATCAACGAAGTATTGAGCAAAGGCTGTGAATACTTATGTATTTTATTAGTTTTTTTTATTTTTGATAAATTTGTAACAATTTCAAAATCTATTTTTCACATTGTCATAATGGGGTATTGTGTGTAGAATTTTGAAGAAATAAATTAATTTAATCCATTTTGGAATAAGGCTGTAACATTAAAAAAATGTGGAAAAGGTGATATGGATATGATACTATGCACTCAGAAAAAAAGGTACGCGAGCTGTCACTGGGGTGGTACCTTTTTAAAAAGGGAACACATTTGTACTTTGGTGCCCAAAGTAGGGCCCGCGGGCCAAAGTTGGCCCATAGTTACCTTTGGTTTGGCCCACTATCCCATCTGGAAAGAGAGGGAGAATAATGGGGAGTTGGTCGGGGCAAACGCCTTTGACAGAGATCCATAATTTCAAATTTAACATAATCTTTAGTTTCTTTGTTTAATTGAGGAGCTGCATAAAATGATAGTTTCAATTAAATGTTGCAAAGGAATCAGACTTTTAAAATGTAAATACTGACAGATAGACGACAACGCACAAGACATTGGTGAGCAAATCAGGGCAAAGGCAGGAGCAGTTTGACTAGTGTATTCAGCATTGAACTCCATTGTGTTATAAATGGGATTGTTTACTGTGCTTTTACTATAATAAGTTGTTATAAAATGTCCAAAAATTATACTGCATCATTACTTAACATGTTTTAAAGCAACGTTTTCTTGTTATTTTTTAAATATTAGCAAATAAATTGCCTATGACAAATTTAATGTAATATGGTTTGGTATATTTTACTTTGACCCACAGCCCTCAATCAACTTTGGTTTTTGACCCTTTATAAGAAAAGGTTTGGGCACCCCTGACTTAGAGGGTGACTATAGGTACCTCAAAAGTACATATTAGTACCTAAAAATTTTAAGAGGAACATTTTAGTACTCTTTGGGTACTAATATGTACTTTTGAGTTACCAATATGGACCCTTTAGGTACAAATTTGTACCTTTTGAAAAAGTACCACCCCAGTGACAGCTCGCATACCTTTATTTTTGAGAGTGTGGATACTTTCTGGATACACTGTAGGTAACCAAACAGTTTTAATGACAATTAGCGTTAATTGTATGGACAAACACATAAATAAAAATAAAGTGTCCCTTTATGCTAAATCAATCATTACCTGTCTGTAAGTGTGTAGTGTAGACAATTTTAAAGTTCAATAATCATGTCAAATAACCTTATTGTCTCCTAAAAGATCAAATCAATCCTGAACTGCCAAAGCGAGTCATTATTGCATTTTCACTTGAATAACAGATCTACGTAGAATTACAACAAATCTACATGATCTCTCAGCCTGCCTTTGCCAGCTCACGACACTCTTTGACCCGCTCTCAAACACTTAGTTTGCACTCTAACTTGTCTGCTTTGGCATCTCTGAACTTTCATAGATTAAACATAGTAGCCTACAGTAAGCAAAACGTTCAGTAATGTGTTCAGTATTTCTTTTCTATCTCAGAATGAACCATACAATTTCTTTAGTGTTTACACTAATACCAAAGGATTTTAAAAAGTAACCTTTTTTTTAATCTCCTCAGCGGATGTAACAGGCTATGATCCATGCTACAGCTACAACGTTCTTGATGACTACTGGAGAAGCACGCTCAATTACTGGCATTTGTATGGATATATGTCTGGATATGATGACACTCGTGTTGCATGGCAGGGCTGGTATCGACTCTTCATTAACGGATCGAGTGCTCAGATGCCTGAGTGGTGTTTCAGCTCGATGTCATGTGGAGGTTTTACTTCTCTGTGGCTCGGTGGTTCACATCCACATCTAGAAGACGGAGTTGTTACTCGTGACGTCTACGGCTCTGTTAATGACCAGTGCAGTTCCTATCAGTCCAATCCAAT
This sequence comes from Danio albolineatus, assembly GCA_903798035.1. NCBI lineage: Eukaryota > Metazoa > Chordata > Actinopteri > Cypriniformes > Danionidae > Danio > Danio albolineatus. The sequence continues at coordinate 895,162 of CAIGQQ010007205.1, read as the reverse complement.
CCAAGTCAAAGCTTGTCCTGGAAATTACTACGTCTACAAGCTAATAAAACCAAAGCCATCGATTCCAGTGCCTACATACTGTGCAGGTAACAGAAACATGAATTGTAGTGGCACCATATCACAACAGCACACTTTAAAAAATGAAAAAGTTGACTCAACTTAAAACTGTAAGGCAGCTTGCTGTGCAGCTTTTTTTTAAGTTGACTCCACAATACAAATAATGCACTTTATATATTTTCACTTTAGTTCCATTCAGCCCTCCAAATACTGAACCCTGCTACTACTACACCAGTCTGGACGACCCTCAGAGAGCCACTAATAATCTTTACAGCAGTAATATGTGTGATTATAACGTCGACTGGAATGGCTGGTACAGGCTCTTCTACAATGGTCAGAGTGTCCAGATGCCAGATTCATGTGTTAGCGATGGCATGTGTGGCTCTACTCACCCACTTTGGCTCAACGGCTCCCACCCAAGTCTAGAAGATGGAGTGGTCACCCGACAAGTCTGCAGTCCTACCCGGAGTGACTGCTGTGGTTACACATCTCATCCAATACGAGTCAAAGCCTGTCCAGGAAATTATTATGTGTATCAGTTTGTCAGGCCACAACAGTGTTCATCTTATTGTACAGGTAAACGCATGTTTTCTTCATGTAGGGTTTGGTTTGGGACTTTATTTAACTGTTTTTGTTGTAATTAAAATGACGGGTTTTAATCTAAGTTTTTTTTTTCCTTCAGATGTCTCGGATGTAAATATCCCAACTACGATGCCGCCTACAACAGTAGCAGTAATACCAGTAGAATCCACAACTGATCCCTATCTAGGTATGGTATTATATTTTTTCTAATCGTAAATATTTGATGTGTTTCTAATCCATTATTTCACTCTTAGTTTTTATTATAATTATTATTATCATCATCATCACCAACACAATAGGTTTTGTTTTTAAAGCTGAGTGTGCGGTGTAGTTTACTTTTTTCTCCTAGACTGCATTCACTTTAGGTTTTAACATCAATGACTTGTAAAATAGCGTTAGCTATAGCTATTTTTGCTGTAAATAATTAGCAGAGTTATTAGACTAGCTATAATTATTCATATTGCTATTATAGCCTAAATGTTTTTTTTATGCTCAATTTAATTTGTAAATAAAACAAACAACAGTTGTGTTTATTTGGTAGCCTATCTTTATGTGCTTTAGGTCTCATTTAACTTTATAGGGTGCAGATAAAAACACTCCAGTCTTCAACGTGCGCGCGGTCGACGTTCAACACTGGTCAATTTGGATTTATTATTGTCTCAATGACTAAAACTATTTCCGTGTATTTGATGAATTGAGATAAAAGATATGTTTTGAAGTACTCCTCAAAATGCTGCCGCATTTACAATCTTGAATAGCCTATATTATTTCAGAGTCGGTTCTGAAGTTTTTCTGTCTTGACTGGTACCCCAGCTAACAAATTAAGGTTGTGAGAACGCTCTCATAGCGTTATCTATAACGTTCCAAGAATGCTGAAATGTTTAGTTTGCTTGACGTTGATAAAACGTTTTTTTTATTGTTACATAACATTCTTACAACATGTTCAAAATCTAAATTATCACCAAAATATAATGTTCTAAGAACGTTTATTTGGAACATTCTAAGAATGTTGAAATATCCAGTTTGCTTGATGTTGCTTAAACGTTTTTTCTATGGTTAGAATAATGTTCTCAACCTAAATTTCCACCAAAATATAATGTTCTAAGAATGTTACTTTTTAAATGTTCCAAGAATGTTGAAATGTCCAGTTTGCTTAACATTGTTAGAACTTTTTTATGGTTAGAATAATGTTCCTACAACGTTCTCAAAACCTAAATTTCCACTAAAATATAACGTTCTAAGAATGTTTTTTAAATGTTTCAAGAACGTTGAAATGCCCCGTTTTGCTTAACGTTGCTAGAATGTTTTTATGGTTGGCATTCTTACAACGTTCTAAAAACCTACAAAAGCCTATATTTTTTCGGAACCGAGTCGTTTGTCTGTCTTGACTGGTACTAGAACTCGATTAAATCTAGTGAAGAACCCCACAGAACTGTAAACTCACATTAATTATTTTAATTGCAGGTTCTAACGTGTTTTTTTTAACGTATGCTTATTTTGAAATCCGAGGTTGTCAGGTTGAAATGTTTTATATGATTTATGTTTTGTTTTAATCAAAATAAAAGCCATACTGAGGTGGTGCATGTTTATATAACTAGGCAATGTTGCCAGTTCTGAGAACATATCAGTGTAAAAATATTTTATGCATTTGCAGCACTTAATTTTGACCCGTGCCATAGCTACACTGTGTTGGATGAACCTTGGAGAGCCACAGACAATAGATTCACCTTCGATCTACGGTGTGACACTTATGTCAGCTGGAACGGCTGGTATCGTCTTTTCATCCACGGCCAAAGCGTTCACATGCCGGACACGTGTGTTGATCGGCTGAGCTGTGGCACTCATGCCCCTCTGTGGATAAACGGTCCACACCCACAAATTGAGGATGGAGTGGTGACCCGAGGTGTCTGTGGTCACTGGTGGGGCGACTGCTGCGCTTTCCAGTCTAATCCCATTAGAGTGAAAGCTTGCCCAGGAGATTACTACGTCTATGAATTTGTCAGCCCTAGTTTCTGCTATGGGACCTACTGTGCAGGTATGTGTTTGCATCCCACAGACAGGTTTGGGGATGATATGGTTTATTTTATTATATATGTATGTATGTATTTATTTTACAGATGTCAGGAACACTAGTATCAGTAGTGTTTCAACTGTGACTCCACAGACTGCCTTGGCTGGTACGTTAGAATGCTGTGCCCTCTGCTGACTGTATATGTATCATTATATAGCTTCTGTGTAATTATATATTTTCAAATACATTTTTAAAACACCAGCTTTCCAGATTGACCCCTGCTACAACTACACAGCCCTGGATGATCCATGGAGGGCAATAGACTATCAATATTCATACAATTGTGATGCTAGTTTGAGTTGGGTTGGCTGGTATCGTCTCTTCCTCAATGGTCAAAATGCTCAGATGCCAGAAACATGTATTGCTGAATTTAGTTGTGGCACTGTTGCTCCACTGTGGCTAAATGGTCAACACCCAAGAGTTGAAGATGGAGTGGTCAACAGAGATGTCTGTGGCCACTGGAGCGGTGACTGCTGCAATTATATATTTGATCCCATGAAGGTGAAAGCCTGCCCTGGCAATTATTATGTGTATGAGTTCAAAAGCCCAATGTTCTGCTCTACGGCATACTGCGCAGGTAAATATATTAACAGTTATCTATGTATGTACAAGTGTATTTTTGATTTAATTTACAAAATAAGAAGTATTTATCTAATATTCACCAAAAACTTTGCAGAACTCAGCAATGGTACCAACTATACACCTGTCACACCACAGACGACAACAGCTGGTAATGTAATGTTCTGTTCTCCATTGACACTTTTTTTCTTTAATTGATTCTTTTACATTACTACTATTATTTATTTTTTTATTTATTTTTATTTAATATTTGAGTACTGTTCACAATCTAAAAGTAGTGTATCCAGATTTGTTTACAGGCTTGCCTTTCTGCTGTTGTCTAAGTGCTGCCATCTGACCTATATTGATTGTGAATTATTATTATATATATTTTTTATTTTAAATTAAGCTGTTCTGAACATCTGCATTACTGCACATTTTTTATCATGCAGTGGTGTAAATCAGTTGTAAAGTATTCTTAAAATACATTAAAATGTAAATAATTCATAATAGGGACTTAATCACTGTGGATTTGAAATGAATATTGTGCATGGTTTGTCAATTTTGATTGTCCAGTGTCCATTATTTCTTGCATCATGACAGATAGCAGTCAGTTCTACTTTAATTCCATTTAAATAAAGTCACATGTAAAGGCTAACATTTCTTAACCATGTCACTGTTTTCATCTTTTGTCTCCTAGATGTCAGAACTCCCGTCTCTGAACCGTGCACTCAGTATAATGTTCTTGATGATGTCTGGAGAGGCTTAGAGGTACTCGGCCACAACTCCCCTTACAATGTCCACGATGACACTCTTGTTGAATGGAACGGCTGGTATCGGCTGTATTTGAATGGCACAAGTGCTCAGCTCTCTGAGTGGTGTGTGAGCTACTCAGAATGTGGTGGTGAAACTGGACTGTATCTCAATGCCTCGCATCCCAAACTTGAGGATGGAGTGGTCACCCGTGATGTCTTGGGAATGGCGTCAGGGTGGAATTTCATCCAATGTGGCAACTACAGATCCACCTCCATCCAAGTCAAAGCCTGTCCAGGAGATTATTACGTCTATGAACTCGTCAAACCAAGCACATTTATGCCTAGGCCTACATACTGTACAGGTGCTTGTGTATTTTGTATATACAACGTGATTCTTTTTGATATAAGATTAATATTGTGGTATAAAATAGCTGAAACTGCATTTCATTTATTAAGGAATCAGACATTTTTGACAACAGTGCTACATTCAAACATTATAACAACCTTTTCTCTCCTTAACAGTTGCGTTCAACAGCATCAGTAATGATCCTTGTTACAACTATGAATCTCTGGATCGTCCCTGGAGAGCCACAAATGAAAGTGGATTCTTCTTCTGTGATGGCTCTTTCACCTGGAGCGGCTGGTACAGACTTTTCTTGAACGGAATGAACATCCGAATGCCAGAGAGCTGTCTTGGTGAAAACAGATGTAACTCACAAAACAGTCTGTCACTCAACGGTCCTCACCCACAGATAGAGGATGGAGTGGTGATCAGGGAGGTCTGTGGAAGCGTAGGGTTTGGCTGCTGTGGTTTCAGATCAACACCCATCAGAGTTAAAGCTTGCCCAGGCGATTACTATGTCTATGAATTAGCTGATCCATCATTCCCCTGTTCAGGATATTGTATAGGTGATGCATTTAAAAAAAAAAAAAAGCAGTTCTAGCATACAAATAGTCCATCTATTAATTTATTACATTTTCCTATTTTCAGATGTCAGCACAATTTCTCAGCTTCCCACTACAAGTCCAGCTGCCATCACTGAATCCAGCATTACCTTGAGTATGTTTCTGTTGTAAAAAATGTAAATATCTTTAGCAGTTGCTTAAAAGAGTCATTGAACATAATTAATCCAGGGTTCCCACGGATCATGCAATATCATGCAATATTAAGGGTCAGGAAAGTCAAGGAATTATTTTGTATTAATTTATTATAGTGTCCAAGTCATGGAATATGAGGGATTTTTTCATTTGTCATTTAAAATTTTACTTTGCATTTATCAAAATGTCTTTTTTCTATAACGTATTTATTTTTTAATTCTCATTGTTTTTGGCTGTTTTTAAATTGTTCAGAGCTCAACCAGGCCTTTGATTTACAGGGTGAAAAAATTGAATTATTATGGTCTAACGTAAAAAAATATATATACATGAGTGACTATAAATTATCAAAATAATAATTAAAAAAAAGTAAAAATCTTGGCAGCATGGTGGCTCAGTGGTTAGCACTGTCACCTCACAGCAAAAAGGTTGCTGGTTTGAGTCCCAGCTGGGACCGTTGGCATTTCTTTGTGGAGTTTGCATACTCTCCATGTTCACGTGGGTTTCCTCTATGTGCTCTGGTTTCCCCCACAGTCCAAAGACGTGCTAAAGGTGAATTGGATGCACTAATTTGGCAGTAGTGTATGACTGCGTGTGTGAATTTGAGAGTCTTTGGGGGTTTCCCAGTGCTGGGTTGCAACTGGAAGGGCATAACATATGCCGGAATAGTTGGCGGTTCATTCTGCTGTGGTGACCCCTGATGAATAAAGGACTAAACCGAAATAAAATGAATGAATGAATGTTAAAATCTCTTCAACAACAGCATTAGAAAATCTTGTTACATTTTCAAATTGTAGTAACTTATATATCAAACAGCCTTGTTCAACCGAAGACTGTAGAATACACAAAACATGTCGCTCGTATAGTTTGAATGAGGAAAAGTGTAACAGTCGATATTGTGAATGAAGCTCCGCCTAGTTCAGGGGCCAATCAGCAGTCGCTACAGACTGAAGATTCTGCAGGGGAGGGGCTCAGACCAGACGTGTGTTTTTGCAGATTTCAAACGTTTATAAGTGAAACTAAAGAGACAGTTGTTTACTTTTTTGGTGATTCCCAATATGAAGTTTAATCATAAGCTTTGTAAACAATTTTGGAGAATTTTATGTTTCCCAATTCAAACAAAATGCCCGAACTGACTTACCGAAAGGTGTTTCAAAGATGACTGCCAATTGAAATGACTTGCCTCAAATGGATTTTGGTTTTGACTGAGTTTTGGCTGAATGCATGTTGCCTAATGCGACATGATGTCAGAGAGTCACACATCTAAGGAAAATTATCTCAGAATCAGTTTTTGATGGACGGTTTTTCTATTCATTGTGAGTTCAATTCAATTAATCGTTATTTCTATAGCACTTTTACAATGTAGATTGTGTCACAGCAGCTTCACATGGATTATGGTACATTAAAACACTGCCAGTCCAGTTTTCAGTGTTGAAGTTCAGTTTAGATCAGTTCAGTGTGGTTTAATATTCACTGCTGGAAACGCTGGACATCCATCACGAATAGCCGTAGGTGAGAATGGTCACTGGCTGGTGATTAGGCTGGCCCTTTGAGAACAAGGCGAAGACTTGTCTGTCTTATGCTCTCCACTCCTCCATGACCACCACAGCAGCTGCTCAGGATACGGCCTGGTCCAGGATTATGGAAACCTCGAGAATAATTAAAAACAGACTAACATACTGTAAGCCCAGATGGCGTTCAAATTATAATGTCTTTTGGGAAGCGTTCCTGGCTCTGGTTGCCCTTAATAATGCAGTCTAACACTCCTTTAAAGGATTTGTATTTTGTATTTTGAACTAGCTGAAGTTTGTTAATTAGGCCAACAGGGCAGCCGCTTAGTAATGCATTACAATAATCTAATCGAGACGTCATGAAAGCATGAATAAGCTTTTCCACATCAGACATCTTGGAAGATTCAGGGAAATTCAGGTCTTGGAAATTCAGGGAAAAGTCCTGTAATTTGATGTTGACATTTTGTTTGGAGTGGAGACCATGTAAAGCTTATATATTATATCAAGAGATTAAATCACATGTGCTATTATTATATTTGAATGAAAAATCAATAATTAATTTCAGTCCAAACTAAACTACTCTAGCTAGGGACCAGATTGATTGACAGATGATCAATCACAGTGTTATAGTACATTATGTACTTTTGCTGCTATCTGCTTATCTGCAAACAAACACTGTTACAGTTAATAAAGAAACATTGGTGGACTTGAATCCTTACTTGTATTTCAAGTCTGTCACATTCTAAGTTGGTCTTGTTAAAGGCTATTTAGACCAAGAATTACTTACTTAAAATTTTGTGTGGTTAACTTTATACGTAGAACAAAGTAGCACTGTTTGTTATTAATGTTTTTTCTTTTTCTCTTTTGTTTCCTACCATAGATCCAGATTACGACCCGTGCTATAACTACAACAGTCTTGACAATTACTGGAGAGATGTAAACAATAATTGGTTGGCGGATGACCATACATATGATGACACTCGTGTTCACTGGGATGGCTGGTATCGACTCTTTATCAATGGGTCAAGTGCTGAGATTCCCGAGTGGTGTTTCAGTTATATGGCATGTGGAGGTTACATTTCACTTTGGCTTGGTGGCCCTCATCCTCAACTTGAAGATGGAGTTGTTACTCGAAAGGTCTTCGGTTCTGTTAATAACCAGTGCAACAGCTACAGATCAGACCCGATCCAAGTCAAAGCGTGTCCTGGAAATTACTACGTCTATAAACTTATTAGGCCAAAGCTATCAATCCCAGCTCCTGTATATTGTGCAGGTACATTCTTCTATATACAGATTTGTCAGTTTTAAATGTTTTCATTAATTATTGTAAATGTATTTAATGCAATATAACATTCTCAGCTTAAGTTAGTACACCTCTTTTGACAATTTAAAAAAAATGTTTTTATCCATTTATGAGTGAAATTGGATCATATACCGCAGGGGTCACCAAACTTGTTCCTGAAAGTCCAGTGTCCTGAAGATTTGAGCTCCCACCCTAATCAAACCCACCTGAACAAGCTAATCACGCTCTCACTAGGTATACTTGAAACATCCAGGCAGGTGTTTTGAGACAAGTTGGAGCTAAACCCTACATTGACACCGGACCTCCAGGTCTGAGATTGGTGATCCCTGATATACAGTATATATTCTTGGCAGTTTCAGTAATATTTAAACCTTAATTATTTTATTTTAGAATATCTGTTCATTACACTTTTTATTTAATTGTCTCTTAATCATTAATTGGGGTATGCCCATTTTTTGCTCAGTGATCTGCAGTCTTTTTTTCAGCCTTTAGTATTGATCAAATGAATGTAATGTAAAACAAATGAAAAGGATTTGCACAAATATGTCATTTTACAAGATCTCTTAGAGCATATTAATTCAAATGTGAGATATGTTGCATGTGTACTCATTTATGCTGGGCACTGACACATGTATATTCTTTATATTTTCACTGTAGTTTCATTTAACACCACAAATACTGACCCCTGCTACGACTATACTGGTCTGGATGAGCCTTGGAGAGCCAGCAACAATTCTTACTACAGTTATGTGTGTGATTATAATGTTAACTGGAATGGCTGGTACAGGCTGTTCTACAATGGTCAGAGTGTCCAGATGCAAGATTCATGTGTTAGCAATGGCATGTGTGGCAGTGATCAGCCACTTTGGCTCAACGGTTCACACCCAAGTCTAGAAGATGGAGTGGTCATCCGACAAGTCTGCAGTCCTACCTGGAGTGACTGCTGTGGTTACACATCTCATCCCATACAAGTCAAAGCCTGTCCTGGAAACTATTATGTGTATCAGTTTACCAGGCCGACATTCTGTTCGTCTTACTGTACAGGTAGGTCTCGTAATTGCTTTTTGTTCGTTTATGTTTTGTTTAGGTGAGTTTGAAATTGATTGGATTTAACTGAAAATGTATTATTTATTAATTAATTAATTAATTAATTTATTGATTGATTGATTGATTGATTTTTCCTTGTTTGTAGATGTTACTAGACATAACATATTGGCATCTACAACAACAGCGACAACTACAACTCCAGAATCCACCACTCTACCCACTACAACCTCAGGTAATGTTCATTTATTTCATAAAAATGCCTCATGTGAATCATATGATCAATGATTAAAATAAAAAGTACAAAGATGCTCTGAGGTTAAAAGATCAGGAGGAAACTGCACCATTTTAAATGTTTTTGTTAGTAGATTTAAAGATTTACGTAACCTGCTCAAGATTGTAAGATGTTCTTAGAACATATTAAAACCTCTTGGCAGCTTGATTTGAGCAGGGACTTCACAGAGTCAGAATGGAGTGGTATTTTAAATAAAGTACACTCTTCATCACACTGTACCAGACATGCACTTATTCAGTTTAAAATACTTCATTGGTTACATTTTACAAACTTGAAATTATCTAGGATCTATCCTACTGTTAGTTCAGCATGCAATAGATGCTCAAATTCAGCAGCCACAACTGCCCACATGTTTTGGTTCTGCCTAAATATAGGCAGGTTTCAATCGTTATTTTTCAGATATTTTTCAATCGTTCAGTTATATGTATGGTTTTCTTATTGAACCTGAACCCCTGTTGGCAATTTTTGGAACCAGCTCCAAAAATAATGTGCTTAAAGAATAAATATGTAGAGTAATTGCTTTTATCACACTAATGGCAAGACATTTAAATCTTCTCTATTGAAAAAAAAATAAAATAAAATGGAGCCGCCAGCACATAGTACACCAGGGGTGTCCAAACTCGGTCCTGGAGGGTTTATCTCCAACTTGCTTCAACATACATGCCAGAAAGTCTCTAGTATATCTAGTAAGAGCCTGATTAGCTGGTTCAGGTTTGTTTGGATAGGGTTGGGGCTAAACTTTTCAGGACACCGGCCCTCCAGGACCAAGTTTGGACACCCCTGTAGTAAATAGATCAAAGATGTGATGTATTTTATTTAGCTTGATAAAATGTATTTACTCTCTGAGATTCAGAAAGCAAATTTTTTTGAAAAATTCACTCCCTTTCTTAAATACACTGACAATTTGCAATTCTTGCAATTCTCAATTTGCAAATCTACATTTTTATTTACTTATTTATTTGTTAATACTGTATTGCTGTGCATTTGTGTGACGCTTGAGGACTTTTTGCAGACTGTTAGCTGTGTCTTATCTGTTAAAGCCACAAAAGGAAAATTAGCATTGGGAATGTTTGTATATATGTTTGTTTTTTTGTTGTGGTTGTTAACTGCTTGTCTTTGTTTTGTGCAAATTTATATATAAAACTAAATTCTATAATTAAATATAAAAAAAAAGATTGTAGGATGTTGTAGGGTCAAGATTAAGATTCTGATTCTAAATTCTGATAAAAAAATAATCTATTGTAATTTTTTATTTGACTTTTCCACAACAGAGGCTGATCCTTTTGACCCCTGCTATAACTACACTGTGCTCGATAATTATTGGAGATCAGTTAACAATACACAGTCCTCCTCCATACGGTGTGACATGTATGCCAACTGGAACGGCTGGTATCGCCTCTACATCAGTGGCCAGAGCGCTCAGATGCCAGACACATGTGTTGATCAGTTTAGGTGTAGTACTCATGCCCCTCTGTGGCTAAATGGCCAACATCCACGAGTCGAGGATGGAGTGGTGACCCGAAGTGTCTGTGGTCACTGGAACAATGACTGCTGCTATTTTCATTCCAATTCCATTCAAGTGAAAGCCTGCCCCGGAAGTTACTACGTCTATGAGTTTGTTTCACCAAACTTTTGCCATGGGACCTACTGTGCAGGTAAAGCATATTTTTGTAGCATTTGCCCTTAAATATTGAATAGTTTTTTTTTTTAAATCAGTTAGCAGTTTTATCAGTTAGCTTTCATTCACAAATATTGATACAAGTAAGCCTTAGATAACAAGTAACAGATTACTGAAAAAAACTACAAAGGGCTGATAATAAAGTAAGGCCTAATTTTATGAGAATGTTCTGCTTTTAGAAAATATGAGATTAGTTTTCACCAATTTTGTGTGTGCTCAATCTGTTATTCTGATTTAGACATTGACCCTTTTAAAAGTACAGTATGTACAAGTTAACTGTTAAAAGAAGTAATTTTAGTTTTTATATAAGAAATGATTTCTTTTTGACTTGATTTACAAAAGCCAATAGAATTATTAAAAATGAAACAGCATGTATTATACTGTATGTAAACTACAGTACAAACTCCTCACTTTTCTCACATCTATCTTAGAAGTCACAACTCAGAGCTCTGACCCATGCATTGGATACAATGTTATTGATGAAAATTGGAGAGACTTGCGCCAGAGCTATTACTCATACAATGGCCACGATGACACTCTTGTTGAATGGAACGGCTGGTATCGGCTGTATTTAAATGGACAAAATGCTCAGCTCTCGGAGTGGTGTGTGACACAATCAGGATGTGGTGGTGATACTGGACTGTTTCTCAATGGTTCTCATCCACGACTTGAGGATGGCCAGGTAACCCGTGAAGTTTTGGGAACATTGTCGAGCTCATCATGGTTTTGGGGGGGGTGGTGGGGGTGGGATTGGAACAGCTCCCACCAGTGTGGCTTCTATGAATCCAACTCCATTCAAGTTAAGGCCTGTCCAGGAGATTATTATGTCTATGAACTTGTCAAACCCAGTACATCAATCTACAGACCAGCGTACTGTGCAGGTGAAGTTTTTTGTATTGCGTTGTATGGTTTAATGAAAAAAGGTACCCTTTAATACAGCATTTAAGCATTGATTTCACTAATTACTTTTTCCCCATAACAGTTGCTTTCGACAGCATAAGTAATGATCCTTGTTACAACTATGAATCTCTGGATCGTACCTGGAGAGCCACAAATGAAAGTGGATTTTATGTTTGTGATGAATATTTCACCTGGAATGGCTGGAACAGACTTTTCTACAATGGAATGAACATCCGAATGCCAGAGAGCTGTGTTAGTGGAAGCAGTTGTAACACACAAAATGGTCTGTCACTCAATGGTTCTCACCCTCAGATAGAGGATGGAGTGGTGACCATGGAGGTCTGTGGAAGCACATGGTATGGTTGCTGTGATATAAGGTCAACACCCATCAGGGTCAAAGCTTGCCCAGGCGATTACTATGTCTATGAATTTGTGAAGCCACCTACATATACGTGTTCAGGGTACTGCTCAGGTACTATTATTCTGTTATTAGTAGTATTATCAATAAGCTAAAATGTCTATATTATTTCTCTAATCTCTTAATTTCTACTTTTCAGATATTAGTAATATGACAGAACCCTTTTCCTCTACAAGCCCAGCTTCGGTTATTGGGTCCAGCATGTGTAGGTTCTATAGTGTATTCAATTCATTTAATGGTTTTCTTTTTAATAATGGTAATTAATGAGTTAATGGCATACAGTGGTTGTTTACGTATTGTGTCTTTTATGCACGCACATTTGTTATATCAAATGGAGATGCACAGCAAAACAATCTAAGAAGTGTGTTGAAATTGTTGAAGTAAGCAACACACCTTTTATTTGCCACCACTTTTAGACTCAATATGCAAACAGCCACTTGACAGAGAACCAAGATGAAAAGCCAAACAACCAATTCTGTTTTATTTATTACATCGGGTTCCATTAACAAAGTGACGTCCAGTTCTCCATTATTACAAATATAATCTTTTATTCATATTTTAATGTTTTATTTTTCAGCCACCTTAAACAGAGATTATGACCCATGCAATGACTACACCATGCTTGACAATTACTGGAGAAGCACATTTAATTATGGGTCTCAATATCAATATGACGACGGTCTCATTGAATGGCATGGCTGGTATCGACTCTACATTAATGGAATTAGTGCTCAGATGCCTGAATGGTGTTTCACTTACATGTCATGTGGAGGTTTTAGTTCTCTGTGGCTTGGTGAACCTCATCCTCAGTTAGAAGACGGAGTTGTTACTCGGGAAGTCTACGGCTCGGTTAATTACCAGTGCAGTTCCTATCAGTCCAACCCAATCCAAGTCAAAGCTTGTCCTGGAAATTACTATGTCTACGAATTAAAAAAACCAAAGTCATCAATTCCAGCTCCTACATATTGTGCAGGTAGAGTCATTCTCTTACACTTTTTACATTTCTGCATTTACATAAATGCTAAAAATTGCTTTAACTGTAGAAATCACATGTTGTGTGAATTCAAAGAAAATCTGTTTACTGTTCCTAATACAGATCCATTTACCACTCCAAGTGTTGACCCTTGCTACAACTACAACAGTCTGGATGAGCCATGGAGAGCCACTGACCACCCTTATTACGATAAATATTATTACAATGTAATGTGTGATTATAATGTCAACTGGAATGGCTGGTACAGGCTGTTCTACAATGGTCAGAATGTCCAGATGCCAGAGTCATGTGTTAGTGGTGGTATGTGTGGCACTTATTACCCACTTTGGCTCAATGGCTCCCATCCAAGACCTGAAGACGGAGTGGTCTCCCGAAAAGTCTGTGCTTCCTCATGGGGTGGCTGCTGTGATTACAAATCTCATCCTATTCAAGTCAAAGCTTGTCCAGGAAACTATTACGTATATGAATTTGTCAGGCCACAATTCTGCTCTGCTTATTGTGCAGGTAGAGTATGACTTCTTCAGTTGAAGAAAAAATAAGATAAAATGCAAATCAAAAAAATAATTTAGTAGCAGGGGCAGTAAAAGTATTTTTAGTTGTATCAGAAATACAGTGATAGTAGTACATACATTTCTGGTATGCATTAAATGGGTTTAAGTATTATGAATTTTATTTACCATATTTGTATTCTTTACAGATATTAGCATCCTTAATACAACGACAGCAGGAAATATTTCCTCAGGTATGTTATTGCAAATTACAAAAAACAATATAAATGTGCAGTCACATGGTAATAAAACACTGATATATTAATAGTTCCATTTTGTACTATATATTAGTAGATCTGACATATATAATAAACTTTATTACCCCCCCAAAAATTATGTTTTTGTCTGTAACTCAGATGCTGGACCATTTTATCCATTTGGAGTTGGAGACACAGATACTGATCGTTCTGACGATGGAATTTCACCAGTCATATATTTTCTACAACCATTTATATATTTTGGGCAGACATACAACCAAGTATATGTAAGTTATTCTGACGTTATTTTCTATAAATCACTATTGCATCACCATTGTACACAGTTCCTACCAATGGACTCGATCACCCTATTGAAAAAGAAAGAGTTTCTGGTCACGATAAACTAAACCAGTTCTATGATAATACATTGAAATAACTTAAAGTGAGGGGTGGCTCAGTGGTTAGCACTTTAGCCTCACAGCAAGAAGGTCGCTGGTTCGAGCAGTTGGCAATTCTGTGTGGAGTTTTCATGTTCTGCCAGTGTTCGCATGGGTTTCCTCTGGGTGCTCCGTTTTCTCCCACAGTCCAAAGACATGAGCTACAGTATAGGTGAACTGAGTAAGCTAAATTGGCTGTAGTGTATGTGTGTGAATGTGAGAGTGTATGGGTGTTTCCCAGTACTGGGTTGTGGGTGGAAGGGCATCCGCTGCGTAAAACATACCCCTTATTAATAAAGGGACAGATATTAGAAAGTGGTTAAGTACTCAAAGATGATGTTTCTTTGCTGATTCTTAAATATTGGATGAGTTTAAGCATTTTTGACAATATTGTACACTTGGTAACATTAGTTCTTTTATTATTATTTTTTACTTCATCAGATCAGCAACAACGGATTCTTGACTTTTGGCTGGCCATGGTACAGCTACTATCCATACCAGTTCCCAGGTTATGGTGGACAAGATCTCATTGCTCCATTGTGGACAGATATTGATAACCGCTTCACTGGTGTCATTTCATACCAGCAGTACACCTCCGGCAGTGTCATTTCAAATGCCACACAAGACATAAACCAATACTTCCCTGACCTGCACTTCTCTGCTACTTGGGTCTTTGTTGTGACATGGGACAGAGTTCCATATTATCCAAATTCAAGAACCGTAAGTCTAATCTGACTTTATAAAGTCTTCTTATTTATCACCACATCAAAAATATGTAACCCCAAAGCAGACTTTGAATGATTACTGTTTTGGTGTCATTTAAAAATGAGTGCAGACCAGCATGTGATTATTACGTTTGTCTTTTCAGGAAACATCTTTTCAAGTGGTTTTCATTTCTGATGGCCCTTTATCCTTTATTTTGATGAATTATGGAACAGTTGCTCCAACTAATCGATTTGTACAGGTGTGAACAACAGAAGTTGAATCAGCACCAACTGAATATACAAAAACACTAACATAATTATTTTTCTTTTTCGCTTATTTTAATCACATAAAGGCTGGTTTTGACACCAGCAGTTCTAGATACTACTTCTCAATTACGGGTTCACTACAGAGTGACATCACAAACTTAACCTACAGCACCAATGTCAATGTGCCTGGCAGATGGGCCTTCAGAGCAGATGATGGATTTCGGGGTTGTCAGTTTAATGGTAACAATTTTCACTTCTCTTTAGCTTATTGATAAACCTTTTTATTTTTTCCCCTTAACATTATTTAGGTATTTATTCTACAAATGTATAGATGTATTGATTTCATATGTTGAAGCCAAGTTAAACGACTTTTTATTATAGGTTTTGCAGTCCAGCTTGGAGACTCTTTCTGGAGTGATGCCACCTGCCAGCAGAAGTGCACTTGTACCAACAGTGGTCTTCAGTGTAGCCAGGAGCCATGCAGTTATTCCCAAGCCTGTCGTCCAGCTGCCTTCCAATACTCTTGCCAGAACATTCCGCGGCAAACATGTACCATCTCTGGTGATCCTCACTACTACACCTTTGACTATCAGGTTTTTCACTTTCAAGGGACCTGCACTTACGTTCTATCTGAGGTTTGTATTTATAATTCTATTGTTCTATTTATGTTACAAAAGACATGAATCAGTTGTAAAAAAAAGTATTCATTGTTTAGGCTTGCAACAACGGATTGCCATACTATCGCATTGAGGGCAAAAATGAGCATAGGGGTAGCACGCATGTGTCATGGACACGAATGGTTAGAGTGTTTGTCTATGATGAAGTGATTGAACTGGTCAGAGATCACAACTATGAAGCGAGGGTCAGTACAAGTATTTATTTGAATTCTCTCTCAATTGCTGTCTTTTATTCCATTTTCTAATTCACTGTTTTTCTAACATTGTTCAGATTAATGGAAGCTTTGCAGCAACACCATTCACCCTACGCAATGGCTCCATCCAAGTCTATCAATCGGGCTTTTCTTTGGCCATCAGCACAGACTTTGGTCTGCTTGTTACATATGATGCCTACAGCTACGTCAGCATCTCTGTACCATATGACTATCAGAATGCCACCTGTGGTCTGTGTGGAAACTATAACCTGCGCTCTGATGATGACTTCCGTTCACCCAGTGGAGAGATCTTAAGCTCAGATGTGGACTTTGCCAACAGCTGGAAAGTAGATAGTGACACAGACCCTGAGTGCCATAATGTCAGGTGCACAGGTCTGGCTTGTGCTGTTTGCACCACTGATCAAACAAATCTTTACAGTGACACAAACCACTGTGGAATCCTTGGAGATGTTGCTGGTCCTTTTGCCGCTTGCCATTCTGTTCTTGCCCCTCAGACATATGTGGAGAACTGTGTCTATGACCTTTGTTTGGGACAAGGGTACCAGCCAATTTTGTGCCAGGCTCTAAATGTGTATGCCACTCAGTGCCAACAGCAGGGTGTACACCTTGGGCAGTGGAGGCAGCAAGGATTTTGTGGTAAGCCTCTTGAATAGATGAATGATTGGAGTAGAACTAGAATGTCGGTTTCCAATATCAAATTAGGTCTCTGTTTACGCTGTTTTGTAATATTACAAAATATTACAGGAATTGATGCATATTCTTTATTTTCTTTCTCCATTTCCAGAAATTCAGTGCCCTGAACACAGTCATTTTGAGCCTCAAGGAACAGGCTGCCCAGCAACATGTAGTAATCCATCTGCCCCAATGAACTGCCCATTGCCAAATCAGGAAAGTTGTATCTGTGATCATGGGTACATTCTCAGTGCTGGAGTGTGTGTTCCTGAAGCAAACTGTGGTTGTACATTTGAGGGTTTTTATTACGCTGAAGGACAATCCGTGGTGTTGGACGGTGACTGTGGGAGACAATGTGTGTGCAGCAGCATGTCAATGATCTGCTATCAGTATCAGTGTGGTCCAGGAGAGGTGTGTGAGGTCCATAATGGCATCAGAGGCTGCAGGCCTATTGGTTATGCTACCTGCTCAGTTGAAGACCTAGGGTCATATCACACCTTTGATGGACAAATTTTCAGATACGCTGGAGCATGTGGACTGACCCTAGCTAGAGTGATGGGCCCATCCTCTCTGACACACTTTGCATTGACTGTGGAGAAAGTACCCAGAGGTCTTCAAGACTTTTCCAGATTTTTGAAGTTTGAGGCAGGAGGAATCCAGATCTCCATTGAAATGGGAGAGGGAAGCAATGTAAAGGTAATACAACACATTAGCGTGTGAATCTTTCACTTAGAATAAGAGCATTGTTGCGTTGTTTCAGTCTGTCTGCCACATGAAAAAGTCTCTTGTTACTTTATCTCTTCAGGTGGATGGAGAGATGGTTGGTTTGCCTGTCAGTGTTGGCTCTGGCCAAATCCGCATCTATCACAGTGGTGTGCGGGGTTTTGTTTTGGAAACAAACTTTGGGGTGACAGTGAGAGCCGACTGGCCACACATTGTCCGAATCACTGCACCAAGCACCTACAATGGCACACTTGGAGGTCTGTGTGGAAACCTGAATGGAGATATTGCTGATGAGTTTTACACACCAGATGGTGTCCTTTTAAATGACACTCAACTGTTTGCGGAAAGTTGGCGTGATGGATCCCTATCAGCCCACTGTGAGGAACCATTTGACAGCTGGGAGCCAGGACATTTTCAGAGCAGGAGTCAGTTCAGTGAACTTTGTGGTATCATGGCTATGCACGAAGGGCCATTTGCTGAGTGCAGCAGGACTTTTGATCCTCAACAGCGAATTGCAAATTGTGTTCAGTTGCTGGAGCAAACACAAGGTGCCAAAGAGGCTCTATGTGAGACTCTGCGAGGTTACGCACTGCTTTGCCAACAGAATGGAATTGCCGTAGAAGACTGGAGAAATGTCACCAACTGTGGTAAGCATTTTGTTTTGGATGTGTGGACCTAAAACTTATGTAACTGCAATGTTTATGTTTTCTGACATTGTTATTGTTTTTCAGAACCCACCTGTCCAGAAAATTCCCATTATGAAGTATGTGGCACATCCTGCCCTGCATCCTGCCCCAGCCTCTCATTTCCATTCCAGTGCAGCTTGCAGTGCCAGGAGGGATGTCAGTGTAATGACGGAAATGTGTTGAATGGAGATCACTGTGTGCCCCCCTTGGGTTGTGGTTGCCACTACTCTGGGAAGTATTATCAGGCTGGACAAAGATTCTGGCATGGTGAAGAGTGCCAGTTGTTCTGTGTTTGTGATGGAATTACTGGAAATGTCCAGTGCACACCATCATCTTGCAGTGAAGAGGAAGTCTGCCATGTGTTGGATGGCGAATATGGCTGCCATCCTCGTCCACAAGCACGTTGCTCTGCTTCAGGGGACCCTCATTACAAGTCTTTTGATGGGACCTTCTTTGACTTCCAGGGTACATGCCGCTATGTGCTTGCCACAGTATGTAATGACACCATCAACCTTCCGCATTTCCAGGTGGATGCAAGGAATGAGCCATGGCATGGTCTCACAGTGGCAATTACAGTGGAAGTTTTTGTCAACGTCTCTGGGCATTTGGTGCACATGACACAGGATTTGAATGGTCATTCTGCTGTTGAGGTAATCAAGCATTGCTTAGTGAAAAAAATTACTATTCTTAATGACAGTCTTTTATAATTGTATCAAGGTCATGATCTTCGACATACAATACCTTTACCCTAATATTTCTATCTAGCCCATGTCTACAAGTGTCAAAATTGCCTTATTGTATTTTGTCAGGTGAGAAATTACCTGCTTGAATTGAAGCTATTTGTTAAATTATTCTCTGTTTTCAACCAGGTTGATGGAGAGACCAGAAACCTCCCCATTCTCCTTGATTCTGGTCGTGTATCTGTCTACTCCAGCGGACAGTACGTATATGTATCCACTGACTTCGGATTCATTGTGAGTTATGGAGGCTCCTGGACATTGAACATCATCATACCAGCAGAGTACAGCAATGTTACATGTGGCCTGTGTGGAAACTTTAACGGCCAGAGCAGCGATGACTTCATGACTCCCTCAGGTGATCTGGTGCGCTCAGCAGAGCAGTTTGGGGCAAGTTGGAAGGTTGAAGATGACCTGCCATGCAATGATGGCTGTGGAAACAACTGCCCATTGTGCCAAGATCAAACAACTGCCCGTTCGCTGTGTGAAATCATCAGGTCTAGTGTAGGCCCGTTTAGCTTCTGCCATGTTTCTGTAGACCCTCAAGCCTACTATGACGACTGTGTGTTTGATGTGTGCCTTTCTGGAAACCGTAATAATGTCCTGTGCCGCTCAATCCAAACCTACGCTAGTGCCTGTCAGGCTAACAATGCTGTCATCTACTCATGGAGAGAAAGTGCATCCTGTGGTGAGTGAGATTATTGTCTACTATGTACAGTAGCTTATATTGTGAACAATGGAATATATTTATGATATGCTTGATACTAAAGCATGCTTGCTACATTTTCAGCCATGGCTTGCTCAAATAACAGTCACTATGAGTTGTGCGGAACAGACTGTGGTCATACTTGTGCCAGCAGCATTGATGCTAGTTGTGAACACACATGCTCAGAGGGATGTTTCTGTGATGATGGATTGGCGAGGAGTGGAGGACAGTGTGTTTCAGTGGAGCGATGTGGCTGCTTGTATGATGGATTCTATGTTAATGTGAGGACTATATTTGTGGTTTGATAAAGCTTCATTAGATCTCACAAAATAGTTTAAAAGCGGAGCCTTGTATGTAGAGTATCATTTCTGCAACAACTCCTCAAATGATATCATCCTCTGTTCTCTAATCATTGTTAATTGTTTTGTGATGTGATTTCATAGGTTGGTGAGCAATTCTGGAATCTAGAATGTTCCCAAGTCTGTCAGTGTTTTGCTCCGAATGATCTGCGCTGCTCTGCTTACTTCTGCCCACCGACTATGGAGTGCACGGTCAGAAATGGACAGCGTGGCTGTTACGGTCAGTTCATTTCTGTACTGTAATGTTCCTCAAAACTTTTCTCCCAGACTTTTACCAGCAAAATGGTTTGCTTCATCTTTAAATACTGTAAATGTTGTTTTGTTTTTGTTAATGCAGCAATTATACATTAATATGAAGAATGGGTAGATGCGTACTATTGCGCTTAATAGGGATATCAGACTTGCCATGCAATATTGTAAAGCAAGCCTGTCATGTAATTTATTTTTACAGAAGAGAGTACGACATACATAACCACAACCAGACCAAGTCTTCCCTCAGGTAGATACATATATTTTTTATGTAGATTTTATTTTTAAACATTTTAAAATATTTGACAAGTGGCAAAATGTTACCTTAAGGGCCTATACATTTAGGCATAATATTATGTTTATTTTCATGGATTGTATAAAACTGACATTTGCAATTGTTCTTTTGACATAATCAGCTCATGATGACAGTGAAACTATATAAAGTTACATGATTGTCATTAAAGAGCCCCTATTATGAGTTTTTGAAAATGACCTTCCATGTATTGTGTAGCACAGCTCTAAGTGAAGTGAAATATCCAGCTAATATCAGGCTTAAATCTGAAAGTGCGCTGTGTTTCAAACTATTGATTCATCTATAAAAGAGTTGATTCATAGTGGTTCTAATGATTCGCTGCAATAACGAGTCTTTAGCCGTGCTGGCGTGACAATGATACGGAACTCAAACCCTGCCCATTTGTTGCGCATGCGGACCCAGGAAAATCGAAACCTCCGGCCCCATCCACAAACACTGTAGAAAGAAAAGAGGAAGACAGACATTATAGCAGATCTCAAATGAATCATGTTGCGAAGATGTTGTGCTCTGAAGTGTGAGGGAAAGTTTGTGTTATTCTCTCTTCAAAGAGGCTGTGAAGAATCAGTGGTTCAAAATACCTCAGCATTATAGCCCCAGCCTTGTGCTGTGTTCCTGTCGTTTTTCTGACAAGTGCTTTAGCAATCTACACGCTTAAAATGGGGGATTTGTCAGCCGTTTGTTAAAGGAAGGATCAGAAAAGACTATTGATGTATGAGACTTTGTCAGAGCTTGACAGGAACTTTACAGTACACAGTTTATGGACCAGTTTCTTCCTCCATTTCATAAGTGTAAGTAAGTGCGATTTTAAAATGGTTGCCTCCTTGTTTTCTCTAGCTTGCAAATTATATATTTGATTGTGTTTTGTTTAGTTGTAACTGCTCCACGTGGCTTATACTGTGTCTGTTTAAGTCTTCATAGTCTCAAATCGCGTCTAAAGTCACGTTGAAATGCGATGTGTGTCACTTTGTTTACAGATTTAAATGCATTTGTGAGCTTGTGATCCACTGCCGTTTGTCATTGCTATGGCCACCATCAGCTGCTCCTACACATGTAGCATGGTCAAGTTTCCAAATAGTTTAACTTTTACCACTGTTTGGATTAATACTAAATGTGTGTCATGGTTAAGAATAGAACAATATGCTGGTGTTTAACTGCATTGCTTTGATGCATTGGGCTCACACAAACACTCTGCACTCTGACTACTTCACAATTGTTGATAAGCCGTGGTGGACATTTCTCTCTGTCTCTCGCTGAACACAGTCGACCAATCAAAATAGATTGGGTCATCGGACCAATCAGCGCAGATTAGCATTGTGCTAAGGAGGGGTTTGGGAACAAATAAATCGCTGAACGATTCATATGGGAGTCACTGGATATGCATATTATAAGACAATGAAAGTGTTTTTGACTTAGCATACATATCAGACCCCCAAAATCAAAATATGACCTTTTGTAATGCATTATAGGGGCTCTTTAAAATGTTAATGTCATCATTACAAACATTGTAAGCACAAATAAACACTTTTTAATTAATTGATTGTTGTTGTATTAAGTGGTTAGCTTGGTTCAGGACTTTATATATAGTTTCAGGACTTTTTATATATTTCTCAATGTACGGGTGCTAGAAAAACAGACAATCATTTTGCGACCTCTAGGGATTTAAGCATTGGCCTGGAATGTTAAAAATCTCTCTTTGTAAACTCTTTCTTTTTAGGGCAGAGCACCATTAACATGTCTACCCCCAGACCAACCCCCCCAGGTATTTTCAAAACTATTTGAAATTCTTTTAATATTTATTGAAAAAATATATAATTGTTAAAAAAATGCATGCATACATACATACATACATACATACATACATACATACACACATACAAATTGTTAAGATGGTTTCACATTGATATAAATTTCCAAATTTCTACAGCTGTGTTTTATCCATTTGGTGATGGAGACACAGTGATGGATCGTTCTGATGATGGCAGTTCATCTGTGATCTACCTTCTGCAACAGTTCATATTTTTTGGAAAAACATATAGTCAAATATATGTAAGTCAGTATACAAAACAAGCTTGTCCATTAAAAAATGTTCTCAACAATGCCTGAATTCTCAAAACATAAAATATTTGCAATGGTTATTTTGTTTATGTATTGTTTACTGATTCATTAATAGTCTCATAGTACATATATGAGTATTTCTTAATAATTAACATGACTAAATCTTTCGTTATTTTAAAGAAATTGTAAATGATAAGGCATGTTAATTTGTTTTAGGTCAACAACAATGGAGACTTGACTTTTAATGGACAGTTTTACAGCTGGAGTCCATTCAGGTTCCCAGGTTATGGTGGACAAGACATCATTGCTCCATTCTGGACAGATTTGGACACCCGTGGTAATGGTGTCGTTTCATATCGTCAGTACATCAACGGCAGTGTGCTAACAGAGGCCACACAAGACATTAACCAATACTTCCCTGATTTGAGCTTCTCTGCTACTTGGGTCTTTGTAGCAACATGGGACAGAGTTGCATATTTCCCTGTATCAAGAACGGTAAAAATCCTGACTTGATTTTTGCCTTTGATTAACAAACTATTAGCGAAATTGAAATGAATGAACCAAAGAAAGAATAATTGTTCTATAGTATATGAATTTTTAAATTAGCGACAAGAACTGTTTTATTTGTAAAACCTGTATTGACTAGCATATTTATAATGATATTTTTCAGGAAACATCTTTCCAAGTGGTTTTGATTTCAGATGGCCATTTCACATTTGTATTGATGAATTATGGAACAATTGCTCCAGCTCAACGTATGATACAGGTGTGCTTAACATGGCAACTAAATCAAAGAGAGTTATAAGACTTTGTAAATAAAGATCTTTAAAGTGATTTATCATAATTTATTACAGGCTGGTTATGACACCATCAACTCAAAATATCATTTCTCAATTCCTGGATCTTTCTCAAATGACTTCACAAATTTGACATACAGCAGCAATGTCAATGTGCCAGGCAGATGGGCCTTCAGAACAGATCATGGATCACGGGGTTGTCAGTTTAATGGTATGTTTTTTTGTTTGTTTATTTGTTTGTTTGAGCCTGTTGAGCTCTTAGACTAGAGGTGTCCACATTTTGTCCTGGAGGGCCAATTTCCTTCATACTTTATTTGTTACCCCTGCTAAAACACAATTGAACCATTTATACAATATTTTCTATGTTGCTGAAAACTGGCAGGTATTTATGTTGGGGATTTTTTGGAAGTAACATCTGCATAATGATGCGTTAAGAGAATTGAACACTTAACTAAACTTGTCTAAATTATGCTTTTTTTCAATTGCTGTAACTTATTGGTAAACTAAGAAATTTAAACTAAGAAAAGTTTAAAGCCATGTGAAACTGTTATTTTTTTAGGTAGTGCAGTGCAGCTTGGAGACTCTTTCTGGAGCGATGCCACCTGCCAGCAGAAGTGCATTTGTACCAACAGTGGTCTTCAGTGTAGCCAGGAGCCATGCAGTTTTTCCCAAGCCTGTCGTCCAGCTGCCTTCCAATACTCTTGCCAGAACATTCCGCGGCAAACATGTACCGTCTCTGGTGATCCTCACTACTACACCTTTGACAATCAGGTTTTTCACTTTCAAGGGACCTGCACTTACGTTCTATCAGAGGTTAGTCTCTTCTCTATTGTAGGTGTTGCTTAGCTTGCAGAGAGCCACTGTTCTGCAGATTACAGCTCCAGCCCTGCTTCAACATACATGTCTATGGTTTCATAGCAGCCATTATTATTTGGATTGGCTGCATTAGGTGTTTTTGACGGGGTTGGATTTGAACTCTCAGAAGCATGATTGACTACATCTTCTCTATAGAGTGGCTTTCTGTTTATTGTTTAATAGCTATGAATTTGCCAATAATCTTTGAATCTTTGTTTAGGCTTGCGGCAATGGATTGCCATACTATCGCATTGAGGGCAAAAATGCGCACATGGGTAGCGCGCATGTGTCTTGGACACGAATGGTTAGAGTGTTTGTCTATGATGAAGTAATTGAACTGGTCAGAGGTCACAACTATGAAGCAAGGGTCAGTATAGGTATTTATTTGAATTCTCTTTCAATTGCTGTCTTTTATTCCATTTTCTAATTCATGTTTTTTTTTTAACATTGTTCAGATTAATGGAAGCTTTGCAGCAACACCATTCACCCTACGCAATGGCTCCATCCAAGTCTATCAATCAGGCTTTTCTTTGGCCATCAGCACAGACTTTGGTCTGCTTGTTACATATGATGCATACTTTTATGTCAGGATCTCTGTACCATATGACTATCAGAATTCCACCTGTGGTCTGTGTGGAAACTATAACCTGCGCTCTGATGATGACTTCCGTTCACCCAGTGGAGAGATCTTGAGCTCAGATGTGGACTTTGCCAACAGTTGGAAAGTAGATAGTGACACAGACCCTGAGTGCCAAAATGTCAGGTGCACAGGTCTGGCTTGTGCTGTTTGCACCACTGATCAAACAAATCTTTACAGTGACACAAACCACTGTGGAATCCTTGGAGATGTAGCTGGTCCTTTTGCCGCTTGCCATTCTGTTCTTGCACCACAGACCTATATGGAGAACTGTTTGTATGACCTTTGTGTGGGACAAGGGTACCAGCCAATTTTGTGCCAGGCTCTGAATGTGTATGCCACTCAGTGCCAACAGCAGAGTGTACACCTTGGGCAGTGGAGGCAGCAAGGATTTTGTGGTAAGCCTCTTGATTAGATGAATGATTAGATGAATAGAACAAATCTGACTACATAGATATATTACATTAATTGATGCATATTCTTTAATTTCTTTCTCCATTTCTAGAAATTCAGTGCCCTGAACACAGTCATTTTGAGCCTCAAGGAACAGGCTGCCCAGCAACTTGTAGTAATCCATCTGCCCCAATGAACTGCCCATTGCCAAATCAGGAAAGTTGTATCTGTGATCATGGGTACATTCTCAGTTCTGGAGTGTGTGTGCCTCAAGCAGACTGTGGTTGTACGTTTGAGGGTTTTTATTACGCTGATGGACAATCGGTAGTGTTGGACGGTGACTGTGGGAGACAATGTGTGTGCAGCAGCATGTCAATGATCTGCTATCAGTATCAGTGTGGTCCAGGAGAGGTGTGTGAGGTCCATAATGGCATCAGAGGCTGCAGGCCTATTGGTTATGCTACCTGCTCAGTTGAAGATCTAGGGTCATATCACACCTTTGATGGACAAATTTTCAGATACGCTGGAGCATGTGGACTGACCCTAGCTAGAGTGATGGGCCCATCCTCTCTGACACACTTTGTATTGACTGTGGAAAAAGTACCCAGAGGTCTTCAAGACTTTTCCAGATTTTTGAAATTTGAGGCAGGAGGAATCCAGGTCTCCATTGAAATGGGAGAGGGAAGCAATGTAAAGGTAATACAAAACATTAGCATGTGAATCTTTTACTTAGAATAAGAGCATCGTTGCGTTGTTTCAAGCTGTTTGCTACATGACAAAGTCTCTTGTTACTTTATCTCTTCAGGTGGATGGAGAGATGGTTGGTTTGCCTGTCAGTGTTGGCTCTGGCCAAATCCGCATCTATCACAGTGGTGTGCGGGGTTTTGTTTTGGAAACAATCTTTGGGGTGACAGTGAGAGCCGACTGGCCACACATTGTCCGAATCACTGCACCAAGCACCTACAATGGCACACTTGGAGGTCTGTGTGGAAACCTGAATGGAAATAATGCTGATGAGTTTTACACACCAGATGGTGTCCTTTTAAATGACACTCAACTGTTTGCGGAAAGTTGGCGTGATGGATCCCTGTCAGCCCACTGTGAGGAACCATTTGACAGCTGGGAACCAGGACATTTTCAGGGCAGGAGCCAGTTCAGTGAACAGTGTGGTATCATGGCTCTGCATGATGGACCATTTGCTGAGTGCAGCAGAACTTTTGATCCTCAACAGCGAATTGCAAATTGTGTTCAGTTGCTGGAGCAAACACAAGGTGCCAAAGAGGCTCTATGTGAGACTCTGCGAGGTTACGCACTGCTTTGCCAACAGAATGGAATTGCCGTAGAAGACTGGAGAAACGTCACCAACTGTGGTAAGCATTTTGTTTTGGATGTGTGGTCCTAAAATGTAATTTCATGGAACTACAATGTTAATGTTTTCTGACATTGTCTTTATGTTTTTTTATTTATTCCAGAACCCACCTGTCCAGAAAATTCCCATTATGAAGTATGTGGCACCTCCTGCCCTGCATCCTGCCCCAGCCTCTCATTTCCATTCCAGTGCAGCTTGCAGTGCCAGGAGGGATGTCAGTGTAATGACGGAAATGTGTTGAATGGAGATCACTGTGTGCCCCCCATAGGTTGTGGATGCCACTACTCTGGGAAGTATTATCAGGCTGGACAAAGATTCTGGCATGGTGAAGAGTGCCAGTTCTATTGTACTTGTGATGGAATTACTGGAAATGTCCAGTGCACACCATCATCTTGCAGGGAAGAGGAAGTCTGCCATGTGTTGGATGGCGAATATGGCTGCCATCCTCGTCCACAAGCACGTTGCTCTGCTTCAGGGGACCCTCATTACAAGTCTTTTGATGGAACCTTCTTTGACTTCCAGGGCACATGCCGCTATGTGCTTGCCACAGTATGTAATGACACTACGAGTCTTCCGCACTTCCAGGTGGATGCAAGGAATGAGCCATGGCATGGACTCACAGTGGCAATTACAGTGGAAGTTTTTGTAAACGTCTCTGGGCATTTGGTTCATATGTCACAGGATTTGAATGGTCATTCTGCTGTTGAGGTAATCAAACGTTACTTGAGTAGCCTGAAACCACATTCCTGGAGGACAACCAGCACTGCATATTTTGGATGTCCCCTTTGTCCATCACACCCATTTCAGGTCTTGCAGACTCTGTACTAATGAGCTGATGATCTGAATGAGTTGGAAAATGTGCAGAACTGGTGGTTCTCCAGGAACGTGGTTGAGAATCACTGTTCTACATACAATATCTTAGAGCAGAAGTGCCTGAAGATCTGCCTTGCTGCAGAGTTCTGCTCCAACCCTGATCAAAAACAACTAAACCAACTAAGTTGGATCTGAAAAAGCACTTGGTTAATAAAAACAGGAACGTTTGATCAAGGTTGCAGCTGAACTCTGCAGGAAGGTAGATCTCCAGGAACAAGATTGGGCATCCCTGCTTTAGAGCAATTCCACTCTGGTATTACTCTCTAGCGCATGTCCAGAAGTGGACTTAGTAATTTAGTGCCTTATTTAAAGCTGTTTATCGACATTATTCTATTTTCAACCAGGTTGATGGAGAGACCAGAAACCTCCCCATTCTCCTTGATTCTGGTCGTGTATCTGTCTACTCCAGCGGACAGTACATATATGTATCTACTGACTTTGGTTTCATTGTGAGTTATGGAGGCTCCTGGACACTGAACATCATCATACCAGCAGAGTACAGCGGTGTTACATGTGGCCTGTGTGGAAACTTTAACGGCCAGAGCAGCGATGACTTCATGACTCCCTCAGGTGATCTGGTGCGCTCAGCAGAGCAGTTCGGGGCAAGTTGGAAGGTTGAAGATGACCTGCCATGCAATGATGGCTGTGGAAACAATTGCCCATTGTGCCAAGATCAGACAACTGCCCGTTTGCTGTGTGAAATCATCAGGTCTAGTGTAGGCCCATTTAGCTTCTGCCATGTTTCTGTAGACCCTCAAGCCTACTATGACGACTGTGTGTTTGATGTGTGCCTTTCTGGAAACCGTAATAATGTCCTGTGCCGCTCAATCCAAACCTACGCTAGTGCCTGTCAGGCTAACAATGCTGTCATCTACTCATGGAGAGAAAGTGCATCCTGTGGTGAGCGAGATTATTGTCTGCTATGTACAATAGATTATATTGTGAATAATGGTATATATTTATGATATGCTTGATACTAAAGCATGCTTGCTACATTTTCAGCCATGTCCTGCTCAAATAACAGTCACTATGAGTTGTGCGGAACAGACTGTGGTCATACTTGTACCAGCAGCATTGATGCTATTTGTGAACACACATGCTCAGAGGGATGTTTCTGTAATGATGGATTGGTGAGGAGCGGAGGACAGTGTGTATCAGTGGAGCAATGTGGCTGCTCGTATGATGGATTCTACGTTAACGTAAGTATCAATACTAACTTTTGACAAAGTTGTTTGACAGATATCAGGATATTCAAGATTATTTAATTCATTACTCCTAAATCAATGCCTCAAATATGCTCAAATCTTGGATTACACTGGAAATGTGACGTTATGGTTTTGTGATATGATTTCATAGGTTGGCGAGCAGTTCTGGGATCTAGAATGTTCACAAGTCTGTGAGTGTTTTGCTCCAAATGATCTGCGATGCTCTGCGTACTTCTGCTCAGCAAACATGGAGTGTACGGTCAGAAATGGACAGCGTGGTTGCTTTGGTGAGCACACATCTATTAAATGCTTTATACCAAACTTTCTAATTTTGCGTCATGTAGTATATGAAATTTTTTGCCTTTAAATGGCACGGACATTATGTTGTGATTTCCTTTCCTGGAGACAAAGTAGACGCAAAGAAAATGACTTGCAGTGCACTTTTTTGCATGTTAGATGTTGAGTTTAATGAAACATAAGTATAATGGATGTTTATCCCTTACAGATGATAGCACTACATACCTGACCACCACTAGATCAAACCTTCCTGCAGGTATTTTCGTATACTTTTGGTTTTGATATGATTTGTCTCAAAGGTTTACAACACAATAGAAAAAAATTTGATTCTTATAGAGTGCATAAGAAAGTTACTTTCAGAGTCAATGTATTATAATAAAAAGAAGACAGTTACTGTTGCCTAGTATAGGTGTGTAATCCAATTTGGCAAGTAACATGAAAAAAATATAAATGTTTTTTTCTTTTTGCTTGACAGAAGAGAGCACCACAGACATGACGACCACCACCACAAGCCTTCCCTCAGGTATTCTTAATACAATTTGAAGAAAAAATATGCATCGAGTCATTATTTCTTCAATGTGTCAATCCTTGTTATTGCATCTACTGAAGCCGTCTTTCTCAATACAATCATCTATAAAAGACAGATGCAAAACTGAGTGCACTCCCCATAAAGACAGAAAATAAATGATTCACAGTCAGAGGATCTTAGAAAACAAATCGAGACTAAAAAACGCACAAGATGAACTCTTCATGCCTATGATACATTATTAAGTTAAAACCATCTTCCTACTTTTTTTAGTTATTATTTTTTTACTCTAATAAATTAGTTATACTCACAACCAGTAACTTAAAGCGTTTAATATTGTCATTTATTGTCATTTGCAATGCTTTTTAAGATTAGTCTTGTGTTTTTCTTTTCTTTTCAAAACATAAGAGACATATACGGTATTTGTTTTCACAAAGGCTGCTGGAACAGCATGCAGTTATTACATTTTTAAAATATATTTTACCACATACGTTTACATGAACACAACTCCGTCAAGCCTGTCCCTGGATATTTTTAAAAGCAATTAAATATGAATTATTTAATTACATTTTATATACATAAATCTATCTATCTATCTATCTATCTATCTATCTATCTATCTATCTATCTATCTATCTATCTATCTATCTATCTATCATCTATCTATCTATCTATCTATCTATCTATCTATCTATCTATCTATCTATCTATCTCTCTCTCTATCTCTCTATCTCTCTCTCTATATATATATAAGCATGTCAGATGTTGTGTTTAATGAAACAAGTATAACATATGTTTATTATTTACAGATGATAGTACCACGTACCTGACCACCACCAGATCAAACCGTCCTCCAGGTATTTTTGAATACTTTTTGTTTTGATATGATTTGTCTCCAATGTGGTTGGCTAAGTTTACCGCATAAAAGAAAAAAAAAGAAGGCAGTTGCTTTTGCTTTTTTAACTGTTTGTCATTATTCATGTGGTTCCTCCTTTAGCTGAAGAAGACCACTGCTCTGAGTTCAACTGCACTGAGAATGAACATTGTGAAGAGAAACATGGTGTTTATGGCTGTTCCTGCAAGAAAAACCATCACAGATCTCAGCCCTCAGCAGAAGACTCCTTTGGTCAGTCTCGTTCCATAATAACATTTCAAATACAATATACATTCTAGATTATATTTTGGTTTCTAGTCACCGCTGACATTCTTTTTGATGTGTTCTCTCTCAGACTTCACTGAAACCTGTGAAAACAGCTATGGCTCCATATCTCTGTCTCGCTGTCAGCTTTTTGATGCTGGCTTTCCTCCAGAGATCTTGCACCTCAATGATGCCAACTGCAGAGGAACAGTCCAAGATGGCCAAGTGGAGTTTTACTTTGACAACAATGAACACGTCTGTGGCACAAGTCTAACGGTAGGATTCATAATGCATGATCATACTCAACAGCACATGCTTTTCATTCATGTATAATTTATTACAAAGTCTTTTCAGTTACAAATGTTCAATTAACATGTTTCTACAGGCCAACGGCACGCACATCATCTATGAGAACTTTATTATGGGAGAACCAAACACAACTGGACTTTTCATCAGCAGAACGAAAAACCTGAAGCTTTCTTTCAGCTGTGTTTATTTACAAACACAATCACTCTCCATGGACATCAACCCTCTTGAGAGGTGGGACACTTTCACATCAGCTAAATTTCAGTCTATATACTGTCAATTGTAGCCTCAGTTGGCTGTTCTTAGCTGACAGAAGTGTCACAGATGTGCTCTTTTGTTGCTGCAGTTCATCCTGTTTAAGGTTTGACGTGTTACGTGTTCAGAAATGCTCTTCTGCAGACCTCACTGGATTTTGATGGTTGTTGTTGTGGTGGTTTTTTGGATCAATCTCTGAAAACTCTATAAATTGTTCATGAAACCCAAGCCTCTTACACATCCTTTAACTGAGTAACTTAACTCTGGGTGGAGTAGATACACCTTTTTATTACAGTTATCTGTATTTGTTACTGGTCTACCATAAAAACACACCATCTATTCTATGGGATTCCACACAAATCTACCACAAGTTTGGTGAATCCTCTGGTGTCTTTCATCCACGTTTGAATGAGAACCCTAATCTTCTTACCTATTTGCTAAATGATTAAAGGTGTCACTAGTAAAATGCTGCACATCCTCAGTTAGATCAGCAGTTTCAGAAATACTAAGCAAACAAGAGATGGAAATGCCAAATATTTAACACAAATCCCTCATTCAAAATGGCTTTGGCGGTGTTGGACTTGGGCAAAATAGTGTTCATTGTGAATAATGGGAGATGGAAATGCAGAATAAACTCATGCATAGCGAACACTACACCCACTTGACTAATCAGCTGT
This sequence comes from Danio albolineatus, assembly GCA_903798035.1. NCBI lineage: Eukaryota > Metazoa > Chordata > Actinopteri > Cypriniformes > Danionidae > Danio > Danio albolineatus. The sequence continues at coordinate 863,028 of CAIGQQ010007205.1, read as the reverse complement.
CTCCAGTAAGCTTGCCTTGCTTACTATTGGTTAGTTACTAAATTAGTTACTAAATGTGTATTTACGTAAAGATGCTTGTCTCAACATATTTTAAAGTCACTTCATCACTGTTCTTCTTCATTCTGATGCTTCATTAGACCTTCAGTAGATCATCTTGACCATGGACACGTCTAAATGCCTAAATACTGAGTTGCTTCAATGTGATTGGCTAATTACTGTATACTGTATATTTACGTTGATGAAGAACTGTGTGTATAATGAGTGACACACATAGACAGTCATCCACATTCCCAATCCAGAATGATTATGAATGATTATCAATCCAGGCTGTCTCAACCCAGCATTTTATTGGAGTGTGATTAATTATTTGAACTATTAATTATCTTAATTGTCCTAATTTGTAGCTTATCTTGTGTATTATCTCCAACAGCACCGTGCATAAGACCCTTCCTGTTGGACAAGGTACATATCGAGTCCGAATGATTCCATACCAGGATGAAGAATTCACCCACCCCTTCGCTGGTAGCGTGACTGCGGAGGTGAGCAAACGTATTTTTGTGGAGGTTCGCGTTGATGGAGTTGACGACCGTCAGTTTGCCTCAGTGATCGACACATGCTGGGCTACACCTGTGAACGATCCTCACGATCCTCTCCGCTGGGACCTCATCGTTGACAGGCGAGTTAATGTGGTAACACTTCACAATATCAGGACATGAATAATGACGTTCTTAAATGTGAATTAAATGTTACGTCATTGAGAACTAAGGATACTTTAAGGCATGCAAGAACTACTGGAAATTTAACTGCAACATGAGTTCATGTGTGAATAATCTTAATTACTTTTGGGAACATGTTTGTTAATTAATGTAATTTAGTTTTAGCTAAATATGACCAACATGAACTCTTGACCTGTGAATGTACCTGGAGGGGCATATCATCATAGAAGTTCATAAGTAGTTATGAATGAGGTAATGATAATGCGCCCCTCCCAAGTAAAGTGATGGCATAAGGATACATTAATAGGTTGTGTTCATGTTTGTTTCATTTAGTTAAAACCAGAGTAAATAATACATTAATTAACAAACACGTACTTAATTCATCATTATTTAATAATAAAATAACATCTACTTTACATATTAGTACATCATTATTCATGTACTAAGTGTTACAGTTAAGATTTTTATTTCTTCCTTCACTCTATCAATTCATAGAATGTAATACAATTAGTTTATATTAGTCTATTTTACCATTAATTACATCTAATTTAATTACTGATTATTTAATTGCCATCATTGTTTGATCACTTTAAAACAGCAAAACCTAATCATTACTTTATCTTCACTATACTGTTATAAAATGCTCAGGTGTCCCAATCCAAATGACGATACAGTGCAGCTGGTGCAGAATGGCGTATCCACATTCAGCCGTTTCTCATTTGAGATGTTTATCTTCACTTCAAACTCCACAAAGGTTTACCTGCACTGCGCTATTCACCTTTGCCTTCTGACAGACAATCACTGCTCAGTGGTGAGTTTAAGTTATAAACTGTTTCAGTGTTTGTGTCTATATGAACAGGAACCCTTTCTGGGTAGGGCTACAATATTACGTATAATAAATAAATTTAATTCAATTAAAAATGCTTCTGTATCAGTCCAAGATGTTAATCTAGTGCAGGTTATGCATGTTAACAAATAAGGGTTAATTAAGTCTTTAAATGCACTTAATTGTTTATAATGAATTTCTGAAAAGATGTAAGTGTGTGAACTAAATACCTGGATATTCAGCAAGTCAGAGTCTGCAAAACACCTGCTGTTTGGGTGGTGTCTAAATGCTACTAATGGGCCATTGGTTTTATAGGGGTAAGAAAAACACGATTTATAATCAGGGCTCGACTTTAACACACCAAATACAGGTAGTTTTTAGCTGTTGTGGGTTAGATAGACACCCCCACTACCCACTTTGGCTGGTTGAATTTTTTTTTTTATTGCTAGAGCTGCCTCGTCCCAAAGATTAGAATTTTAGTTTTAGACCGTTTGTCAATATGCTTGCAAATGTGCACTTAGTATCGAGAAGCAGCGCAATTGAAAACTGTTTGCGCAAGCAAACGAAAGCCGGTGAACACCGAATAAGAGGATGATCAGGTGCACGGTGAAACGCAGGCAATCCTGGCTCACTGACGCTGTGAGCGAGGCAGAGCTGATGTGAACGAGTGCTTATAAGCTCCTGTTTCCTTGCGCAAAACAACTGTGATCGTTTCTCTTTGAAACAGATTGGGAAAAAAGTGGTGCTCATGCACAGAATAAAAGATCATCACAGAATAAAAGATCTCCAGATTTTTTTGTATGCAAAAGCTGTTGCTGCTTTCGCTTTTACAGTCTTTGAACAGATTATTACTGGGCCTAACTGTATGCACATGATCATCCTTTCACTTCCACACACAGAATGTTTTTGACCTGCTTTCTTTTGTTTGCAGTTCTTTTTGTTAATGGTTTAACTATTATCCTTTACAACAACATTGATTTGCTATCTATAGCTACCTCTAGATAAATGAGAATACATTTTTAAATGTCAAATGTTTTTTTTTCTTTAAGAACATTTTTGTTGAATAAAGAGTGTATAAGCTATATTTAGCTTGTTTTAACATATTACTTAAAATTTGTGGCAAGGAAATCATTCGTTTGGGTTGGCCAGTGACAAAAAAAGGTAAATTCTTAGTGTTCAGCCCTAAAAAGTCATGTGAAATTAAAAAAAAAGTTAAATTAATGAGGAGGCATGTGGACATAACACAAAATAAAAATAAAAAAAAAACATTTTTATAATGCCAAAGTCAAATTTCTGTAAACAATACATTTTCTCAACAACACAATTGTGGCTTGTAAAAATGGTGAGTGGCTAGCAACGTTGGAAAACTACAAGCCACAGTGGCTGGTAAACAAAGAAGTTAATCTCAAGCCCTGTTTATAATCTATAAAATGCATAAATTAAATTGTAAAGCCACAAATCCATTCATTGCAACATTCATAAAGCCATAAAGCCTTTGTTTAATTGTGCATTGCTATTTTTGCTCTCTCAATAAAACATACTTCATCCATTCATTTAATTAAAGCATGCTGTTGATCTTTCAGTTGTATGTTTGTTTGTTTATTTATTTTTTTACAAAATCTGCCAGTAGGGGTTGATAAAACCACGCTGATCAGCATAACCTTGACATCTTGCTTGACACAACCTCTGTAATATAACCAACTCACACAACTTGTTTGTCTTTGTTTGTTGTTGTTGTTTTAGAACTGTGACTCTGAACACCACAGGAGAGAAGAAAGATCTGCGGATATTCATGACAGCGCTCACATATCCTTGGGTCCATTTCTGTGGTCTGAAAATGACAAAGGTGACTTATAAAGCAAGATAAAGTATATTTGAATTAAGCAATATCAAATTAACCAGTGTTGTAGATTAGTCATGAATACAGTGTCATGATACAAAGAGTAGAAACTTGCATCTTAGTGTTATTAAATATCAGCTTAAATGTAATATAAATACATCATTAAATGACTGCTATGTAATCTCTATTCACAGATTTGCCGGTGCCACGCCAAATCCCAGTAGGAAGAGCTCCATATCTGAGTGTTTCTCTTACTCTGTCACTTATTTCTCTGATGTGTTCACTGATATTCTTCTAGAATATTTCCACTTAGGAACTTTACATGTCTAATCTAAACTTTTTATCTCTTTCTTAATGAATGTAGCACTGATTCCACACCATCACAAACTTTCTATTTACAGGACTTTGGGTTGTTTATCTAGAAAATCATCAGTTCATTAAAAGATTTTATCATTAACAAAATGATATCTATCAGATTCTCCTGATTTCTATTTGTATTTCAAATTCTGTAAGTCTGTGTACAATAAAGCATTAAATAATAAGATTATGCAAATCACACAAAAATGGTCACGTATTTATTGGTCAAGGCTGTTTTGCTGCACTTTGTTTCTGTACGTATATTAGTGAAATAGAAAGAGCATGTTTCTTACGTTACTATATATATATTTGAAGAACAAAACATACAATAAATTGAAGAATTTAGAAATTATCAGTTTTTAAGTAATAGTAATGTAGACACAGTTTTTAACTAATAGTAATGTACAGGTCCTCTATTTTATTTTATTTTTTTACATATTTGTCGGCTTTTTTAAAGTGTGTTATGGATAAAAGTGTCTGCTTAGTGAAAAAAAATAAAATGAAAACGCACTGTAAATACATGTTATTGAATTAAATACATACATTAAATACATTGAACTGAATTAAAACAAGTAGAAGTAACTCAAGCGTACTTTGGCATGCCGTTGTGCTTTGACATTTTGATATCTTTGTCAAATAACGTTAACAAAAAGTGATTTTATTCGAATGTTATGGATACTAAAGTGTTCACTAATGTTTTAATGTTTTAACTTGTCATTTGTAAAGTAGATATCAATTTCTAAACTAGTATGTGGTGGTATTTGATTTGACTTTAGCCCCTAATAACATTTTTTTTTAAAAACAGTATGTGTGCTGTAGTTGCTGTTGCATCACAAATATTTTTTTAATTTAAAACATGTTCAGACTATTGTTAAAGAATATAGAATGAATGTTTTCTTTTGGTTAAAAAAGTGAGTCGATTGCTGTAAGAATTGCTTTAAACATGTTACAAATTAATGAATAGTTGTCTCTTGATAATATCTATCAAAAAAATCCGACAAATGTCCAAATGATTGTTTGGTATGATTGCTTTATGTTTGGGATGCAATATTATGGTTAAAAATGTAAGTGCAAATGGTCCCCCAGGTTGTAGGGTGACAGTAAATAAGTTTTGAGCTATTATTTTTCCTGCATAACATAAACAGTGGTAAAATATGTATTCAGATGTCTTATGCTGGGTTCACACCAAACATGTAATTAAGTATTCACATACAGTAAGTTACATACAAAGTCAAAGTAAAGTGATTAGAGGCAAAAGACTGTCGCATTGCAAAAACTGTTAACTGCAAAAACGTGCAGTTAGTCTCAATCACATCTCCCGTGCTAGTTCAGAAAATGTAAATGGAGCAGAAAGTTTCTGTGAGGTGAAAAACCTCCCATGAGTAAACCAGAGCTAGTGACGCTGTGCTTCAGGTTTGGTGTTACCTACCATAAGGTTGTTAAAACCGAATCAAAATGAATTATTTGCATGAGTAGATTTGCAAGATTGCTTATTCGAACTTCTTCGTCTAATAATTCAATTTGAGCTGAACGTGTGTGATATGACAAACATCTCACAAGTAAACTGGAGCTAGCGACGCAGTGCTCTTTGTTTGGTGTGAACCCGACATTAGACCTTAAGCTTAACAGTGAACATTAAGGAGATAAAGTAGCCTATTGCTGGAGAAATTACTTGTAAGTGTCTTGATTCAGCAACATCAAGTGTCTTGGTTCAGCAACATTGCGTTCTTTTTGACCTGTTGAAGAGCCCTTCAGTCTGTGTTCACTCTGAAGCACCATTTCATCCCAGGTGAAGTTCTGGCTCTATTCACTATATCAGACATCTATTCATATTTTTAAATAAATTACCATACAGAATTGTTTGCTATTGTTTCTCTTTGTCTACACATCCTTAAATGCAGTCTTCATAAGTCTTGTATCCTTATTAGTCCATGTTATGTTGTATCAGTATTGAATTAATATGACTTATCGTTTCTTTTTAAAATGCAGGTTGAGTATCTTCAGGCTTGGTTTTGCAACAATGAGATTTCTAATATTGTGTGTGCTGCTGCTGCTGAATATTGGTAAGATTTACACCTATTTTAAACCAACCTGTGACCATAGATTTGTTGTTTTAATATTGCTTATTTGACAAGATGCTTGATTTTGAGTGATCTGACAAGAAGTTTTGTATTTGACAGTCAAAAGAGTCCACAGACAATAATTCCTCTGTGTTGTCTTTACATCATCAAGATTTACTCTGTTTTTTCTTCGTCATTTAATGCTCTTTTTTGCAGTCAAAATTAGATATCAGAGTTTGGTGCCTCGTTTACCGTATAAAACCTAGAAGTGTGCAACACGTAAGCCTTTGCATGTCTCTATGCAACAAATGAGGCTCCTGTATTCATGAAATTCTTTAAATGCTGGGATTTTAGACTGAGAACTGATATTAGACAAGCAAATACAGTTGAAGTCAGAATTATTAGGCCCCCTTTGATTTAAAAAAAAAAAAAATTCCCAAATGATGTTTAACAGAGCAAGGAATTTTGTATGTCTGATAATATTTTTTCTTCTGGAGAAAGTCTTATTTATTTTATTTCGGCTAGAATAAAAGCAGTTTTTAATTTTTTTAAAGACCATTTTATGGTCAAAATTATTAGCCCCCTTGAGCTAATTTTTTTTCGATAGTCTACAGAACAAACCATCATTATACAATAACTTGCCTAATTACCCTAACCTGCCTAGTTATCCTATTTAACCCTTTAAATGTCACTTTAAGCTGTATAGAAGTGTCTTGAAAAATATCTAGTAAAATATTATATACTGTTATCATGGCAAAGATAAAAAAATAAGTTGTTAGAAATCAGTTATTAAAACTATTATGATTAGAAATGTGTTGAAAAAAAACTTCTCTCTGTTTAACAGAAATTGGGGGGAAAATAAACAGGGGGGCTAATAATTCTGACTTCAGATGTAGGTCGGTTAATGTTTCTGAAAGTCTTTTGTGCTTACCCAGGCAACATTTATTTAATCGGAAATATTGAATCAAAATAGAGTGATATTGTGAAATGTTATTATAGTTTCTTTTTATAATTTAAAAGATCTGTTTTTGTTTTAATATTTTACAATTGTTATTTATTCTTGTGACGGCGAAGCTGAATTAGTGTAAACGTCAGTGTTCAGAAATAATAATTTGGTGCTTCAGAAACAGTCATTTATGATAACATAAGAACTAAAGAAAAAGTTATATTTAACTATTATGCTATTTTAACTTTATCACAAAATGTGCCTACTTTTAGCCAATCAAAATGATACATCAAGTATTTCAATGCACACAACTAATGCATCTTATTCAAGCACTGAAAATGCTATCATCATCAGTCTCACTGAAGAACTAAACACCTTTTTTGTCTTTTACAGTTGCTTTCAACAACATCAATGCAGTTCTGTGTTATAACTATGAACCTCTGGATTATCCCTTGAGAGCCACAAATGAAAGTGGATCAGACAATTTGTGAAGATTTTTTCTCTTGGAGTGGCTGGTACAGACTTTTGTACGATGGACTGGACAGAGAGCAGTGTTAGTGAATACAGCTGTAATGCAGAGCACAGTCTGTGGCTCGAAGGTCCTCACCCAAAGATTAAGGATGGAGTGGTGACCAGGGATGTCTGTGTTTTTTTGTTGTTGTTGTTGTGGCCTAAGCTAAAAGATGTAATGTAGACTACATTTGTGTTTCTGTAGTATTTGTAGAATATTTGTTATCACTGATAGCTGAGTTAAACTCCAGCTTAAGGGCAGTGTTAGTGTGAATGACTTGAATGCCATTGACTCTCACGCCATATGAGGGAAAACTGGTAAGGTGAGGTTTTACTTTGTCTAGTCTGCAACAGTTATCAACAATACAATTTTGACTATATATTGTTGATAATTGGTGCGGGCCATGTATATTTCACAAAAGCTGTAATATTCAACAAGGCTGCACTTTATTGACCAATTGGGATAATCTGGTCGGTTCAATAAAAACATTTAATATAGTGTTTTGTAATTGAACATACTTTAAATTCAATTTATTTTTGTGTTGTTAACGTTGTCGTCAGAGTCGCACAATCCTTCCAAATCATTCCGATATGCTCAGTGTCTATTATCACCTGTAGAAAAGAATTATGCAGCTTAATGTTTGTGTTTAAACATAAACATCAACTTTTGCTTTATTACAGCTTTATGTAGTTTCTTGGTAATGAGAGTGCTTCAACTAATTTTACCTATGAAATGTGATTTTTTTTTTGGAACTAATTTGAACTAAGATTTATAAATGCTATTGAACTAATGTTATTGTTAATTATTAATTAATTCATTCAGTCATTCATTTTTATCCACTTTTCCGGGGCTGGGTAGCGGGGGCAGCAATCGTAGGAGAGATTTCCCTTTCCCAGACACTTCCTCCAGCTTATCTGGGGTTGCCGAGGCGTTCCCAGGCCAGTCGAAAGACATGGTCCCTCCAGAGTGTCCTGGGTCTTCCCTGAGGCCTCCTCCTGGTGGGACATGCTTGGAACACCTCCCTAGGTAGGCATCCAGGAGGCATCTGAAACAGATGCCCGAGCCACCTCAGCTTACCTCTGTCGATGTGGAAGACAAGCAGCTCCACTCCAAGCTCCTCCTGGGTGTCAGAGCTCCTCACCCTATCTATAAGGGTGCGCCCTGCCACCCTGTGAAGGAAACTCATTTTGGCCGCTTTGTATCTGACATCTTGTCCTTTCGGGCGCCACGGTGGCCGAGTGGTTAGCACGTTCGCCTCACAGCAAGAAGGTCGCTGGTTCGATCCCCGGCTGGGCCAGTTGGCATTTCTGTGTGGAGTTTGCATGTTCTCCCCGTGGTTGCGTGGGTTTCCTCCGGGTGCTCCGGTTTCCCCCACAGTCCAAAGACATGCGGCACAGGTGAATTGGGTAAGCTAAATTGTCCGTAGTGTATGTGTGTGAATGAGAATGTATGGATGTGTTTCCCAGAGATGGGTTGTGGCTGGAAGGGCATCCGCTGCATAAAACAAATGCTGGATAAGTTGGCGGTTCATTCCGCTGTGGCGACCCCGGATTAATAAAGGGACTAAGCCGAAAAGAAAATGAATGAATGAATGAATGATCTTGTCCTTTTAGTCATGACCCAAAGATCATGACCATAGGTGAGAGTAAGAACGTAGATTGACCGGTAAATCAAGAGTTTTGTCTTTCGGCTCAGCTCCTTTTTTACCACAATGGACCGGTTCATCGACCGCATTACTGCTGCCGCTGCACCAATCCGCTTGTCAATGCCACGTTCCATCCTTCCCTCGCTCGTGAACAAAACCCCATTTTTGTTATTTAATGCAACCATATTTAAAAGCATCATTGCTACTAGTATAATAGACTCTGTTAACTGAAAGTTTATTAGAAGAAGTGGTATAGGGAGAAAAATGCCACCTTTTGAGTATTGAAGGCTTTTTTATTTTTATATTTGCTTCTTTTTTAAATCTCTTCGAGTTCTCACTGTAAAAATCCATTTTTTTCCAGTTAAAACGAGTGAAAGCATCTTACTGTCTCATGGTTAAACAGAAGATGCTCATGTTTCTCTCCGACGCTTTACACCTTGATGAACAGGAAAGGTCTGTATTGCTTAATTTTCAAGTAAGTCACGTGATCTTCATTCCGCACACTCTAGATCTCAGATGTATTGTTAAATGTGCTGTGTAAAAGGCCATTACTGTTTTGTTTTGTTGTTTTTTTTTCAAAGAGATGTAAGCTTTAAAATCTTTCAAGGAGCTTGCAGCAATACATTACTAATATTTTCAGTCTGCATTGGTCTTGCGTTGACACTGTTCATCCGTGCAATGGGGTATGTGCACACGGACTTTTAATATCAGTCAGCCCCAGGGCTTCCGGTTAATTGTTAACCTATATAAAATCGCCACGTTTAAGATCTGATTTTGGTAACACTTTATTTCGATGGTCCATCTGAGTATTAGTAGACTGTCTGCTTAATACCTGTTGGTACAGTCCTTCAACAGACATTTAGCTGACTATAAGAAACTTTGCACGCACATGTCAACTTACACTAACCCCAACCTAACAGTCTACTTATAATCTAATGAGAATTAGTTGCAATATAACTTAAATTCACCAAATGGACCATTTAAATAAAGTGTGACCCTGATTTCTTTAAAAAAAAAAAAACAATGATTTTTCACTGCCTGGCTAAGATACGATATAAAGTGGGTCTTAGACCGAACAAGAAGCACTGCATTAAATTTTTTGTTTTTCACACCATGTCTTTAAAATATGGAAATTAATTTTACCACAGTATTTTCAATGGAGTTTCTGCGCTCGCTGGCCGCTAATTACAGCGCCTGTGTTTAAACGGTCTTTCGTCTCTTTTTATGCTTTAACAACCAAATAGATACCTTATGTTTATTTAACTTTTTATATTTGAATTACATTACAACATCGACACGGTAAAAGGGACCTTATGAAACTAGTCACATAAATATTTCACAGTAAGTTCATCATTAGCTGAAAAACCCTAGCTGTGCATATAGCCCATTGCACGCAGTTGCGCTTCCACTGAAGAGTTATGACATTTGCTATATTTCTAACCTCATGTTATATGCACATTTTTAATATCTGAATAGAAATGTCAATGTATATCAATTTTTAAAAGGTGGATAAATCTCTTTTTTTTTCAATACACATTAACTAATCAATTCATCAGTGTGCAAAAACCTCTATGACTTTGATTCAACAGGTAATAACTTTGTATGATTGCTAAATAGTCTATTGTTAAACTTGTTTACTCGGTTCGTGTAACCGTGTACTTTTTTCCAGGAAGTACACATGAATATTTTTACAGTAAAAAAATCTTACAGAACAGGTCTGATGTGTGCTTTTGTTTTGCACAGAGCCAAAAACAAAGCCTAAAGTGACCTAAATACTAATCATTTCTTTCTTTCTTTGGGATTAATGATTACATGCTATTTAAATAGATAAATAGCATGTGCTGGTTATAATAAAACTTTTTTGCTGCAGAGTTTGCAAATGCATCACAGTCTCCCCTTTTTTGCAGTGTTTCAGCAGAATGGATGGTCCTGCTGATGATCTTGATGATTCCCTGTCAATATGCTGGATTTTTTGATCTAGTGTGAATGTGAAGCTGAACCAGCAGAGTTAGAGTCAAGCAAGAACACAAGTTAGAGTCTTAATTCTCCTTTTGTTTTTGTTCTGTAAAATGAAAGAACATAATTTATCTTAATAAATATATAGTGATTTTTATTGTCTTTTGGGGGTGAAATATTAATAAAGTGGTAACTCAACTCCAATGTCAATGAAAACTATCAGTTACAGTAAATAGGGTTTGTCAGGTTTGTGTGAGGAAGAGGATTGGTAAAATAACCGAATTAAGTGCTGTTGATGCTACATCTATCTGTAAATATTACCCATAGTGTTCTATAATTTCATGTATAACTTAAACATACAGTGGGGGAAATAAGTATTGATCTCATCACCATTTTTCCTAAAAAACAATTTTTAAAAGGAGCCTATCAAATCTTTTCTCTTGGATTGGAGCCATTCTACAGCTTGATTTTCTTTCTCTGAAAGCGTTCGAGAGTGTCCTTGGCTGTGTTTTGGATCATTGTCTTGCTGAAATGTCCACCTTGGTTTTATCCTCATCATCCTGCCACTGTAGATATTGGACTAAAGCAGCTAATATTCATATACTTTTTTTCTATATCATTTCATTTTATTATGCATAACTTAATTTGTAAACTAATTCAATTTATTTTCTTTGCATATATTGGTTGTTAACAATATGAGGTGAAAAATTTTAAGTCAACAGCACCTTAAGAAACATATTTTCTGAGAAAAATGGTGACATGTTCAATCCTTTTTTTTAGTCTTTACATTCAAAAATACTCCTGAACAGGAAGAAAATTATTTGACATTAACAGCATGTTACCTCGATTCTGATTACTGATTATTCGTTTCCATTTGTACTGTAAACAGGTTTTGACGTTAATACCCGTCAACCCGCCAAATGTGGGTAGATTTCAGCTCTGGCAGGTTAGATAGACACCCCCACTAGCCACTTTGGCTGGTTGAAAATAATTTTAAATTTCCAGAGCTGCTTCGTTCCTAAAGATTAGAATTTTAGTTTAAAAACATTTGTTAATAAGCGTGCAAACGTGCTCTTAGAATCAAGAAGCAGCACTATTGATAACTGTTCACGCAAGCAAAAGAAAGCAGGTGAAAAACATTCTGTATGCGGTAGTGAAAGGATGATCACAACGTCAGTGAGTGAGGATCGCCTGTGTCTCACCGTGCACCTGATCATCCTCTCATTCGGTATTCACCGGCTTTCTTTTGCTTGCAGTTGTTTTGGTTAATATGGTTTAGTTATCCTCCTTTACAATAACATTGATTTAATAGGAGATAACTCTCCATTTATATATAGTTACCTGATGATCTTCCGGGACCTTCTGTGTATAGTTCTAGATAAATGGAAATACTTTATTTAAATGTCAATTGTTTTTAAGAACATTTTTGTTGAATAAAGAGTGTAAGTATAAGCTATATTTAGCTTGTTTCGACATATTATTTAAAATTTGTGGCAAGGAAAAAAAATTGTTTGGTGTGGCCAGAATAAATCTATAGTGTCGAGCCATGAAAAGTAAAATAATAAAAGAAAAAGTTAAATCAATGAGGAGACATGTGGACATAACAAAACATTTAAAAATATGTAATTTCAAGCATGCCAAAGTCCAATTTTTACATATAAAATATATTATACCAACAACACAATTTTGGCTAGTGAAAATGGCAAGTGGCTAACAACATTGAAAAACTACCAGCCACAGTTGCTGGTGATCAGAAAAGTTAATAGGTGCGTTCGACTTCATGCAGCGCTGCGCTGATCGATCAAAATTTTGTCTGGATTGACTGCGCGGATGCCACTTGACTGTCACATGTGGCATCAATGTAATGCGACAGCGCTCTGAGATCAGGCGACTGATTCAGCCGGTGCAGCATCTGAAGAGCGACAGCAGGACCTGCGATGACGACACCGATAGTACATGATTTATTTTAGCAATGTCCTTTTGTTCAGTCTTTTTGGATTAAAGTGCTGTTTTGAAAATGCTTTCATTATCCCAAATAATCTTAATTATTGATAAGGACAATCAAAACACCTTGTTTTGGGTTTTACACTAATGTATATATATTGGAAAGTTTTATGTTTATAAATGTAAATAAATGCAAACCCTTTTTAGCATATTCAAACAAGAAGTATTAGCCTGATCGTGATGTTTAAACTCCTGAAAATTGTGCTTATTGCTTGTATTTAATAGGCCTATTAGTTTTTATGTTTATATTACCCTCCCGTTTCCCCTTATTTCTCTCATGCGTTTGTTATGAATTTAATTCATAATTCCATTCTTGTTTAAAAATGAGCTACAGAGACTGTATTCTGTTTTATTTGTACTTTAAATCTTTTGTTGTTACAAATAAAAAAAAATTAAAAATAACGATGATGCCATGTGATCGGTCATCATGACTGCCACAACTTTGAGTCCCAAAGTGTCCGGCTTGAAGGCTTGGTTTTCAACAAGCCCAGTCTGTGCTCGGCTAATCTCGTTGATCACTGGCTGCAGCCATGGTTCAAGTCAAACACACCTATTGTCAAGCCCTGAGTGTAAATATAAATCTGTGACATGTTTTTTTTTTTTTTTATGAAAGAGCACATTTCTCTCTATCACATGTTAGACATGTTACTTCAAAAAAAAAAAAAGTTCGATATGTTATGTCTTTAAAACATAAAAACATCTTGGCACACAATTCTTGCCAAAGAATTATAAAGCACAACAGGTAACACTTGACAAAGTCTCATTTATAAATCTTAGAGAATGGATTAAAAACAACAGCGAGGAGAAAAAAAGCCTGATTGGTTGATTGTCGATTGTTGTTACAGTTATTCCTTAATCACCAATGCTTGACCGAAATGCTTAATAAACATCATGACATTCTGAAAGTAGAAGTTCGGTAAGCAAAACCAGTACAAACTTTCTTCTCTGTGATCTCTTTTCTGGTCAACTATGCACAATTAATTAACTGCAGCACATCTCCATCATCATGTAAAAGTGGATTTGCAGCATTCTTGGCAAACAGGTGCTTTGTAATCAGAGTCATACTGACACATGCTTTGGTCACGTTTTCTATTCACCAGGACAGTACTAATTGTCACATTTCTGACATTTAAGCTTTTTTGTTACGTAAGCCAATTTTAAAGCCAAACAGCACTCGCTGTCAAAACCATTTACATGATGATTTTTTTTTTCCAGAAGATGCATAACTTCAAATTCAAATGGATACATCCAATAAAAAATTGACAACTAAATATCGACTCAACATATTACTTCCCAAGCATCAAACAAAAATAATCCACTATTAATTTTAGCAGATAGTGTGAAGTTAAAGTTAAAATAAATATGTTCATCAATATATATGTTCATTATATTAAACTGTGCTCGGCCAATTTATTGAACAGAAGTAAAATAATTTGTGTTTACATCAAACCTAGCAGCAAAAAAAAAAAAAAAATTACACATATATATAAATAAAAAAATATATATATGTGTTCGTGACTGAGAGCCATTAGTTTGGAGTAGATTCACATTCAAATGCAGCAATGGCAGAAATCTGATGAAACATCATATTCAGACAGATTATTATTCAATAAAGTTACGTTGAGTAGTGAATTCTGTATTTATTAATTGAAGTTTATTTATAAATTAACTTTGAGAGGATCGCATACTTATGATTGACCACTGTGTAACATCCCCAGCTCGTCACTCATCATCACCTCATCAATCACAATCACAGAGACCATCCTCCAGCCGTGCACCATCCCTAGCCCATTAGCCACCACCTATATAAACTCCCCTCAGTCACTAACCCTTTGTCGGGTATCATTTATGGACACGCTCATCCTCGTCTGTTCCTCACCTCATCTTGGACACCCTCCTGTGCTCCCAACGAACCCCCTCATCATTGCTCCTATCAGGGAAGTGACTTTCATGTACTTTGATATATACCTCTCCTGAATGGATCCCTAACCCTTCACCTTCGTCCAAGTTATTGCCTTCATCTTGTGTCATCCTTGAGCCATTAAATAAATACTGCTTTTTGTACGTTTGACTCATCTCCTTCTTCTGACCGTGACACACTGCTGGTCCTGCATTAGCTAATGCTTGATTCCCTAATCAGATGATTCCTAACTCACTATAAATAACTGTAAGTAAGTTGCTTACCTTACTTATCTTCCACTTAAAGAAGCAGCTTTATTGTAGTTTACTCGACTGAAGAAGGAACTTTTCCAATATGGACAGCAACAACAACTTCTCTGAGAGCCCCGCTCTCCCAGAGAATCCAGCCGCTGCCCAGCACCATCAAGCCCTGCTAGGCCTCCTTGATGAGTCCGAGGCTCCAGTAAGAGTCCACCACCTCACTCGTTCTTCCTCCACCAGACCTCTCAATTGCCTAGCATCCCCTTCACCATCCACATCCAGACCGCATATCACTTCACCCGCTTCAACTTATGCCTCCGCCTTTTCTTCTGACAACATGCCTAAAGGAATAACCATCCTGCAACTCCACAATCTCTTATCTAACACCTTCTTAAACTTTACTGCAACGTCACCACAGACTCACAAAATCTTCCACCTACATTACCACCAAGAGGAAAACCCTGGAACACCAGCACACACCATGCCCCGTATTCTCAGCCTACACTGTTCCTGCTGGCAGAAAAACACAGACGACACTACTCTTCATCCACCACCCATCTACAAGACTCTTAACGGGACTCTAGTTTTTTCCTCCAGCCCCACTCTTCCCGTTACATTCATACCTTTCCTTCTCATCCATCCCTTGCACCTACCACCATCCCCAGCGGCACTCGTCCTCCTGCCAACATCCCCCCTTCTAGTCCAACCAAACATCCTGCACAATTTTCCACTGCATGCCTCCTAATCACGCTGTCCACTGCCGCTCCCCTTCCTCCTCCACATAATGTCCTATCCTTGGATCCTTCCCCATCTCCAATGCAGCAAGAACATCAATTCTGTAAGACATTCTAGCAGCTGGCACCAGAGGCGGAACCCTATCCAACAGTTTCTCTTTAGTCAAAACTGATATTGCTATAAACCACCTCCTTTATACGTTTTGTGAAACCTCCATATACTTCATTTTACAAGCTTAGCCTTTAGAACACTCCAATTATACTTCATATCCTGGAACACATTCAAACACTTACACTCCCTTTATGAAGCAAGTTTTCCCGATTTTACCTTCCTCTCCACTTCGTTCATTTCCTATCACCACACCACAAATAATATTCAAGCTAGCTCTATCAAAAGCTATTTAAGCGGCATTAAGTTTTTCCATAAATTAATTCATGGAGCGCCTTCTGATGCCATTACTAACCGCCTCATCAAAGACATATAAAAAGCCCATACTAGACAATCCATTACCCTCAGCATACACTCCAACTCAGCTCAACCTAGCATTTTTGCTCTGAGATAACCATAACTTTTAACTTAAACCCAAATATTCACCCCACAATTTCAGACCTAACTTTGTTGGATAAAGAAACCCTTTCCTTCTTTATCAAACAAAGCAAGACATACCAGTCCAGGAAAGGCCATTTCATTTACATTTTTGACCTCCCCACCCTTACAATTTTAGCTTTCTTACATTTTATAGTTTAAAATTATTTTTCATAAATGATGCTAATCATCCTGTAACACAACTCCAGTTCCAAAAACACCTAAAAGGTATCCTCCTCCTTTCAGGATTCCCCCCAGGCCCCTTTTCCTACCATTCTTTTAGGATCGGACCAGCTACCACTGCAGCCCATAAAGTGCTCTCACAACAACAAATTCAGATCCTTGGCCGATGGTCATCAGATGATTTCAAATCTTACATCCACCTCAGCCATTACCACCTCAAAGCTTTTCCAACAGACCCTAACTAGCTGCCACTCACCACCTGGAAGCCAAAGGAATCAGCATGCCTCAGCCACTTCCTCTTCCCTCTTTTCTTTCCAATGCTGAGCACGACCCTCACTCCTCTCTCCCATTCCTCCAGTGCAGGCTTGACTCCACTTCTCTTCTCTCAGCAAAGCACTCCTCTGCCCCACCTCCTCACTTCAGAGCAAGAAAAACTCTGCATACTCTAACCTTTTCTTTTCCTTCCCATCTTACTTCACTCCACGCACTAATCTGCTTCTCTACTCCCTGCAACTCTGACTCCTGCAAGCGTGATACCCCGAGCTTTGACTCCCACAGGAGTCACACCCACCTTTTTACCATTCACTCCCACTGCAGGAGACTCCACCACCTGCTCCCTTTTCCCAACATTTGCAGGATCCTGGCCCTCGCAGCTCTGACTCCGGCAAGAGTGTTGCCACGAGCATCAATCACTGCCCCCCTGTCATTAGAGAAAAAAAAACTTTGTCTTTTCCTCCACACCTCCTTTCTCTTCCTCACAGCGTTGAGTCTCTCAGCCTCTTCTTCTGCAGGAAGTCTTCACCACCCCCTCCCTTTCCCAGCTCTCCTCTGCTACTCAATCTTCCTTCAGCCTAGGCGCTCACTCCCGAGCTCTGACTTCCGCAGGAGCATTATCACAGATTAGAAAGCTAATACTATACTGTTACTCTGCTAATAATTATTTGAACATTAACATTCTTTAATTCTAGTTTGCATGTTCTCCCGTGTTGGTGTGGGTGCTCCGGTTTCCCCACAGTCCAAAGACGTGCTATAGGTGAGTTGGATGAACTAAATTGGCTGTAGTGTTAGAGTGTGTGTACGAATGTGAGAGTGGATGGGTGTCTCCTGTACTGGGTTGTGGCTGGAAGGGCATCCGCTGCGTAAAACAATAGTTGGCAGTTCATTCTGCTGTGGGGACCCCTAATAAATAAGGGACTAAGATGAAAGAATATGAATGAACGAATGCTATATATCTAAAAAATATACTGTAATACATGGATGGTGGCTCGATGTGTGTGCTTGTACAGTATTATTTGCCCTTTTTTGTAAAAAAAAATAGGTCACACAGAAAATAATTGTAAAACTGTATGCTTTATATAGCATACTCTGTTGTTAGAACTCTGTTGCTATAAAATTCAAATACTAGATAGACACAGTAAAGGTTTGTACGTGACTAGGCTGTGTTCCTACTTAAATTCAAGGAAGTAAAAGCCTTAAAAGTCAGATAAAAGCACAGCATGCCATGGATTCAACTAATGGAAGAACTGGTTTAAAGTTATTGTTGAGAATGGTTACCCGTAATGGCCCACCCACATTTATCAATAACACTCATTAAAACATTCAGTTTAGCTTCATTGTGTTCTGGTTGAACTGATAAAGAGAGAATCATTCTGATTTACTCTGCAGCAGCAACTCAGGTGAAATTACTACTCGCTTATATCATCTGACTATACTTACTGGTTATAATACTTTTATTATGCATGTTATTATTATTATTATTATTATTATTATTATTATTATTATTATTATT